>CM037861.1:27133044-27175544 GCA_021292105.1 Anadara kagoshimensis
TATAACATTTTTATTAAAACAATACCTTTTTTCTTAAGATTGAGAAAATTAAGTTCTGAAATAAAGCAAATGCATTATGACTTGCTTGTAATAGCTAGGCGTCTCATTGCAAAGATTGTGTCTATATCTGAAATTTGAGAGTAAGGACACCACCAGTACATTTAGTTTTGCTGGTGTATCACCTTTTATCCCCCTCTTTTGAAGAAGGGGCGATATTTTAAATCGAGTTTCCGTCTTTCCATATGTCCATCCATCGGTCCCGAAATTCTTATCTGCACCAATTCTTCAAACTATGAGAACTAATGACTATTTCACTACATTGTTAAGATGTAGATATCATTAACCTGAGTTGATTTGCTCATTTTCCGTCACTGTCACAGAACTGGCCACTCAATCTGCGTTATATAACTACAATCTTTGACGGGCAACCACTATTTCACTCTTAACTTTTTTAATTGTCCTTGTTATATGATGAAACCCATTCCAAACAATTGTTTCCAGCCAGTTATTTATTGTGTTTAATTAAGAGAATACTGTATTATGAATACCTAATACAGTAGCTCAGTAGTATGTATGGGAGGTTGTGGTTTGACCCCTGTCCATGTCTGACCAAGACTTGAAAAAAAAGGTAGTGACTGTACTTTTGCCAAGCACTCTGCTTTAGAAATGAAGTTACAGGTCCTTTTAGAAGAGACCTTAAAACCAATACCCTGTGTCACAGCAGGCATGACATGTTAAAGAACCCTCCCTGCACATTTCCCTAAGCACACTGCAGGGTAAAATTCTGTCACTTCACCTATAGCTGATGACATCTTGATATAAGTGAAATATTCTTAACTGGGGGTAAAGCCCCATTCATCAGTCAATCATTTTGGCCATAAGTTTGACCTTGTAGAAACTAGCCAAAATAATCCAACTATTAGGATTTTTTTTATAGAATTAGTAATTTTCAGGTAAAAATCTTTAATAATTGTAACTGTTTCACATACAACAATAATTGTTGTTATTTTAGATTTCAAGAATCGGCTCCAAAGCGTGAAAAAAAGAAAACAAACCATGGTAAAATGGTTTGTTATATTATAATGTGATAAGAATACATTTACTTTAATACACTTTATAAGTGTAGATAATATCTAAACCTGTAATTTTTCGTGGTTTTTAATTTTGGACCTTTTTTGCAGGTGTAATATCTACAGATTTGCAAAACCAACTAAAAGGTTGAGAACAAATATTATTTTTTATGCATAGTACAATTTTTTTTTGCGGCAAAATTTCAAACCAAAATTGGTACACTGCAATAAAACCACACTTGTATACTTTGTATTAATAGAATGAGTTATAATGTCTGTATGTACCATCTTTGAATATAACCAAAATAGTTATAACATATAGACAGATAGTTGCTTTTAAAGGATGCCATCTGGAATTGTATATAATTATATGTATGCATGTAATTATAAATTACTGTATGTTGATTGTTATGGTGTGATAGACAAATTTGTAAATTTTAAATTAAACTTCGTAACCATTAATGTTTTCTTCATAGATCAGAGTAAAAAGAAAGTTATAAAGCCCAAAGAACAAGAGACCAGGAGCTACTTCTTTCTCTCTTTCTTGTAACATTTATGATGGAAAAATCAATACAAACATACTGGTCCATGTCCAAATCACAATCCCAAAGCA
Organism: Anadara kagoshimensis; assembly: GCA_021292105.1. NCBI lineage: Eukaryota > Metazoa > Mollusca > Bivalvia > Arcoida > Arcidae > Anadara > Anadara kagoshimensis. Next base: position 27,134,728 of record CM037861.1, read on the forward strand.
AAACACAACATACTGGTCCATGTCCAAATCACAATCCCTAAAGTCAACATAAACATACTGGTCCATGTCCAAATCACAATCCCAAAGCAAAACACAAACATACTGTCCATGTCCAAATCACAATCCCTAAAGTCAAACATAAACATACTGTCCATGTCCAAATCACATCCCAAAACCAAAGTGAAAACTTTGAAAATGTCAAACAGAGATGTGAGGCCGGGTGAGTATGTTTTCATTTCTACCACTCATGGTGTTCAACATCTGTCTATTTGTTTAAGTTATATTATCAAGATATACATATTATACCAGTTTTAATTTTACAAAATTAGACGGCCATTTTGGAATACAATTCCTCTCAGTAGTGTTTGAACTAAACTTTGAAACCAATTTTTTCCCCAATTCCAAATTTGAGTACTTGTTGGCTGAGTGAATCTGAGTCTTTGCTTTTTGTACTTTGATAAACTGGCAGTTTTTTCTCTCTTTTTATTTCTAATTTAATTTTTTTAAATATTATTTTACATTTTTTTGCAATAAATAGGATATTCTTGTTCAGTGTATATTGAAAACATAATTCAGGAAAAATTGTTGATTAATTTGTTTTTAGTAACTCCCAAATTCTGGAAGGCACAGTTATAGACATCGGTCCAACAGTGCCCCACCAACGAAGTGCCAAGAGATTTGGTTATCTGCTGTTAAATCTAGACAGACAGAGTGAGTTAGTAATACTTACAGATATTAAAGGGATACTGAAGTCTGGCGGATTATGACCAAATCGATAGTTATAAGTACAATATTATAATAAATTTAAAAAAATAAAAAATTATTCCATTAAGATATATATTTTGCTATTTGAGAATTGCCGAAAATCATCGCTGCAGCTCTTTTGTGTTGGAGGAGAAGAACACCTGTGACGTCAGTGTGAACAACCTCTCCATGCTATCAAGTGTGGTTACAGTATAGTGTAAAGTTGTTAAAATTATTGTTTAAGTATGGTTTTGTGTGCGACCGTTGGTTGTAATATAATTAAAAATTATAATAACTTAGAACTTGTCTCTATTTAGACCTATTTTAAATTAATAATGACCAATATCGGCAAAATAACACAGGGATCTATGCATCAACTGACCTAAAATTATAATGTTTTTTTTTTTCACGATAAATCGATTAGATCTCAATTTATTAAAATAGAATTTACATCCCTTTCTCGCATACAGGTAATTAGAGATTAACAGTACCTACAATACCTTTAGATCCTGTTTATTAGACATTCCATCGCCGGTAATCAAGAGGTAGATCTACCTACAATATACAACATAGATCTGTAGATTGATAGGTGTTAATAAATTAAGTGATCTAAAGTCTTCATGATATCCCATATTAAATGAAAGTGTCCTTTTTTGGAATTTTGGAAAGATGGGTTAAAAATTATTTAAATACTTCAAAAGATTGATGTTCGAACGTATGAATTGATGGATTGACTGACTGGCGGTATGAAATTAAATGATTTAAATTAATGAAATATTCCTATTCGTAAATTCAATTTTAAACATAAAAAACTCTATAAAAAAATTAACCCCCCCCCCCCCGCTTCTCATGTCATGACCGAAGAAAAAAAGAAGAAAAAAAGTCAGTTTGAATGCTGACGGCGAAAGTCCGCCGAGACCCGTCCTTTTAAAAAAATTTGTATAATTTACTTTTAAATTAATTTTTAAATCATTCCATCCATATGATAACGTTTTCAATTAGAATTGACTACAAATTTCATGAAAATCGCTGAAAACTAAATAAAGAATAATATCCACGGTAAATGTTAGTATATTTGTATCATTTACTATGTTATACAGCTGTTTGTGTCACCGTATCATTCATATTTCTGCTACTTCGTCGGTTTCACATCTTGATATAAATAGAATTATCTTGACTACGATTTTGTCTCACAAGTTATAACATCTTGATATAAATGAAATCATCAAAGACATGGATTATACAATTCAAGAAATAATTATAGCTAGTGACATCTTGATATAAATGAAATAATCTTGATGCATATAATACAATCCAAGTAATATTTATTGGCATGACCGATGACATTTTGATATAAGTGAAATTATTGTGAGATGTGAAGATGTTTTGTAGCAATACTTAAGTACAATAATTAATAAATGTATAAAACTAAAGAGAATGTATTGTCAACTTTTCAATAGTTTTTAAAAATGCAGCTTATTTCCTTTCAATAGTACATATAAAGAAAAGGGAAAATTATAGATTTAAAATTTCTCAGTTTGCTTGTTTCTGCGCATTTGTGATTACAAGTCTGGCTGTTATCCTTAAAACCCAACATAGTTTCCATCATCTGAAAGAAAGCACGTCTTTTATTTTCCAAACTATACACAGGATAGAATGGCTCTAGATCTTCTGTTTATTGTGTAACCAGTAGGTGATCTGACGATGAAACGCATTGAAATTAAAATTAAAAGCGAAATTATATTCTTTGCTGCATTTTTCCCTTTCCTGTTACATTTGGGGATCATCCGACATGGCATTGGCTGACCGACAAGTTGGTCCCAGGATTGGAACCTGGTAGTTTCGATTCAAGCGAGACTAATAGAAAACAAACGATAAGAGGAATGTGGCGGACCGGGTATCTCAATCGGTAGAGCGTCCAGCTAGTATTAGAATGCTCTCGGGTTCGGGTCCCGGTTTAGCAGCTGCATTTACCCTTTCCTGTTAGTACATAAAAAGTAACTATCCCCTCTTCCATTTATAAATGCTGTTATTATTTTTTCATATAATTATTATTATTATTATTATTATTATTATTTTAATGCATATTAACACATTTTCTGGATGGACCTATTTATCTATTTATTTAAATAAAATAATTATTAATTATTTATTATAAATAAATAATATAAGTAAAAGTCTGAATTAGTTATTGTGAAAAATGATGTTTTTGAAATTCTCTAAAAATGATTCAATAAATATTTATAAATTATGAGACTATCAGCTTCCTAAAACAAGGTGTGTATAAAATACACAACCACTGAAGCAGTAATAGGGTTGCTTGATATACAGGAAGCGTCAATATACATGTTAGTTAATAATAAGGGGATTAAGTACACTCCGACATATAACTAGTCAGTCAATTAAGGGCTTAATTACAGGTAACTCGTAAGTACGGGTATATAATGCGACACTTCCGTATATATATAGCAGTAGTTCTGAAGTTTGTTTGTTCACACATGACGTCACAGCTTGTTTTCGTACCTCCCGATTGAAGAGTTCCAAATGGCCCAAGGTTACGATTTTGATTTTTTAAACTTCAATATCTTTTTTATTTCGCGAATAAAATTGTGAAATTTTCAATATTATAATAATTTACCATAAATTATCATATTTTGGTCAAATTGCTAGACTTCAGTATCCCTTTAAGGAAGTACATGGTACACAGGGCCCCACAAACGCCGATAAGGTCATTCGGGGGTAAAAATCACCGCTAAAAAAAAAAAAAAAAAAAAAACTCATTCATAACCCCCCCCCCCCCCCCCCCCCCATCTTCTTCATTGGTTTATAGAGCTTTTTGGTGGAGCTTACATTTCGTCTGGAATGTTTCACACAGCAAAAATCTACTTTCAGATGCTTCCTTTCTTTCTTCATTTTATTCATGAAAAACTTTATTCATCCCAACAGTCACCACAAAGTCGGGAAAGACTACAGCCTTTCTGTCACTATCATGATTATGTCCCTTTAATACATGTTTATTCAAAGCAGAGTGGATAACGACTATTTGTCGGGTTAAAGTAAAAAAAATATGGCTGTCACATGTTTTACTGCTTACAAGGTCTTAATCATTAAAATCTGGGTTTATTTAGAAGAATATTAAGAGATCATGATTTTATTATCGTCATACAGCATTCCTATGAATAAGGAATATATAATAAGGTAATTTTGTTCATCTGCCTTGTGCAATACACATCGTTTGCCTACAGTAGCTCTGTTCCAGAACAGATGGAGATTTTCTTTTTTGTGCCAAATATTCAAATAGGATTCGAATAACAGCCAACTAATATTCAAATGCCTAATTTGGTATTCTTTTCAGCTCTTTTGTTTCACCTCGCTGTTTGAATCATCTCCTTAAAACATGAAACAAGGCATAAATAAACTGAGGCCTCGTAAGGTATTTTGTTTACACAGTTTGTTGAACACACGTGGTCTCGGTAATAATTAAGTGATTAGAGGATTAACTCTGGTGCTGATTATTCACAGGCAATGATTAATTAATTATCACACCGATTGTACACCTGTGGGACACGTGGCTTCATCTTAAAGTCTTGTGTGATTTCTCGATCGTGAACTAATCTTAATTAACAAGACAAAGTTTAGAAGGTTTATAGGGGGAAAAACCGAATGACCGAATTTCAATTCGGCGTTTTATTTGCCAATTCGGTGATTTTTAGCCGATTTTGGCGATTTGTGGGGCCCTGATGGTACATGTTTATATTTAGTTTCTAGACAAATTTTCCCTCAGTACACATGTACTTGTTTCTATTTCTCAAAAAATATGTATGCCTCCAGGGTGTTTGTAAAGTTATTTCTGTAAAGAATTTGTTTTCTGTACTAGTTTTATCATTTTTTTAAATTATAGAACATAATGATAACTAAGTTTTCAAATAATGGTCAGATAACCAAATTGGTCATGGGAATGGCATTTAACTAGTTGCATCTGCTTGAACTTCAAGTATACTATAATATTCTAGTTTCTTGTCGTTTTTACCAGGAAGGTATAGTGAATTCTGTTTTTCAGTTTCTCTTAAAAGTAGAGCTTATAATGTAAATGAAAATATTTCTATGAATTAATGACTTTGTCTGTTAGAGTTAATTTTCTGCATTAATAACTTTTTGCAACCACATTTATAGAATATGTATCCTTTGTTGTTTGATCAAATGAGATTGTTTACAAAACTCTAAACTGCAACATGTAGTCAAACAATTCTCACCATTTCAATAAATATTACAAGTACAATAATTATAGATAACATATTTTTGATGACCATCATTGCTTGCCTCTGCAGGGCTCAAAGTGACTTTTTAAATTTAGGAGCGTGTGTAGCTTTATCAATACTTTTCAGATGCCAATCATAAATGTATGTTGCCAAAAGTTGCTGTTCTTATTACAAAAAAAAAAACCTGTCACAAATAAAAATTTTAGTTGCCAAGGCACCTATTTTAGTCATACCTTATATATAGCCCTGCTCTATTGAAGTATGGATCTTTATTTCTATAATCCTATTGGTGTCAGTAGCAAACTACATAACAAATAGTTGCTCCAATCCATGTACAGAAATATTACATCGTGAACTTTATTACAATTTTTTCTTTCAGTGGGTTTATATACTTCAAGAAAACCAGAGAGTCCTCGACATAAAACTCCTACAGAATATTTTGTAGATACACTCCGAAAAACAGGCTGTGGTATGTATTGTTCATGTAATATTATAAACCTGTCTGTAAAATATCTCCTAATCTTAATTATTTTCTTTTTAAAGAGCCTAGAAAGAAATTTGTTAATACATGTATATCTAGGTGTATTGTAAATTGCTGAGGCATATATTTAGTTTTCAAAAAATTTTAAAATTTAATATTAGTAGCTAAATTTACAAAATTTGTGAAAATAGAGTCCTTTTTAAAGCATTTTTCTTAAATTTGCTGAAATAGGTTATTTTTTTTAAAGAATTTCTTAAAATTAGTAGCCAATGGCAATGAAATGAAATGAATGAAAACATAGTAAAAATAATGTCACAGATGCCATATCAAATGTATAGACTCAGATTTTAGAAATAATTACAACCATGTCTAGTTTGTAATTATTCAAGATATCAAACAGACCAGCCTATACAACATTGTCAGCAATTAGCGAACTTTTACTGATACAAAAATCATACTTTTTTACAGGTATAAGTACAGAAAGTACAAACAACAGCATGTCTGGCTTACGGAGGATGGGAGACAAAGAAATGGCTTACTTAAGTACATCTAATTTTTTACGACAGAAAACGGGAAGAGAAAAACCAACCAAAAACAAATATGATAATCCGACAAGTAAGTCCTTAAATTAGACTCAATTTGTATGTGGGAAGTTGTGGGTTTGAACCCCAGCTGGGATTGAACCAAGACTCGAAAATAGGTAATGACTGTTCTTTCGCCAAGCACTTGGCATTTAAAATAAAAGTCACAGGGTCCTTCAGAAGTTACCTTAGAATCCAATACTCTGTGTCATGGCAGGCATGGCATCCTTAGTGTACATTGCCCTGAGCGCACTGCAAAGGTAAAGGTACCACTTCACCTTTAATGGTGACATCTCGATATAAGTAAAACTCTATTCAATCAATCAACCAACCTTAAATTAGAAATATTAGATTTACAGTAACATTTATTAGAATCGAAAGCTTATGGTAAAAGTAAAAATTTCTGCCACTTCACCTATAGCTGGTGATATCTCAATATAAGAGAACCTCATTCAGTCAGTCACCTTAAAATTAAAAATACCATATTAGATTTACAATAGCATGTACTTGAATCAAAAGTTTATGGTAAAGGTAAAAATTTCTGCCACTTCACCTATGGCTGGTGATATCTCGATATAGATGAAACTTCATTCAATCAGTCGACCTTAAATGAAAAATACCATATTAGATTTACAATAACATGTACTAGAATCATAAGTATATGCTAGGTGTGGTTAAGAAAGGCCTACAAATGTATTTCATACCCTTGGTCGTAACATCATTGTTAACTTTGAGGTCGACAACAAATGTCTAATGCTTGACAGATGTTTTAAGATTCTGGTTTGAAGTCAATTTGATTCACTGATATTAGATTATTTTGTATTTTTTTTACAGCAAAGCCACCATCAGGTACTCCAGCATACAAGTCTCCCGAGGAGTATTATGATCAAATCTTGGAGCTCAAAAAGGTGATTATATTTACAATATTACATATACAGTAAAACCTCAATTCATCGCCACCATTTGTTCAGTTAAATTTCGGCGTGATATAGGGGTTTGGTGATAAATTGGGAGAGGCCGATAACATAAAACATAAACAAAATGGATTTTGGGACTTCAAAATAGTGTGGCGATAAGTGAGGTGGCGAAGTTATTGATGGGCATTATAAAGAGATTTTACTGTATATTAATAATAAAAGGTCAGAAAATGTAGATATACATCAAGTGTCACATCGCCAATGATAAAAATACCATGAAATCATCAATTTTGCATGGTGTACCAATTTTTTGTTGTTTTCATGGAAACATTGACCCACAAATTTACATGTCAACAAAATAGTTTATATAACAAACTTTCCTTAATCCACAAATTTACCACTTCACAAAATGGTATTTTTTCCTAAAACTCTGATAATTGATTCCACAGTAACATCCATTTTCAGTTTTAAGTTTTTTTTTTAATGAGCAAGATGTATAGAGCTGCACTGGTTTTTTTTATCAAAACAATCATTTAGCAGCAGAGAAATTAATTCAGATGATCTCATTAAAGTGATTGACAACTTCTACAACAGTTTTTAAAAATTTGACTTTTTTCCTTATTTCTAAATGGATTTTGTCAAAAATATTTATTTCATATTCATCATTTTCTCTTAACAGCAAATCCAGGGTCTGCATCAAGATAATGCGGCACTGAAAGCAAAAGTCAGGCGTACTGAAGAAGATAATATCAAAAGGTAATAATTATTCTCTGTTTATTGTTATACCCTTTGCAAATGAAGTTTAGGGGGTATATAGGAATCACCCTGTCTATCTGTCAAGCCATTCATCTGTCCCAATATCATGTCCGCTCCATATTATATCTTCCATGTCTATGGATGAATTTTGATCAAACTTTGCACAAATTTTTACTAACATGAAACGAATTGTCACATACCTAATTTTGGTGCATAGGATTCATGACCCAATGACTAAACTAGGTTTCCATAAATTTAAAATAATTAGTAGCCAGATTTCCAAAATTTGTGAAAATATAGTCCTTTTTAAATTATTTTGCCACAAATTTGCTAAAATAAGTTACTTTTTGAAAGAATTCCTCAGAAATTAGTAGCCAATGGCGATTTTGGCTACCAGGAATGGAAACATAGACTAAAGCTTTGTGGGAAGTGTAAGTCAGATTCACTGATAGTTCTAATCCCGCCTCACATAATGTTGAAGTATTTTGTGATACCCCCTGTTTTTATTGACAAGAGTGTTTATGACCATCTGTCTGTTCTCTGGTGGTGTGCAAATGATAACCTGAAATCAGATCTAGAGCAAATCAATAATTTTTTCACAATCGTTTAGTAATATGAATTATGAAAGTTTAAATTTCATCACAGTTGTATTGTAATGACTCAAAATTGACTTTTTGAGATATGTTTGTAATAACGGTACAACAACCATACCTTTCATTATTGCCCAAAACTGTTAACATTTCAACATTACTATTTAAACACAGGCAAAATATCCTTTTAGTAGGAAAATAATACTGAAAGCAAAGATCTTGACTCACAAAATTTATGGTAATGAAATTTGCAAGTCATCTTCAAAAATTTCAGTTTTTAGCATACCTACACAAAGTGTAGAAAAGCTTATAACAAACCTCCAGTATAAGCAATAAAAAGGAGCTTTCTGCATTTCAATGTTCAAATTGTTTTATTAACTATACTTAGGGATGAGCTAAACTGTTTCTCTGTAAGCTGTGTGAAAAAAATCTACCGGTATACTGTTTCCATAATGGGGTTTACCCCTGTACCATGTGATCAATACCTCTTAACGTTTGTGTAGAATGTTTTGGAAAATGTTGACATCACAAACTCTCGGAATAACACCATTTTTACGGGAAAACGGCATCTTTTGCGATTCCATATCCATTAAAAATAAGAGCTCGGCACAAACATTAGAGGGTATCACGTGGTACAGCAGCAAATCCCATTGATAAAAAAATCAAAATTTAAACAAATTTCTCTGATATGAAACACTCATCTCACTTCACCTATCCTCTTCGTGCCCACGGGCACATATGTCCTCAATACACCTTCTCTATTATGCTCTGTCTTTGGCAGTTGCCTTTGCTGATACCCACCCAGCTCTTCCATCCTAGTTGTATCCATTCTTTTTTCTGTTATGATATAAACACTAGTTAATTCTAAATTGATATGTAAATGTATATTATCTTTGCAGGAAAAAGAAATTGGAGTCTCCTTGATCCTACAAAGGTGAGAATTAGATGATTTACTGTGAGATACTAGGGATAAAATGGATTGGATTAAAAAATAATTCTCAGGCCTCTGAAGTGAATATACCACTACGGTAGCTCAGATTGTAGAGTGCTTGCTCTCTAAGTCAAGTCGGAAGTCTTGGATTTGAACCCCGACTGGGTTTGACCCAAGACTTGAAAGTGGGTTGTGACTGGGTAGCACTCGGCATTACGAAATAAAAGTCACAGTTCTTTAGATGGGAACTTAAAAAAAAAGGCTCTGTGTGCCGGTAGCCAAGGCACAATAAAGAACCCTGCTGTATAATGCCATTAGTGTAACGCACAGACATAATTTCTGTACCTTTGCCTATTGCTGGTGATGTAACAATATAAGTGAAATATTCACATTAAACACAATTACTCAAATAAACTCTGAAAGTAAATAATCATATTCTTACATTTAACTTGTTTTTGTTGATGCCATACTGGATAGGTGCTATATTGAGATACTGTTTTTTGTTTAAATTTTAATAAATCACAATACTCAATCTTAACATTTTAAAGGGAGATTAATATGAAGACATATTTACAGCAAACTTAATGTTGACTGCTATGAGACGTTTATGTATTTTGTTGTGTTTTTAAGGCCGTGTTTGATTTGTTATAATAGATAAAGTCAATATTCATACATGATATAAATTTGACTTTTTTTTTACAGAGTGAAGAATTAAGACGTACATTAGGAGATAAACGGTCAGATTCTGGATCTGTTATTCACAGTTTAAAACAGAAAATCTTAAAATTAGAAACACAATTAAAAGACAAGGAAACATCTTATTCGTAAGTATATTATGGTCATCTCGTTAGTATATTATGGTCATTTCCATGAAGTACTGTAGATTACTTTTTTTATCGTGAGAGATTTATTAACGCATAATTTTGTGAGGACTCTCAGTCACCAATTCATATATCATGCAGATATTTCCAGAATTGCGAAAATTGACTATAACTGTGGAAGTTGTATATAACATGACAAGACTTCTTAGAAAAGGGAGATAAATGCCTATTAATTGTGAATTTTTATATTCACATGGATTGTGGTCCTGCATTTACATATTCACGAAATTATGGTTAGGGATCAGCACATGAAATGTGATACTCATGAATTTAAAGTAATCTACATAATAGAAGAATTCATATGATATCCCTGGTGTGAGATTTAGCATTAATGTTCACTGAAAATTTTCAGTTAAAGCTCTTTGATGTACTACCGTAAATGTGATGGTTAGATACACTTTTATTTTGACTTCCCTTGTGTATATTGTACATGTTTTTGTAACAGTCAATTATAAAACAGAAAACTTCTTTTTAAACGTCTTTTTAATTACAAATGTACTAAAACTTGTGTCATACCCCTGAAGCAATGGATAAATGTTGAAGTTTTTGATAATTTTTTTATAGGCTATCAGTTTCCGTTATATTTTTCAATTGTCATGATTCCTATTGGTGTCTTTGAGGTCACACTTTTGTTGGAGACCTTGTACAGTAACTAAATATTATTGTGAATTTTATTATAATATATTATTTTGTCTTTTAATTTCTGTTTCAGAAAATTGCAGAGTGACCTAAAAGCATCAAAAATAGAAAATGAAAGTACAATTAGAGACTTGCTTCCAAGAAATTGTACGCCTTCAGATGTCTAAAGATACCGGTGTTCATAAATCAAACAGGTACACTAAATAAACTTTAGATAAGATAAGGAAGTGTGTGCTTATAGATCAGTGTACAGTCAAACCTGTCTATAAAGGCCACCCAAGGGAACCAGTTTAAGTGTCTTTTATGGGCAGGTGGTCCTTATATACAGGTTCAAATTACATGTATAAAGACCAGTTGGGATAAAATTTTACTGACCTTGAAAACTAGGTGGGATCTATATAAAGGTTGCCTTTATAGCAGGTTTGACTGTTTATCACTGTGTAGGTTCAAATCCCACTTGGGCAGATCCTAGGGTGAGAAAGTTTCTGAGTTTGCTTGCAGAAGGTCATTGGTTTTCTCTGGGCACTCAAGTTTTTCTCCACCATCCCAGAACTGACCATCTCGATATAAGTGAAAGAATCTTGACTGGGTAGTGAAACAACTTTTCTCAACTCTACAAATAAGATTTGAACCTAGATTCAAGTGGATTTTCTTAGAGGTGGTCATTTGTATGTGATTATCCAGGTGCATTCTCTTTGTGTTGATAAACATAGTTCTAATTTTGGACCCTGACTGGTTAGCCACTATTTAGTCTTAGCCACTATTTAGTCAGTAAGTAAAAGTACTATAGGTCATTCACAATCTGATTGCAATGTTTGTAATGAGTCAATTTTAGTATTATGGTGGTTGCAACAAATAAAAGCGTGAAAAACTGTGAATGTATACATACATTTACACAATGTTATTATCTGTTTGTGTAGCCTCATCTGTGTTTATTAGACTCTGCCATCAGATTGTGAATGATCTATATAATTTTCATTTATCTTAAACACTTGGAACAAAGCATTATAAGAAAAATTATCTTTAGAAGCATTTTGTCCGAATATCAAGGTTTACATATTCATGCATATATAGGCACTGACAGATAGTTTTGATGTAAAGGTGATCACTTAGACCTATTCTTTTCTCTTGCAGACCGACAAAAGATACTACAGGGAAAGTAAAGCTTTGAATGAAACAGTGATACGACTTAGCAAGCAAAATGAGCAGTTACAAAGTGAGATTCAATCGCTGCGGAAAGATCTACACAGAGAGTTAGATGATAAAGGGAGGGATACATCAAGTAGGTTAACTGTATAAGGAATCAGGCCCCAGCAGTTTCATATTCATTCTTTAACCAAGATTCCCCCCCCCCCCCTACAAACTTGTTTGAAGGGGGTATATAGGAATCACCATGTCTTTCTGTATGTCCGTCTTTCTGTTTTGTCTGTAAATTGTGTCATATCTCATACTGTGAATGGTTTTATTTTTGTGGGGCCCAATTGTCGTGGAATCGGTAAAAAAAAAAACATTTCGTTGGGACGTAAATTCGTGGTTTTACTGAAATGTCAAAAACTAGTTTGTCCTTTGAACATTGATAACGGGTAGAAAGTGATGATTTGTTTGTTAATCGGCAGTTATAGGATGAATATTAGGGATTACCAAAGCCATAGACCGTGACAGATCTAGAGACGCGGATTAATGACCAAGCCTAGGGTAGGCGTTAATTACCTGTGATTAGTATATCAGTAACAATTGACTTCATACACGACGTGACACCTGGCCTGAGTAATCCTACTTGTTACATTATATAATTAAGCGGCAATTAATTCAGATTTATAAGTTCTCATATCACATCAATCAGAATGTGGTTCATAATCCCTTTAAGCAAAATAGTATTTTTTTCTTTGATATCGGCAACTTTTTAAAAATTCTAATTATTGACCTCTGATGACCCAATCAGCTGTTGACGAGAGTAACAATGGCGGCTCTTACCGATACTGTATAATGTCGAAAGAAGGTGCGGTTTTTACAAGACAAACAGTTGATTTAGTTATATTAAATATAATGGAGGTTAGTTGATGGATTGTTGAAATGTTTATTTAGTTAATCGAATTTCAATTTAAATGAGACAGGCCATAATTGATGATGAAGCTACGGCTAGAAACCTGTGTCCCTATTCGTCCCGACCAGTTCCCAATTAAAAATAAACTTTTTTTAAATATAAATATTTATTTTATTAAACATAATATATTTACTTAAATAATTTTCACAATTAGATTAAGACATCCAAACATCTTCACCTCCCAAAAAGTTTTTATTGGTGTGAAAATGTGAGTTACGCTAGTTGTAATTAAATATGGTACGGGTAGTTTTTACTTGTGGATAATATTTCGTGGTGGTCGTAAATTGGTGGTTCAGACTGTCCACGAAAACCACGAAAATTGAGCCCCAACGAAAATTAATGATTTCACAGTATTTGTTTTTGACAACTGTCATTAAACTTCACATGAACAATCTTCATAATCCAAGAGTAAGTCATGACCTTGAACCAAGAACATCTTCAGAAAGGTCAAGTTGCGGGAAAACATTAAACCCTAGTAGTTGTTGGGGGCAGAGATATTTGGCTTTCAAGAGAGAATTCTTGTTAAATTTAGCAAATTTTGACAATTCTTTTTGAAACTAAGAATAAACGAAAAAGATGGAACTTTCAATACCTGTTTTGATAACAAAAAGGCCAATTGTATAGCTGTGCCAATGATAGGAGTTTAATCCCACATGTGGGGACTTCTCTGTATTCAGTTTATAAGTAATGATTTACTGTTCATTGTTATGTTTGTTTACAGGGAGTATGAAGATATGAATAGAAAGCAGTTACTAGGTGCCATAAAGAAGTTAGAGAAGGTATGATCTAAAATATATCAGATACTCGATGAAAGTCTAAAACAAGCAATGGAGGAGTACCATGTGGACAAAAACATAAAAAGTCCAAAGATGTTAACCATTTATATTTACATACAATCAGTTTTATTGGAATGTGATAAAAATAGTTACCGAGTACGGTATACAAAATTTGTGGAATCAGTATATCAGTAAAATGGGGATTGGTAAATTTTCATCATAATGTTAATTATTCTCTTTATTTTCTATGTCAAAGTAATGGCCACATTTATTATATCCACATCTGAGTATGCCAATGATAATACAATGAAATATATGAAATGTATTATCTTTGCTTTATATGTACAGTCTAACCTGCCTTTAGGCCCACCTCTATATAAGGGTCTCCTGCTTATAAAGGCCAGTAAAATTTTATCCCAATTATTCTTTATTCATATTATTTGAACTTGTTTATAAGGACCACCTGTCTATAAAGGACACTTTACTGGTTTACTGGAGTGGCTTTTATAGACAGGGTTGACTGTATAAGAAATGTGGTAAACTGTACTTGAATAAAACCCAGTGCACAATATAAAAGTTAAAGTCTGTCCCGAGCCATTAGGCCCATCAGGCCGGAGCTTATCCCGGTTTCGGTGGCGTTAAGCGACTGAGAGTACAAGACTCTCCCCTGAATGGGACGCCGGTCCATCGCAGGGTTAACCCCCAGCATTTTGCTGGTACTCATTTATTTTTCAGCTGAGTGAACTGGAACAACGTGAAATTAGTGTCTTGCTCAAGGACACAACACATCGCCCGGTCCAGGGATCGAACCCACGACCTTCGAATCATGAGTCCAACGCCTTAACCACTAGGCCATGCGCTTCCACAGTGCACAATATACATGTATTATATGACCCGTGTGTAGTAAAGTCAGTGGGGTGGTTGATGCCTTTTAAAACAGTCACTGGATATCAATTTATTTTATTTTACAGAAGTTACAAATTGCAGACAAAAATCAGGTGATACAGATTCTATACAGTCCTATAATGAAAGAATGGATGAAAGACAAGGTAAGATCTGTGTATAGTATTCTTAGTGATAGATCTGTGTATAGTATTCTTAGTGATATGTCATGTGATTAACTCACTTATATTTACATACCACTACAGTAGATCAGTTGGTACAGTGCATGAGAGGTCGTTGTCAAACTCGTTGTCAAACTCGTTGTCAAACTCAACAGGAGTCTGACCAAGACTTGAAATATGTATTGCCTTTTCTTTCACCAAACACTTGGAATTTAGAAATACACAATGTAAAAGTCATGAGGTCATTTGGAAGAGTGAGTTTTGATGATTAATGTCCCAGTCAAGAATATTTTGCTTATATCGAGATGTTGCCAGCTATAGGCATAGATACAGAAATTTTGCCTGCACATTGCGCTGATGGCATTATATAGCAGGGTTCTTTATTGTGCCACACCTACCTTGACACAAGACCTCATTTATTTTAAGTTTCCATCTGAAAGAACCATGACTTTCATTTTGTAATGCTGAGTGCTGCCCATTTTCAAGACCCTGTTGGTGTTCAAACTCACGACCTCCCACTTACTGAGCGAGCAATCTGCCAACTGAGTTGCCGCTGTGGTCTATCAGGGTCGGGATTGCCAGACAAAAAATAAGGGTAATACCATTTCATAAATTATTTTTTGTGATTTTGCAGGAAAACATAAAATACCACTAGAAGGTTCAACAAAGAAAGGTTAGAGTCATTAGACAAACGAGAAACACAGTTATTGGATGAATTACAGAAACAGAAAGATTTGGTCAAACGATTACAGGAGGATAAAGCATCATATCGCAAAAAGTGTGAAGAAAAAGAGTAAGTCACTATACTGGTTTACTGAGTACTTGAGGACCTATTGAATACCATACTGTAAACATATTTATTTTTGTGTTGTAATAATTTTCGCTTATTTTGTTTTTGCGCGAAAATTAATACTGGGCGAAAATTATATTATGCTTATTAATACAAAATCACTAAAAGTTAACTACACAGATATGTCTAATTTCCTACATCATGAAAAAATACATGTGAAATTAAATACGTTTACAGTATTGTCATTATGTCCAATGCTTGTCCGAAGTCAGAAGTTTTATGATTGGATTTTGAGGAGTTAAAAACTGTACAATGTATATTTATTAAATAAAGAATTTCTTATATTTCAACATTAATTTCATTTTTGTAATGCAAAGCTATGTTTCCATTCATGGTAGCCTAAATCTACATTGGCTACTGATTTCTAAGAAATTCTTTGAAAACTTTACCTATTTTAGCAAATTTGGGGAAAGTTTACTTGAAAAAGTACTACTGTATGTTTCTGCAAATTGGAAGTGAAAGTTTGGCTACTATAAATTTTATTTGTGAAAATTAGGGAAAGTAGAACTATGTTATAAAGAATTTTTTTTTAATAAATATAACTTATTTGCTCATACTTATTTATTGTATTAATTTTATCTTTTTAGAAAAGAAATCCAAGCTTTACATAAAGAATTGAATGACTTACAATCACAGTTAAATGTACCATTGACTGGTAGACGTACTCCTAGATCTACAACTCCTAGACGACCATCAAGGTTAGTATTTATCTTTGCTCTTATTATCCACCCCCCGCCCCCATCAAACTAGTTTTGCAGGGGCGGGGGTGGATAATAAGAGCAAAAGATAAATACTAACCTTGATGGTCGTCTAGGATGTTGTAGATCTAGGAGTACGTCTACCAGTCAATGGTACATTTAACTGTGATTGTAAGTCATTCAATTCTTTATGTAAAGCTTGGATTTCTTTTCTAAAAAGATAAAATTAATACAATAAATAAGTATGAGCAAATAAGTTATATTTTAAAAAAAAATTCTTTATAACATAGTTCTACTTTCCCTAATTTCACAAATAAATTTATTAGTAGCCAAACTTTCACTTCCAATTTTGCAGAAACATACAGTAGTACTTTTTCAAGTAAACTTTCCCCAAATTTGCTAAAATAGGTAAAGTTTTCAAAGAATTTCTTAGAAATCAGTAGCCAATGTAGATTTAGGCTACCATGAATGGAAACATAGCTTTGCATTACAAAAATGAAATTAATGTTGAAATATAAGAAATTCTTTATTTAATAAATATACATTGTACAGTTTTTAACTCCTCAAAATCCAATCATAAAACTTCTGACTTCGGACAAGCATTGGACATAATGACAATACTGTAAACGTATTTAATTTCACATGTATTTATTTTCATGATGTAGGAAATTTAGACATATCTGTGTAGTTAACTTTTAGTGATTTTGTATTAATAAGCATAATATAATTTTCGCCCAGTATTAATTTTCGCGCAAAAACAAAATAAGCGAAAATTATTACAACACAAAAATAAATATGTTTACAGTATGGTATTCAATAGGTCCTCAAGTACTCAGTAAACCAGTATAGTGACTTACTCTTTTTCTTCACACTTTTTGCGATATGATGCTTTATCCTCCTGTAATCGTTTGACCAAATCTTTCTGTTTCTGTAATTCATCCAATAACTGTGTTTCTCGTTTGTCTAATGACTCTAACCTTTCTTCTGTTGAACCTTCTAGTGGTATTTTATGTTTTCCTGCAAAATCACAAAAAATAATTTATGAAATGGTATTACCCTTATTTTTTTGTCTGGCAATCCCGACCCTGATAGACCACAGCGGCAACTCAGTTGGCAGATTGCTCGCTCAGTAAGTGGGAGGTCCGTGAGTTTGAACACCAACAGGGTCTTGAAAATGGGCAGCACTCAGCATTACAAAATGAAAGTCATGGTTCTTTCAGATGGAAACTTAAAATAAATGAGGTCTTGTGTCAAGGTAGGTGTGGCACAATAAAGAACCCTGCTATATAATGCCATCAGCGCAATGTGCAGGCAAAATTTCTGTATCTATGCCTATAGCTGGCAACATCTCGATATAAGCAAAATATTCTTGACTGGGACATTAATCATCAAACTCACTCTTCCAATGACCTCATGACTTTTACATTGTGTATTTCTAAATTCCAAGTGTTTGGTGAAAGAAAAGGCAATACATATTTTCAAGTCTTGGTCAGACTCCTGTTGAGTTTGACAACGAGTTTGACAACGAGTTTGACAACGACCTCTCATGCACTGTACCAACTGATCTACTGTAGTGGTATGTAAATATAAGTGAGTTAATCACATGACATATCACTAAGAATACTATACACAGATCTATCACTAAGAATACTATACACAGATCTTACCTTGTCTTTCATCCATTCTTTCATTATAGGACTGTATAGAATCTGTATCACCTGATTTTTTGTCTGCAATTTGTAACTTCTGTAAAATAAAATAAATTGATATCCAGTGACTTGTTTTAAAAGGCATCAACCACCCCACTGACTTTACTACACACGGGTCATATAATACATGTATATTGTGCACTGTGGAAGCGCATGGCCTAGTGGTTAAGGCGTTGGACTCATGATTCGAAGGTCGTGGGTTCGATCCCTGGACCGGGCGATGTGTTGTGTCCTTGAGCAAGACACTTAATTTCACGTTGTTCCAGTTCACTCAGCTGAAAAATAAATGAGTACCAGCAAAATGCTGGGGTTAACCCTGCGATGGACCGGCGTCCCATTCAGGGAGATCTTGTACTCTCAGTCGCTTAACGCCACCGAAACGGGATAAGCTCCGGCCTGATGGGCCTAATGGCTCGGGACAGACTTTAACTTTTTATATTGTGCACTGGGTTTTATTCAAGTACAGTTTACCACATTTCTTATACAGTCAACCCTGTCTATAAAAGCCACTCCAGTAAACCAGTAAAGTGTCCTTTATAGACAGGTGGTCCTTATAAACAAGTTCAAATAATATGAATAAAGAATAATTGGGATAAAATTTTACTGGCCTTTATAAGCAGGAGACCCTTATATAGAGGTGGCCTAAAGGCAGGTTAGACTGTACATATAAAGCAAAGATAATACATTTCATATATTTCATTGTATTATCATTGGCATACTCAGATGTGGATATAATAAATGTGGCCATTACTTTGACATAGAAAATAAAGAGAATAATTAACATTATGATGAAATTTACCAATCCCCATTTCTGATATACTGATTCCACAAATTTTGTATACCGTACTCGGTAACTATTTTTATCACATTCCAATAAAACTGATTGTATGTAAATATAAATGGTTAACATCTTTGGACTTTTTATGTTTTTGTCCACATGGTACTCCTCCATTGCTTGTTTTAGACTTTCATCGAGTATCTGATATATTTTAGATCATACCTTCTCTAACTTCTTTATGGCACCTAGTAACTGCTTTCTATTCATATCTTCATACTCCCCTGTAAACAAACATAACAATGAACAGTAAATCATTACTTATAAACTGAATACAGAGAAGTCCCCACATGTGGGATTAAACTCCTATCATTGGCACAGCTATACAATTGGCCTTTTTGTTATCAAAACAGGTATGAAAGTTCCATCTTTTTCGTTTATTCTTAGTTTCAAAAAGAATTGTCAAAATTTGCTAAATTTAACAAGAATTCTCTCTTGAAAGCCAAATATCTCTGCCCCCAACAACTACTAGGGTTTAATGTTTTCCCGCAACCTTGACCTTTCTGAAGATGTTCTTGGTTCAAGGTCATGACTTACTCTTGGATTATGAAGATTGTTCATGTGAAGTTTAATGACAGTTGTCAAAAACAAATACTGTGAAATCATTAATTTTCGTTGGGGCTCAATTTTCGTGGTTTTCGTGGACAGTCTGAACCACCAATTTACGACCACCACGAAATATTATCCACAAGTAAAAACTACCCGTACCATATTTAATTACAACTAGCGTAACTCACATTTTCACACCAATAAAAACTTTTTGGGAGGTGAAGATGTTTGGATGTCTTAATCTAATTGTGAAAATTATTTAAGTAAATATATTATGTTTAATAAAATAAATATTTATATTTAAAAAAAGTTTATTTTTAATTGGGAACTGGTCGGGACGAATAGGGACACAGGTTTCTAGCCGTAGCTTTCATCATCAATTATGGCCTGTCTCATTTAAATTGAAATTCGATTAACTAAATAAACATTTCAACAATCCATCAACTAACCTCCATTATATTTAATAACTAAATCAAACTGTTTGTCTTGTAAAAACCGCACCTTCTTTCGACATTATACAGTATCGGTAAGAGCCGCCATTGTTACTCTCGTCAACAGCTGATTGGGTCATCAGAGGTCAATAATTAGAATTTTTAAAAAGTTGCCGATATCAAAGAAAAAAATACTATTTTGCTTAAAGGGATTATGAACCACATTCTGATTGATGTGATATGAGAACTTATAAATCTGAATTAATTGCCGCTTAATTATATAATGTAACAAGTAGGATTACTCAGGCCAGGTGTCACGTCGTGTATGAAGTCAATTGTTACTGATATACTAATCACAGGTAATTAACGCCTACCCTAGGCTTGGTCATTAATCCGCGTCTCTAGATCTGTCACGGTCTATGGCTTTGGTAATCCCTAATTATTCATCCTATAACTGCCGATTAACAAACAAATCATCACTTTCTACCCGTTATCAATGTTCAAAGGACAAACTAGTTTTTGACATTTCAGTAAAACCACGAATTTACGTCCCAACGAAATGTTTTTTTTTTTACCGATTCCACGACAATTGGGCCCCACAAAATAAAACCATTCACAGTATGAGATATGACACAATTTTACAGACAAACAGAAAGACGGACATACAGAAAGACATGGTGATTCCTATATACCCCCTTCAAACAAGTTTGTAGGGGGGGGGGGGAATCTTGGTTAAAGAATGAATATGAACTGCTGGGGCCTGATTCCTTATACAGTTAACCTACTTGATGTATCCCTCCCTTTATCATCTAACTCTCTGTGTAGATCTTTCCGCAGCGATTGAATCTCACTTTGTAACTGCTCATTTTGCTTGCTAAGTCGTATCACTGTTTCATTCAAAGCTTTTACTTTCCCTGTAGTATCTTTTGTCGGTCTGCAAGAGAAAAGAATAGGTCTAAGTGATCACCTTTACATCAAAACTATCTGTCAGTGCCTATATATGCATGAATATGTAAACCTTGATATTCGGACAAAATGCTTCTAAAGATAATTTTTCTTATAATGCTTTGTTCCAAGTGTTTAAGATAAATGAAAATTATATAGATCATTCACAATCTGATGGCAGAGTCTAATAAACACAGATGAGGCTACACAAACAGATAATAACATTGTGTAAATGTATGTATACATTCACAGTTTTTCACGCTTTTATTTGTTGCAACCACCATAATACTAAAATTGACTCATTACAAACATTGCAATCAGATTGTGAATGACCTATAGTACTTTTACTTACTGACTAAATAGTGGCTAAGACTAAATAGTGGCTAACCAGTCAGGGTCCAAAATTAGAACTATGTTTATCAACACAAAGAGAATGCACCTGGATAATCACATTACAAATGACCACCTCTAAGAAAATCCACTTGAATCTAGGTTCAAATCTTATTTGTAGAGTTGAGAAAAGTTGTTTCACTACCCAGTCAAGATTCTTTCACTTATATCGAGATGGTCAGTTCTGGGATGGTGGAGAAAAACTTGAGTGCCCAGAGAAAACCAATGACCTTCTGCAAGCAAACTCAGAAACTTTCTCACCCTAGGATCTGCCCAAGTGGGATTTGAACCTACACAGTGATAAACAGTCAAACCTGCTATAAAGGCAACCTTTATATAGATCCCACCTAGTTTTCAAGGTCAGTAAAATTTTATCCCAACTGGTCTTTATACATGTAATTTGAACCTGTATATAAGGACCACCTGCCCATAAAAGACACTTAAACTGGTTCCCTTGGGTGGCCTTTATAGACAGGTTTGACTGTACACTGATCTATAAGCACACACTTCCTTATCTTATCTAAAGTTTATTTAGTGTACCTGTTTGATTTATGAACACCGGTATCTTTAGACATCTGAAGGCGTACAATTTCTTGGAAGCAAGTCTCTAATTGTACTTTCATTTCTTCTATTTTTGATGCTTTTAGGTCACTCTGCAATTTTCTGAAACAGAAATTAAAAGACAAAATAATATATTATAATAAAATTCACAATAATATTTAGTTACTGTACAAGGTCTCCAACAAAAGTGTGACCTCAAAGACACCAATAGGAATCATGACAATTGAAAAATATAACGGAAACTGATAGCCTATAAAAAAATTATCAAAACTTCAACATTTATCCATTGCTTCAGGGGTATGACACAAGTTTTAGTACATTTGTAATTAAAAACGTTTAAAAAGAAGTTTTCTGTTTTATAATTGACTGTTACAAAAACATGTACAATATACACAAGGGAAGTCAAAATAAAAGTGTATCTAACCATCACATTTACGGTAGTACATCAAAGAGCTTTAACTGAAAATTTTCAGTGAACATTAATGCTAAATCTCACACCAGGGATATCATATGAATTCTTCTATTATGTAGATTACTTTAAATTCATGAGTATCACATTTCATGTGCTGATCCCTAACCATAATTTCGTGAATATGTAAATGCAGGACCACAATCCATGTGAATATAAAAATTCACAATTAATAGGCATTTATCTCCCTTTTCTAAGAAGTCTTGTCATGTTATATACAACTTCCACAGTTATAGTCAATTTTCGCAATTCTGGAAATATCTGCATGATATATGAATTGGTGACTGAGAGTCCTCACAAAATTATGCGTTAATAAATCTCTCACGATAAAAAAGTAATCTACAGTACTTCATGGAAATGACCATAATATACTAACGAGATGACCATAATATACTTACGAATAAGATGTTTCCTTGTCTTTTAATTGTGTTTCTAATTTTAAGATTTTCTGTTTTAAACTGTGAATAACAGATCCAGAATCTGACCGTTTATCTCCTAATGTACGTCTTAATTCTTCACTCTGTAAAAAAAAAGTCAAATTTATATCATGTATGAATATTGACTTTATCTATTATAACAAATCAAACACGGCCTTAAAAACACAACAAAATACATAAACGTCTCATAGCAGTCAACATTAAGTTTGCTGTAAATATGTCTTCATATTAATCTCCCTTTAAAATGTTAAGATTGAGTATTGTGATTTATTAAAATTTAAACAAAAAGTATCTCAATATAGCACCTATCCAGTATGGCATCAACAAAAACAAGTTAAATGTAAGAATATGATTATTTACTTTCAGAGTTTTTTGAGTAATTGTGTTTAATGTGAATATTTCACTTATATTGTTACATCACCAGCAATAGGCAAAGGTACAGAAATTATGTCTGTGCGTTACACTAATGGCATTATACAGCAGGGTTCTTTATTGTGCCTTGGCTACCGGCACACAGAGCCTTGTTTATTTTAAGTTCCCATCTAAAAGAACTGTGACTTTTATTTCGTAATGCCGAGTGCTACCCAGTCACAACCCACTTTCAAGTCTTGGGTCAAACCCAGTCGGGGTTCAAATCCAAGACTTCCGACTTGACTTAGAGAGCAAGCACTCTACAATCTGAGCTACCGTAGTGGTATATTCACTTCAGAGGCCTGAGAATTATTTTTTAATCCAATCCATTTTATCCCTAGTATCTCACAGTAAATCATCTAATTCTCACCTTTGTAGGATCAAGGAGACCTCCAATTTCTTTTTCCTGCAAAGATAATATACATTTACATATCAATTTAGAATTAACTAGTGTTTATATCATAACAGAAAAAAGAATGGATACAACTAGGATGGAAGAGCTGGGTGGGTATCAGCAAAGGCAACTGCCAAAGACAGAGCATAATAGAGAAGGTGTATTGAGGACATATGTGCCCGTGGGCACGAAGAGGATAGGTGAAGTGAGATGAGTGTTTCATATCAGAGAAATTTGTTTAAATTTGATTTTTTTATCAATGGGATTTGCTGCTGTACCACGTGATACCCTCTAATGTTTGTGCCGAGCTCTTATTTTTAATGGATATGGAATCGCAAAAGATGCCGTTTTCCCGTAAAAATGGTGTTATTCCGAGAGTTTGTGATGTCAACATTTTCCAAAACATTCTACACAAACGTTAAGAGGTATTGATCACATGGTACAGGGTAAACCCCATTATGGAAACAGTATACCGGTAGATTTTTTTCACACAGCTTACAGAGAAACAGTTTAGCTCATCCCTAAGTATAGTTAATAAAACAATTTGAACATTGAAATGCAGAAAGCTCCTTTTTATTGCTTATACTGGAGGTTTGTTATAAGCTTTTCTACACTTTGTGTAGGTATGCTAAAAACTGAAATTTTTGAAGATGACTTGCAAATTTCATTACCATAAATTTTGTGAGTCAAGATCTTTGCTTTCAGTATTATTTTCCCTACTAAAGGATATTTTGCCTGTGTTTAAATAGTAATGTTGAAATGTTAACAGTTTTGGGCAATAATGAAAGGTATGGTTGTTGTACCGTTATTACAAACATATCTCAAAAAGTCAATTTTGAGTCATTACAATACAACTGTGATGAAATTTAAACTTTCATAATTCATATTACTAAACGATTGTGAAAAAATTATTGATTTGCTCTAGATCTGATTTCAGGTTATCATTTGCACACCACCAGAGAACAGACAGATGGTCATAAACACTCTTGTCAATAAAAACAGGGGGTATCACAAAATACTTCAACATTATGTGAGGCGGGATTAGAACTATCAGTGAATCTGACTTACACTTCCCACAAAGCTTTAGTCTATGTTTCCATTCCTGGTAGCCAAAATCGCCATTGGCTACTAATTTCTGAGGAATTCTTTCAAAAAGTAACTTATTTTAGCAAATTTGTGGCAAAATAATTTAAAAAGGACTATATTTTCACAAATTTTGGAAATCTGGCTACTAATTATTTTAAATTTATGGAAACCTAGTTTAGTCATTGGGTCATGAATCCTATGCACCAAAATTAGGTATGTGACAATTCGTTTCATGTTAGTAAAAATTTGTGCAAAGTTTGATCAAAATTCATCCATAGACATGGAAGATATAATATGGAGCGGACATGATATTGGGACAGATGAATGGCTTGACAGATAGACAGGGTGATTCCTATATACCCCCTAAACTTCATTTGCAAAGGGTATAACAATAAACAGAGAATAATTATTACCTTTTTGATATTATCTTCTTCAGTACGCCTGACTTTTGCTTTCAGTGCCGCATTATCTTGATGCAGACCCTGGATTTGCTGTTAAGAGAAAATGATGAATATGAAATAAATATTTTTGACAAAATCCATTTAGAAATAAGGAAAAAAGTCAAATTTTAAATAACTGTTGTAGAAGTTGTCAATCACTTTAATGAGATCATCTGAATTAATTTCTCTGCTGCTAAATGATTGTTTTGATAAAAAAAACCAGTGCAGCTCTATACATCTTGCTCATTAAAAAAAAAACTTAAAACTGAAAATGGATGTTACTGTGGAATCAATTATCAGAGTTTTAGGAAAAAATACCATTTTGTGAAGTGGTAAATTTTGGATTAAGGAAAGTTTGTTATATAAACTATTTTGTTGACATGTAAATTTGTGGGTCAATGTTTCCATGAAAACAACAAAAAATTGGTACACCATGCAAAATTGATGATTTCATGGTATTTTTATCATTGGCGATGTGACACTTGATGTATATCTACATTTTCTGACCTTTTATTATTAATATACAGTAAAATCTCTTTATAATGCCCATCAATAACTTCGCCACCTCACTTATCGCCACACTATTTTGAAGTCCCAAAATCCATTTTGTTTATGTTTTATGTTATCGGCCTCTCCCAATTTATCACCAAACCCCTATATCACGCCGAAATTTAACTGAACAAATGGTGGCGATGAATTGAGGTTTTACTGTATATGTAATATTGTAAATATAATCACCTTTTTGAGCTCCAAGATTTGATCATAATACTCCTCGGGAGACTTGTATGCTGGAGTACCTGATGGTGGCTTTGCTGTAAAAAAAATACAAAATAATCTAATATCAGTGAATCAAATTGACTTCAAACCAGAATCTTAAAACATCTGTCAAGCATTAGACATTTGTTGTCGACCTCAAAGTTAACAATGATGTTACGACCAAGGGTATGAAATACATTTGTAGGCCTTTCTTAACCACACCTAGCATATACTTATGATTCTAGTACATGTTATTGTAAATCTAATATGGTATTTTTCATTTAAGGTCGACTGATTGAATGAAGTTTCATCTATATCGAGATATCACCAGCCATAGGTGAAGTGGCAGAAATTTTTACCTTTACCATAAACTTTTGATTCAAGTACATGCTATTGTAAATCTAATATGGTATTTTTAATTTTAAGGTTGACTGACTGAATGAGGTTTCTCTTATATTGAGATATCACCAGCTATAGGTGAAGTGGCAGAAATTTTTACTTTTACCATAAGCTTTCGATTCTAATAAATGTTACTGTAAATCTAATATTTCTAATTTAAGGTTGGTTGATTGATTGAATAGAGTTTTACTTATATCGAGATGTCACCATTAAAGGTGAAGTGGTACCTTTACCTTTGCAGTGCGCTCAGGGCAATGTACACTAAGGATGCCATGCCTGCCATGACACAGAGTATTGGATTCTAAGGTAACTTCTGAAGGACCCTGTGACTTTTATTTTAAATGCCAAGTGCTTGGCGAAAGAACAGTCATTACCTATTTTCGAGTCTTGGTTCAATCCCAGCTGGGGTTCAAACCCACTTCCCACATACAAATTGAGTCTAATTTAAGGACTTACTTGTCGGATTATCATATTTGTTTTTGGTTGGTTTTTCTCTTCCCGTTTTCTGTCGTAAAAATTAGATGTACTTAAGTAAGCCATTTCTTTGTCTCCCATCCTCCGTAAGCCAGACATGCTGTTGTTTGTACTTTCTGTACTTATACCTGTAAAAAAGTATGATTTTTGTATCAGTAAAAGTTCGCTAATTGCTGACAATGTTGTATAGGCTGGTCTGTTTGATATCTTGAATAATTACAAACTAGACATGGTTGTAATATTTCTAAAATCTGATTGGTCTATACATTTGATATGGCATCTGTGACATTATTTTTACTATGTTTTCATTCATTTCATTTCATTGCCATTGGCTACTAATTTTTAAGAAATTCTTTAAAAAAAATAACCTATTTCAGCAAATTTAAGAAAAATGCTTTAAAAAGGACTCTATTTTCACAAATTTTGTAAATTTAGCTACTAATATTAAATTTTAAAATTTTTTGAAAACTAATATATGCCTCAGCAATTTACAATACACCTAGATATACATGTATTAACAAATTTCTTTCTAGGCTCTTTAAAAAGAAAATAATTAAGATTAGGAGATATTTTACAGACAGGTTTATAATATTACATGAACAATACATACCACAGCCTGTTTTTCGGAGTGTATCTACAAAATATTCTGTAGGAGTTTTATGTCGAGGACTCTCTGGTTTTCTTGAAGTATATAAACCCACTGAAAGAAAAAATTGTAATAAAGTTCACGATGTAATATTTCTGTACATGGATTGGAGCAACTATTTGTTATGTAGTTTGCTACTGACACCAATAGGATTATAGAAATAAAGATCCATACTTCAATAGAGCAGGGCTATATATAAGGTATGACTAAAATAGGTGCCTTGGCAACTAAAATTTTTATTTTGTGACAGGTTTTTTTTTTTGTAATAAGAACAGCAACTTTTGGCAACATACATTTATGATTGGCATCTGAAAAGTATTGATAAAGCTACACACGCTCCTAAATTTAAAAAGTCACTTTGAGCCCTGCAGAGGCAAGCAATGATGGTCATCAAAAATATGTTATCTATAATTATTGTACTTGTAATATTTATTGAAATGGTGAGAATTGTTTGACTACATGTTGCAGTTTAGAGTTTTGTAAACAATCTCATTTGATCAAACAACAAAGGATACATATTCTATAAATGTGGTTGCAAAAAGTTATTAATGCAGAAAATTAACTCTAACAGACAAAGTCATTAATTCATAGAAATATTTTCATTTTACATTATAAGCTCTACTTTTAAGAGAAACTGAAAAACAGAATTCACTATACCTTCCTGGTAAAAACGACAAGAAACTAGAATATTATAGTATACTTGAAGTTCAAGCAGATGCAACTAGTTAAATGCCATTCCCATGACCAATTTGGTTATCTGACCATTATTTGAAAACTTAGTTATCATTATGTTCTATAATTTAAAAAAATGATAAAACTAGTACAGAAAACAAATTCTTTACAGAAATAACTTTACAAACACCCCTGGAGGCATACATATTTTTTTGAGAAATAGAAACAAGTACATGTGTACTGAGGGAAAATTTGTCTAGAAACTAAATATAAACATGTACCATCAGGGCCCCACAAATCGCCAAAATCGGCTAAAAACACCGAATTGGCAAATAAAACGCCGAATTGAAATTCGGTCATTCGGTTTTTCCCCTATAAACCTTCTAAACTTTGTCTTGTTAATTAAGATTAGTTCACGATCGAGAAATCACACAAGACTTTAAGATGAAGCCACGTGTCCCACAGGTGTACAATCGGTGTGATAATTAATTAATCATTGCCTGTGAATAATCAGCACCAGAGTTAATCCTCTAATCACTTAATTATTACCGAGACCACGTGTGTTCAACAAACTGTGTAAACAAAATACCTTACGAGGCCTCAGTTTTATTTATGCCTTGTTTCATGTTTTAAGGAGATGATTCAAACAGCGAGGTGAAACAAAAGAGCTGAAAAGAATACCAAATTAGGCATTTGAATATTAGTTGGCTGTTATTCGAATCCTATTTGAATATTTGGCACAAAAAAGAAAATCTCCATCTGTTCTGGAACAGAGCTACTGTAGGCAAACGATGTGTATTGCACAAGGCAGATGAACAAAATTACCTTATTATATATTCCTTATTCATAGGAATGCTGTATGACGATAATAAAATCATGATCTCTTTAATATTCTTCTAAATAAACCCAGATTTTAATGATTAAGACCTTGTAAGCAGTAAAACATGTGACAGCCATATTTTTTTTTACTTTAACCCGACAAATAGTCGTTATCCACTCTGCTTTGAATAAACATGTATTAAAGGGACATAATCATGATAGTGACAGAAAGGCTGTAGTCTTTCCCGACTTTGTGGTGACTGTTGGGATGAATAAAGTTTTTCATGAATAAAATGAAGAAAGAAAGGAAGCATCTGAAAGTAGATTTTTGCTGTGTGAAACATTCCAGACGAAATGTAAGCTCCACCAAAAAGCTCTATAAACCAATGAAGAAGATGGGGGGGGGGGGGGGGGGGTTATGAATGAGTTTTTTTTTTTTTTTTTTTTTTTTTTAGCGGTGATTTTTACCCCCGAATGACCTTATCGGCGTTTGTGGGGCCCTGTGTACCATGTACTTCCTTAAAGGGATACTGAAGTCTAGCCAATTTGACCAAAATATGATAATTTATGGTAAATTATTATAATATTGAAAATTTCACAATTTTATTCGCCGAAATAAAAAAGATATTGAAGTTTAAAAAATCAAAATTCGTAACCTTGGGCCATTTTGGAACTCTTCAATCGGGAGGTACGAAAACAAGCTGTGACGTCATGTGTGAACAAACAAACTTCAGAACTACTGCTTATATATATACGGAAGTGTCGCATTATATACCCTGTACTTACGAGTTACCTGTAATTAAGCCCTTAATTGACTGACTAGTTATATGTCGGAGTGTACTTAATCCCCTTATTAATTAACTAACATGTATATTGACGCTTCCTGTATATCAAGCAACCCTATTACTGCTTCAGTGGTTGTGTATTTTATACACACCTTGTTTTAGGAAGCTGATAGTCTCATAATTTATAAATATTTATTGAATCATTTTAGAGAATTTTCAAAAACATCATTTTTCACAATAACTAATTCAGACTTTTACTTATATTTATTTATTTATAATAAATAATTAATAATTTATTTTATTTAAATAAATAGATAAATAGGTCCATCCAGAAAATGGTGTTAATATGCATTAAAAATAATAATAATAATAATAATAATAATTATATGAAAAAATAATAACAGCATTTATAAATTGGAAGAGGGGATAGTTACTTTTTATGTACTAACAGGAAAGGGTAAATGCAGCTGCTAAACCGGGACCCGAACCCGAGAGCATTCTAATACTAGCTGGACGCTCTACCGATTGAGATACCCGGTCCGCCACATTCCTCTTATCGTTTGTTTTCTATTAGTCTCGCTTGAATCGAAACTACCAGGTTCCAATCCCTGGGACCAACTTGTCGGTCAGCCAATGCCCATGGTCGGATGATCCCCCAAATGTAACAGGAAAGGGAAAAATGCAGCAAAGAATATAATTTCGCTTTTTAATTTTTAATTTCAATGCGTTTCATCGTCAGATCACCTACTGGTTACACAATAAACAGAAGATCTAGAGCCATTCTATCCTGTGTATAGTTTGGAAAATAAAAGACGTGCTTTCTTTCAGATGATGGAAACTATGTTGGGTTTTAAGGATAACAGCCAGACTTGTAATCACAAATTGCGCAGAAACAAGCAAACTGAGAAATTTTAAATCTATAATTTTTCCCTTTTTCTTTATATGTACTATTGAAAGGAAATAAGCTGCATTTTTAAAACTATTGAAAAGTTGACAATACATTCTCTTTAGTTTATACATTTATTAATTATTTGTACTTAAGTTATTGCTACAAACATCTTCACATCTCACAATAATTTCACTTATATCAAAATGTCATCGGTCATGCCAATAAATATTACTTGGATTGTATTATATGCATCAAGATTATTTCATTTATATCAAGATGTCACTAGCTATAATTATTTCTTGAATTGTATAATCCATGTCTTTGATGATTTCATTTATATCAAGATGTTATAACTTGTGAGACAAAATCGTAGTCAAGATAATTCTATTTATATCAAGATGTGAAACCGACGAAGTAGCAGAAATTATGAATGATACGGTGAACACAAACAGCTGTATAACATAGTAAATGATACAAATATACTAACATTTACCGTGGATATTATTCTTTATTTTAGTTTTTCAGCGATTTTCATGAAATTTGTAGTCAATTCTAATTGAAAACGTTATCATATGGATGGAATGATTTAAAAATTAATTTAAAAGTAAATTTATACAAATTTTTTTAAAAGGACGGGTCTCGGCGGACTTTCGCCGTCAGCATTCAAACTGACTTTTTTTCTTCTTTTTTCTTCGCGTCATGACATGAGAAGCGGGGGGGGGGGGGTTAATTTTTTTATAGAGTTTTTTATGTTTAAAATTGAATTTACGAATAGGAATATTTCATTAATTTAAATCATTTAATTTCATACCGCCAGTCAGTCAATCCATCAATTCATACGTTCGAACATCAATCTTTTGAAGTATTTAAATAATTTTTAACCCATCTTTCCAAAATTCCAAAAAAGGACACTTTCATTTAATATGGGATATCATGAAGACTTTAGATCACTTAATTTATTAACACCTATCAATCTACAGATCTATGTTGTATATTGTAAGGTAGATCTACCTCTTGATTACCGGCGATGGAATGTCTAATAAACAGGATCTAAAGGTATTGTAGGTTACTGTTAATCTCTTAATTACCTGTATGCGAGAAAGGGATGTAAATTCTATTTTTAATAAATTGAGATCTAATCGATTTATCGTGAAAAAAAAAACATTATAATTTTAGGTCAGTTGATGCATAGATCCCTGTGTTATTTTGCCGATATTGGTCATTATTCAATTTAAAATAGGTCTAAATAGAGACAAGTTCTAAGTTATTATAATTTTTTAATTATATTTACAACCAACGGTCGCACACAAAACCATACTTAAACAATAATTTTAACAACTTTTACACTATACTGTAACCACACTTGATAGCATGGAGAGGTTTGTTCACACATGACGTCACAGGGTGTTCTTCTCACCTCCAACACAAAAGAGCTGCAGCGATGATTTTCGGCAATTCTCAAATAGCAAAATATATATCTTAATGGAATAATTTTTTATTTTTTTTAAATTTTATTATTAATATTGTACTTATAACTATCGATTTTGGTCATAATCCGCCAGACTTCAGTATCCCTTTAATATCTGTAAGTATTACTAACTCACCTGTCTGTCTAGATTTAACAGCAGATAACCAAATCTCTCTGGCACTTCTTGTTGGTGGGGCACTGTTTGACCGATGTCTATAACTGTGCCTTCCAGAATTTGGAGTTACTAAAAACAAATTTAATCAACAATTTTTCCTGAATTATGTTTTCAATATACACTGAACAAGAATATCCCTATTTATTGCAAAAAATGTAAAATAATATTTAAAAAAATTAAATTAGAAATAAAAAGAGAGAAAAAACTGCCAGTTTTATCAAAGTACAAAAAGCAAAGACTTCAGATTCACTCAGCCAACAAGTACTCAAATTTGGAATTTGGGGAAAAAATTGGTTTCACAAGTTTAGTTCAAACACTACTGATGAGGAATTGTATTCCAAAATGGCCGTCTAATTTTGTAAAATTAAAACTGGTATAATATGTATATCTTGATAATATAACTTAAACAAATAGACAGATGTATGAACACCATGAGTGGTAGAAATGAAAACATACTCACCCGGCCTCACATCTCTGTTTGACATTTTCAAAGTTTTCACTTTGGTTTTGGGATTGTGATTTGGACATGGACCAGTATGTTTATGTTTGACTTTAGGGATTGTGATTTGGACATGGACCAGTATGTTTGTGTTTTGCTTTTGGGATTGTGATTTGGACATGGACCAGTATGTTTATGTTTGACTTTAGGGATTGTGATTTGGACATGGACCAGTATGTTTGTGTTTTGCTTTTGGGATTGTGATTTGGACATGGACCAGTATGTTTGTATTTGATTTTCTCCATCATAAATGTTACAAGAAAGAGAGAAAGAAGTAGCTCACCTGGTCTCTTTGTTCTTTGGGCTTTTATAACTTTCTTTTTACTCTGATCTATGAAAGAAAACATTAATTGGTTACGAATTTTAATTTAAAATTTACAAATTTGTCTATCACACCATAACAATTCAACATACAGTAATTTATAATTACATGCATACATAATTATATACAATTCCAGATGCATCTTAAAAGCAACTATCTGTCATATATGTTATAACTATTTTGGTTATATTCAAAGATGGTACATACAGACATTATAACTCATTCTATTAATACAAAGTATACAAGTGTGGTTTTATTTGCAGTGTACCAATTTTTGGTTTGAAATTTTGCCGCAAAAAAAATTGTACTATGCATAAAATAATATTTGTTCTCAACCTTTTAGTTTGTTTTGCAAATCTGTAGATATTACACCCTGCAAAAAGGTCCAAAATTTAAAAACCACGAAAAATTACAGGTTTAGATATTATCTACACTTATAAAGTGTATTAAAGTAAATGTATTCTTTATCACATTATAATATAACAAACCATTTTACCTGGTTTTGTTTTCTTTTTTTCACGCTTTGGA
This sequence comes from Anadara kagoshimensis, assembly GCA_021292105.1. Lineage (NCBI taxonomy): Eukaryota > Metazoa > Mollusca > Bivalvia > Arcoida > Arcidae > Anadara > Anadara kagoshimensis. The sequence goes on from CM037861.1 coordinate 27,168,088, forward strand.
GCTCGATTTCTTGAAATCTAAAATAACAACAATTATTGTTGTATGTGAAACAGTTACAATTTATTAAAAGATTTTTTACCTGAAAATTACTAATTCTATAAAAAAAATCCTAATAGTTGGATATTTTGGCTAGTTTCTACAAGGTCAACTTATGGCCAAAATGATTGACTGATTGAATGGGGCTTTACCCCCAGTTAAGAATATTTCACTTATATCAAGATGTCATCAGCTATAGGTGAAGTGACAGAATTTTTTACCCTTGCAGTGTGCTTAGGGAAATGTGCAGGGAGGGTTCTTTAACATGTCATGCCTGCTGTGACACAGGGTATTGGTTTTTAAGGTCTCTTCTAAAAGGACCCTGTAACTTTCATTTCTAAATGCAGAGTGCTTGGCAAAAGTACAGTCACTACCTTTTTTTCAAGTCTTGGTCAGACATGGCCAGGGGTCAAACCCACAACCTTCCACATACATACTACTGAGCTACTGTTATTAGGTATTCATATATACAGTATTTCTCTTAATTAAACACAATAAATAACTGGCTGGAAACAATTGTTGGAATGGGTTTCATTCATATAACAAGGACAATTAAAAAAGTTAAGAGTGAAATAGTGGTGCCCCGTTCAAAGATTGTAGTTATATAACGCAGATTGAGTTGGCCAGTTCTGTGACAGTGACGGAAATGAGCAAATCAACTCAGGTTAATGATATCTACATCTCTTAACAATGTAGTGAAATAGTCATTAGTTCTTCATAGTTTTGAAGAATTGGTGCAGATAAGAATTTCGGACCGATGGATGGACATATGGAAAGACGGAAACTCGATTAAAATATCGCCCCCTTTCTTCAAAAGAGGGGGATAAAAGGTGATACACCAGCAAAACTAAATGTACTGGTTGGTGTCCTTACTCTCCAAATTTCAGATATAGACACAATCTTTGCAATGAGACGCCTAGCTATTACAAGCAAGTCATAATGCATTTTGCTTTATTTCAGAACTTAATTTTCTCAATCTTAAGAAAAAAGGTATTTGTTTTAATAAAAATGTTATAAAACCACTAGGTGAACTCTTCCCCAGTTCACTCAGGAAGTTTCACCAATGATCATCTACAGGCAGAATTTTGAAAATATGGATAAGCAACTGCTGCTTCTATGTTGTTGAAATAATGTTTCTATGTGTTACTTACCAATGTTTCTGCGTTTTCTATGTCTGATGCAGAGTCATATTCATCAGCTGAGTAATACTGAAAATAGAAATGATTCAGATGAGATTACTCTACTCAACACAAGTTAACAATATATCTATTCTTTAATCGTCAACTAGTTTCGCCAGAATATTTCTGGCATCTTCAGGACATATTTTTAATAGATGATAAGGCTGTAAAAACAAGTACCGTAATAAGTTTTCAGGCTGTCAGAATATTGTTTCATTTTTTTAAATTGCTTATGTCACCGCCAACAGTGAACTATACCCCGGCATTTAAAGAAACTTATCCCATATCCATGACACAAACCAACTGACAGGAGAATATTCCTATTTAGATGAGATTCTCCATCACAAGATTAACCCCTGCTGCCCAACTCTCCATTCATTGATACGACTTGTGGACTGGAACAATCATGTGTAATAAATTGACTTGCTGCAGTACCTAATGTCTTGCCACATGTCATGTTAAAATTTGACCAACACAAATGCCAAGCCATGGGGTTCTATGACTGCAGTTGAATCTTATTCTAATAATTATTTTTGTTCCAGATGTATACATTTTTTAACTCTCTGGGATAGATTTGATTGGATGGTTTTCCTTTTAAACAAATTTGCAGATGATGAATTAACAGTTTTTAATGGCAAGTTGTTACAGTATTTAAGACCTTATATCACCTGGTTAGCTTACTGTGTCACTTAGTTTCAAAATTTCTCTGACAGGTTGTTAGTATGTTTATGTTGTGAAATGTTCAATATATCAAACTTTGTTTATTATTTTGTAACACACATTCAGACTGGGGGGGCCCCACCCCGTTCAACAACATGTGAATGGGGTTCACCGCTGTACCACATGATCAATACCTCTTAATGTTTGTGCAGAATGTTTGGAAAACATCAACGTCACAATAGCATAGTTTTAGTAGGAAAACATCATCTCATGCAATTCCATATCCATTGGAAATAACTCTTCTGCATAAACGTTAGAGGGTATGACGTGGTACAGGGGCAAACTCCATTACACGTTGGTAGCTTTGTTTAACTAATGACACAGATGCTAGCTGATGGTCTGTCAACTCTCTACCTATCCAAGTATTATATGGATATAATACATATACATTAAATATGTACAAAAATAAGAAAGGAGCTGTCGTTATCTATTAATTATGATCTGACCGGTTTCATATACAATGAGCTCAAATTGATCACATGTGTGTATTGGCATGTGTAAATTGTACTACATGAACAAACCTTGGTCAACTTGGTGTCAATAGGGAGAACAGTTGAAATCCAATGTGTTTATGAGTTGCCTTGGAAACGTTACAATTATTTATTTGTTAGTGCATATTTTGCACGTTTATTTTTTGCTTTGTAGACATTAATACCTTTGATTTTGTCGGCATGCTCGATATTTTCTTATTTTCTCTCGTGTCTGAACTTGATCTATTCTTGATAAACAAACCGGCATACTGTTCTATAGCATAGTTTCATTAATTTATCGTATAAATATACATAAAACAAAGAAATCAAATTAAATATATTAATTATCAACGTTAAAAACAACTGTCAAAAGACTGTAACCGTTGGTATTGTAAATAACAATCCGTTGTGCAGCAAATGATTGTAAACAATCCGCATCCATGAATAAAAATAGTCTCAAACCTTACTTCCGGTGAAATGATAATTCTGAATTCATTTATTGCAAAAATAAATTTAGCAACATTATATGTTAAATTAACTTATTAAAATTTAATCAGTGCTATACTAGTTTGAGAATAGATTCGATTAATTTTTGAAAAATTATATCAATCTACGGTTTTGACCCGAGAGTAAAGCACCTGTGGTCACATGATCAGGCCAAAATGTCGGCCGATCTAACTTTCGGTATGTTTTCAGGGATCAACAGTTGGTTGCATTACGTATAGAATTCATGAATTACTTTTCACTTGTGAAGTTTTATCATTCTAGCAATATATTTCTTATATGCATTTAAGAGTTTTAACAGTGTTTTACTTTTAATTTTAGGATCTGTACCCGCATATTACCGGGAGGTGTACGAAATCGTGTGTCCACATCAACAGCAAGTTGACCAAGATTTGTTTATCCAGCTGATGCTTAAATCTAGTCTGCCAAGACAGACTATCATGCAGGTATGTACTCAAATATTGACAATGGCTAATTTCTGATATTTCATTGGTTGAATTAACGTGTTTTGAAAGCAATAATTAAGTCATAAGTGGTGGGCGGTGCCTCTCAAGCAAGTTGCCAGAAAATGTTGTTTTTATGATTGATATGTTTAGTATCTTTAGATAAAAGTGACCTTAAAAAGTTTTGCTGGATTATTTAATCACCTTATACAATTTATCTTGAAAGTCGCAAATAGTTATCATCGGATGTTTCTGTTTAATCTACAATTTTGTGTACATTATAAATATTTACATAAATATTTACATATTTGGTGATTAAAATTATGTAAATAAACCTGATAAAGAATTTTACTTTAAATTAGGTTTATCATATTAACTTATTTTATCATATTATTTTATATCGTCAGATTTTCTGTCATTTGTCATTTTGCCTCATGTATGGAACAGCTCTACAAAAATGTGAAAATCAAAATTTAAAAAGAAATAAAATAATGAAAAAATATGAAGTGGTTATTGCCCTGTATGTGTCAATAACAAATGTGTTATTATCACATATTTTTTATACCCCTATTTTATAGTATATGTGTAGATGGGCTTTATAACTTTATTATTAGCTATACAGGGCTCCAAGTAGCGAGTAAATTACTCGCATATGCGACTAAAAATCGGACATGGCTAGTAAATTTCTGATGCACTCGCCAAACGGCGATCAATAAATACAGAGGGTGTGACCGAAAAATTATTTTTTGTACTGAAAAGATTGTTTTATAACCAGGAGATGATCATGTAAACATCGTTTTTAGCCAAAAGATGATCATGTAAACAATGTAATTTGGTACACCTCGGTCGCTAGTGTTGTATACCGTTTGTTTATAGCCCCCTGCTCATATACACAGGAACCCTGTCTGTCTTATACAGGTCACACGAACGCTTGTAACTTATGATAATCCTTGCTAATATACAAACGTACAAAGGATTGCGCATTGCTATAGAAAACAACATAAACGAGCGAGCGGGACACAGGGGAAATTGTCCTCATTCGGTTTCGGCACACCATCCATTTGGAAATAAAAATGTGTTGCCGATAATGAACAACAAACGCCCACTGCCGCATCAAGCAAGCGAAAGTTTTGAATGGATTTTCTTGGTTGTATGTCAAGAATGTGCGAATGTTTTGTAAAAATTTGTGAAAGTGCCCCGGAACTTGCCGATAAAACAGACTTTGTCAACAGTGGGTCAACATCATTTAAAAAAGAAAGTCTTGTAGCACATTGGAAAAATTTTTAAAATGGTATTAAAAATTCAGCTTTTTTGTATCATTGCATGATCATGGAGAACTTTTGTTTTGGCGACCAAAACATTTAACCCTGGCTAGTAAATTTTGGCCTTGGCTAGTAAAAATAAAACATGGTAGCCAGAAGGCTAGTGAAAACCAAATCCTACTTGGAGCCCTGCTATAAATACATCAATTTAGTGATAATTAAAGTATATTTCATAGAAACTTGTCATATTTGGGTGAAATAATAGATTATTTTGATAAAAAAAACGTACATACGGTTTCAGATCCGCAATTTTGTTTTTGTCAAATGGTCCAATCTTTTTTGCAGTTCATCACAATCAAAGACCCATCATCAATCATTCAGACAGCAACATTTTGGAATAAAATTTTGGTTTATTTCAAAATTGGACTATTTAATCCTATTCAATCAATGTATAAAGTTACATGTGTACGGTTATACGGGTATAAAAAAATACATGGTAATAAAATCAGCCAAAAAATAACGTAACGGTTATTGCCCTGTAAGTTGCAATAACAAATGTGTTATTACCACATATTTTATAATTACATATTTTATAATATGCTTGCATATGGGCTGTATAACTTTATGAATTGCTATAAAAAACAGTTTAATGATAATTAAAGTTTAATTAAAGAAAATTGTCATATTTGGATCAAATAATACATCATTTTGATCAAAAACACAAATACGTTTTTAGATCCGGCATTTTGTTTTCACCATACAATCAGATCGTTTTTACAGTTCAACACAACAGAAGATTGATCATCCATTATTTATACAACAATGTTTTGGAAGAATATCAATAAAATTTGGATTTAATATTAAATTTGGCTATTTAATCATATTCAATTGATATATGTAAGGGTGTGTACGGTTATATGGGTATAAAAAAATATGTGGTAATAACATCGGCCAAAAAAATTTAAATAGATAAAATAGCTTAAAATAGTAGAAAAACACAAAGGTTAGGGATTTTGAAATGACCTTTACCCACATTTCAAAGGGTATTTAAAGAAAATTTGAAAAGTGGAAATTCCAAAACAATTTGAAGCCATTTTACCAAACTTTTTTAGTACAAAAACATTATCATATAACCTTTTTTGGCAGAATTTCATGAAATGAACAAACTATAGAGTTTAAGTTTTAAAAAGCCAAATATCACATTATATTTTATCTAGTATTAGATGGTCGAATTTAGAATTAAATCCAAATTTTATTGATTTTAAAATGATAAAATATTTTATTTTGTGATATTTGTAAAATTAGTTATCCAAAAAATTGTTGCCTCAAATGATGGATGATCAATCTTGGATCGTGTTGAACCACAAAAATGATCTGACGGTAAGGGTTAAACAAAATGGCAGATTTAAAAATGTTTTTGATCAAAATAATGTATAATTTGACCCAATATGACAAATTCCTTTTATTTCTACTTAAATATCACTAAGATGATGTATTCAAGTCATTTTAACGTTATATAGACCATATATAAAATATAAATGATTTGTAATTGCCATGTACAGGGCAATATCCATTCCATTTTATAAATGTTTTGGTATCTCTATTCAATGGCCATGGTAGTCATGGCCTTTCATGTTGAAGTGCTCAAATTTGATGTTGATATTTTCTAGAACAACCAAATCAAATTGAATGATGATTATTTATAGAGTTGTTAGTGTTATGGCTGTCCAATATTCAAAGACATATAGTGTTTACTCCAATTTTTCCACCGACATTTTGTCCACCAGATCAAATCATCTTTATTAAACTTCACAGAAACAATCTTTAGGTGGAGTTGATGTGCTTTTGTCCATACATATTTTGATCATGTCCATGGTTGGGGATTTCCCGGTTGGGGATTGTTTAGGGGACACTTGAATTATCACTTATTGATTGTTTGAATGATCTGAATGAAAAGAAGATAATAATAAGATTTGTAAAATGATAAAAATATTAGGTATACTATTGATGACATTTTATAATTGTGACATTTTGAGTTAGCAGTGGAAAAAAAATATGAAGTCTACACTAGTTACAAATTACTTATTTACTAGCTGATCCATCTCATTTGTGGTAAATTTCAATAGACACAATTCAGTATGCTTTAAAATGTTGTTCATGTTCAAGATTCTCTCAGTAAAAACAAGCTAAGAAAAAATTGTCAAAAAAATACAATATTTCTGAAAAGCTACTGCACTTTTTGAGAAACTCATTCATATTTAAAAAGATGAATACGTTCAATACCACCAGCCACCTGCAACTTTCAGGAAAAAACTTGTACCATCAATGACGATTCAAGTTAAAGGTTGTGGGTGCAAACCCTGGTGCTGCTTGGTAATTTTCTTTAGTGATTTCCATCTTCCATCCACACTTGAGCCTTTCAAATTAATTCTTGGACCACTGGGGTAGCTCAGTTTACAGAGTGCTCGCTCCATAAGTGAGAGGCTGTGGGTTCGAACCCAGATCAGGTTTGACCCAAGACTAGAAAGTGGGTAGTGACTGTTTTTTGCCAAGCACTCAGCAATACAAAATTAACCATGATTCTTTCAGTTGGGAACTTAAACTAAACACGGTGTCATGTCATGATAGGCATGGCAGGATAAAGAACCCTGCTGTATACTGGTAATGCCATCAGTGCAACACACAGGTAAAATTTCTGCACCTTTTCCTTTAGATGGCGACATCTCAATACAAGTGAAATATTCTTGACTTGGACATTAAACACCCTAAACCCAACTCAGCTCAAATGAAAACTTTAAAGTATTGGTTTTATTTTTTTTCAGATATGGGACTTGGTAGATAACA
>CM037861.1:29817673-30112673 GCA_021292105.1 Anadara kagoshimensis
TATTCTAATATACATGCCTATACAAAAAGTTTATAGTTTCTGAGATAATTAACCATTTAAGTATTAGTTTGCATCTATAACCTTGACCTTTGAACCTATGAACTTCATTCATATATCAAAATGATCTTGTGCAAATGCCTACAATATTCTAATATACATGCCTATACAAAAAGTTTATAGTTTTTGAGATAATTAACCATTTAAATATTCGTTCGCAGCTATGACCTTGACCTTTGAACCTATGACCTTCATTCATATATCAAAATGATCGTTAGGCCAATACCTACAATATTCCAATATACATGCCTATACAAAAAGTTAATAGTTTTTGAGATAATTAACCATTTAAGTATTCATTTGCATCTGACCTTGACCTTTGAACCTATGACCTTCATTCATATATCAAAATGATCATTAGGCCAATACCTACAATATTCCTATATACATGCCTATACAAAAAGTTTATAGTTTTTGAGATAATTAACCATTTAAGTATTTGTTTGCATCTATGACCTTGACCTTTGAACCTATGACCTTAATTCATATATCAAAATGATCGTTAGGCCAATACCTACAATATTCTAATATACATGCCTATACAAAAAGTTTATAATTTTTGAGATAATTAACCATTTCAGTACTTGTTTACATCTGTGACCTTGACCTTTGAACCCATGACTTTTATTCATATATCAAAATGATCGTTGTGCAAATGCCTACAATATTCTGATATACATGCCCATACAAAAAATTCATAGTTTTGCAGATAATTAACTATTTTGGTATTCTTGGACATCTGTGACCTTGACCTTTGAACCCATGACCCTGATCTATGTATCAAAATGATCGTCATGTCAATACCTACAAATAACTGAAAATCCTACGCCATTATCACAAGAAATGTTAAAAAAATAGCATTTTTTATCGAAGGTCAAGGTCATATCCCAGTTTTTGACCTTCGATAAAAAATGCTATTTTTTTAACATTTCTTGTGATAATGGCGTAGGATTTTCAGTTATTTGACATCAATTGGAAGAAAATTGCAAGACAAGATCAACAGTGAAAACTCAATACAATTATCTTCAGCCGTTATGAAGTTATAACAATAAATGTCTCATTTTAAAAATTACGTAATTTTACACAAAAAACGCGTAACCTATTTTTCGTCTATTTTTCATGAAAAACACAATTTTAATGTTCCTAGGTATGCTGAATCCAAATATCCAATCAAAATTTGCCTGCACCTTTTGGTTTCAGAGAAGAAGATTTTTTTGTCTTTTTGCTATTTTTAGTAACAGCGGCCATCTTGTTGGGCGTGGCCAAACCCCAAACACAATTTTGAAAGGCTGTTACCCAGGCATGATAATCACCAAGTTTCATCAAATATGGCCCAGTAGTTTTGGAGGAGAAGATTAAAATGTAAAGTTTACACACGACGGACGACGCACGACGGACGACGGACGACGGACGATGATAGATTGCAATAGCTCATCTGAGCCTTTGGCTCAGGTGAGCTAAAAATTACCAAATTATTTGAAACCATGCTCTTGCCTAAATAAAAATTTCATAATGATGTAGAAATTGTTCTAATATTATTCCCAAGTAAAATGGATATTCATATAATCTGGACTACAAACTGGAAAAGTGTATCTTGCAGAGCACTGGATAATACTGGATACAAGCACATGCACCTTTAGCTTGAAGATTTCAGATTCGGCAGGAAGATGGACTAATTCTTCCCAAACATTACTTCAGGTTCAGGCCAGTTTTTTCATTATTCAAAAATCAATATTTTTGAACAAAGAAAACGGTACCTTGATTCATCAGAATAAGGTCTCATGTAGGTAGGGGTAGGAAGATGGGAATAATAAATAAACTTTACCTTAATAATGTCATCCTTATTTCAAAGGCAGGCATATAATCCTCTAACAATACCAGTTTTCTCAGTATAACAGGAACTACAACGTTTAACAATGTTATAGTGATGGAGGGTAGGTACTGTATTGTAAACTTTACCAATGGATGTTGGTATGGTAACAGTTTCTGAAGCTGAAATGACAAAAAAATTGATTGATTGATTGATTGATTGATTGATTGATTGGGTTTTATGTCAAGTCAAGAATATTATACTTATTTCAGGACATCACCAGCTATAGGTAATGTGACAGAAATTGTTACCACTGCAGTGTGTTTAGAGCAATGTGCAAAGAGGGTTCTTTAGCTTACCAAGCCTATTATGACACAGGGCATCAGGTTTTAAGGTTTCTTCCAAATGACACCATCACTTTCATTTCCAAATGTTGAGTTCTTGGTTAAAGAAAAGTCACTACCTTTTTTCAAGTCTTTGTCTTCTGACCCAACAGGGGTTTGAAGCCCAACCTCCAACATACAGAGTGAACACTCTACCAATCTAACTATAGTAAAGTTAATGTCATATTGCAATTAAGACTTGATAACTTAACACGAGCTGGAAGATGCAAGGTCAAAACAGTGATCACCACACTACTAGTAAATGGTCTTTAAAATAGGGGATATTGCCACCAGGTGATCTCAAGCACATGCTTATGATTCTCATGCTAAACATTGTCAAGGTTCTAATTCAATTTAGGCCAAATCCCAGTGTGGTTTCCTGCACTATCCCAGAACTGACCACATTGATACAAGTGAAACTTGGCCGGGGCATAAAACACCATTACTTCATCGAACTCTGGATTATCTAGATTACTACCTTCTTTCCATTTTTCAGTAAACTCCTACAGTTAGACCTCATGATCCCTGGATATGGGTAAATTATCTGATCAACGTCTGTCATATTGTATTTAGAAGGGAGAAAGAGAAAGGAAATTGACTTGACAGCTATCTGGAAAATGCCTGCCAATGTCACCAATGCAATCAATTAGTAGTATTGTTGCTCTCATAACAACGACCGATGATTGATCATTTGTGATAATCAGGACATCACTAAATGTAATACTTACCTCAACAAGCTGTGTACTTGTGAAGTAAATCAGAAACAAACTGCCCGTTAACAAAGCTATTATGATGATGTTAATTATAAATCTTATGATAAATAACTTCATTTTTTCTTGTGTTGTTCTTCTTTGTTTTTTCCATTGGAGTCTTTGGTTTTCTAGATCCGCCTGAAACCAACATGAGATTAAATACAGTAGAACTTGACACAGATGAAAATGACATGAAAAAAAGCATGAAGACACCCATTGCCATAATTATATACCCCCAGCAAACTTGTTTGAGCCTCTGTGTAAAATTGTGTCCTGGCCATATATCAAAGCTGCTTTTGACGACTGTCATGAAACTTCACATGAATAATTCTTATAGGCCAAAGATGTGTCATGACCTTGAACCTAGGTCATATCAGAAAGGTCAATGTTGCAGGAAAACATTAAACCCTTGTAGATGTTGGGAGTGGGGGGTATTTGGCTCTCAAGGGACAGTTCTTGTTAAACACTACATTTATCTTGGGAGTTCATCATTGCTACAAATTGCCACCAATTTCAAAATCAAATAAAATTTAAAATAAATTGTAAATGCCATTAAGAAACAGAATATGCTTAATTACTTTCTCAGAAGATGAGACCATTGTATAAACCTGACCTTTAATCCCGATTCTGCACATCATATAAAGATTTGTGTACATTTTGTATATCATTTTGATCAGAAACTAATACATGTATACGGTAGATTATCTTGAATGGGCGAGTATCTTATTTAGCGTGCCGACCCCTATGCATCATTTTGCGAATATGTAAACTCGGGACCACAATCCAAAAAAAATGTAAAATTTGCAACCAGTAGGCAATTATCTCTCTTTCGTAAGACCTTTTGTCTTGTTATATGTAACTTCCAAGGCCATGCATATTTGATTGCAGGCATGTTTTTTTCGCAATTCTTGGGATATTAGCATGATACATGAATTCGTGATTGAGAGTCCTCACGCAATTATATGCATCAATAAATCTCTCGTGATAAAAAAGTAATGTACAGTAGTTTGATATGGATAGTTGATTGGTTGGTTTAATGTTGCTTAACGTCGCATCAGTTATTTTTCAGCTATTCGCAACAAGAACTATTTTATTAATCTCTATGGATTAATTTATGAACAAGTTTGTGTATGCCTGTGAAGTGCAAGTGTGTTGTATGGTCTGCCTTGTACTGGCGCGCACTCAGAGCGACATTAAGGTGCTAGCTTACCGAGTCAGTACGCCAGACAAGCTACCCACTCCCCAGTCCATTATTCTGATACCAGGTGAACCAGTGAAAAGCCAACGGCGAAGAAAATTCATTTCCCACATGTGGAATGAGCGGGACTCAAACTCACAGCGGTGAGAGACCCTGGATTTGTAGACTGATGTCTTATCCATTAGGCCACCACAGCCTTTAGTTTGATATGGAACAAAAATCTTTAAATCAATTAAATGGCCCATAAGTATGATATTTCCTGATGTACAACAAAATGTATTTAACCCTCACCATCATTATTTAGAATGCACATTATTAGCGAGACATAATTAGCAAGTACAAATAAACACTTAACTTGGCCATGATGGTGTAATCAAAGTCTTTCTAATACCCAGATATGTAATGGCTTTCTCATGTTTTTTCCAGTAAAATTAAGTAAATCTCATTGGATTATCGTTAGAAGATGTTTGGCTTGTTACAACTAAGGCCATTCCAACAAAATTCTATGTTTGACGTCACTTAATTTTTTTAAAGGGAGGAGGGTATGAGGCAAACAGACAAATTTTAATGAAAAAACAAAATCATATTTTCTGTTCATATGCACATTACATCTTCATTAAATAAATTTTAAAAAAAATGTGTTTTAAATGTTTAATTGAAATTAAAAAATTAACAAACAATGAAACAGATTTATTTTAACAAAAATTAAAATGGACTAGATTCATTTCAAATTTCAAGTATGTATAACGAAACAGACATGAACAAGAGCACCGCCGAGCGTAGCATTATACGCCCGTGTTATATTGATCGAGTAGTACTATTTACTGAGAAGTATAAGTACAACTAGGATATATGTATGTAAAAATATATTGCTAAATGGATAGTGGTAGACTGCTATATAATTCATATTCATTTCCAGGAAGGAAGAAGTTTAAAATATAATGTTAGGTCATGCCAGTGTTTTCATGTGTTAAGCATTTGCATGCAGGAAGATTTTAGGAAACAAATACATTTTTTGTCTGAAATGTTTTGAGAACCTTTTTTTTAACCAACCTGAAATAATTTATATCTATAAAGCTTAATTATAATTTGAACTGTTGTTGTGATCTGTGCAGTATGATAAAAAGGTGTTTTTGATTGTATTTGGATATGTTTTTTTGGTTAATAAGATTTTGGAAATAGGATAGTAGGTTTATGAATACAGGGTAGATGCTTAACAAAGATAAAAACTGGCATGGCTTTACATTTTCACAATATCCTGTATATATAGTATTATCATATATATTATAGATATTAACTTTTAGTTTATATGGCAATCCATATAATCTTGTGGTCCGAATAATAGACTTCTCTGGTTCCACTTTTAACATCTTTTTCATCCAAATTATGGAATATCAGGTCAAGTGTAGAGCCATAGTCTGTAGATGGTTGAAGAATTTCTTGTTTGTAGGCTAATTCATTGATCATTAGATTCTGGAGAGTATTCTTCTCAGAGGATGTGGAGTTCCAGTCTACATTAAAGTCCCCAAGGATAATACACTTATCTATCATGTACTTCTTGGATGAGTTTACATAGGTTCTTGACTTGTGCTTTAGGTGGTTTGTATATAGTTACAAATATTACATCAGTAATAGCCACTTTGAAAAGACTGACTTCAATGTTAGCAGATGAACAATATATCGTTTCTTCAAACAAAGAGGAGGAATACCGGGTATATAGCCAAACCATAGAATGGTCTCTGAGTATCAGTCTGCTTTGCATCTTGTCTGTGTTGATTATAGTTATGTAAGGCTGTATCTTTTTTCGAATCTCTTCTGCAGAATCTTGTCTCAGAAAAACACACTATACCTGCTGCTTTAATATTACTGTCATTAGCAACGTCTTGTAAATGTTTATGCAACGATCTGCTATTCAGAAAAACCGTGTTCGGGCCATAACTCGTAACCCAAAAAGTTGTAATTCAAATTTGCACGAGATATTACCATGATTAAGGTGTAACTGTATAACAAATTTCATTTAAATCGATGTTTGTATTGTCTACTGAATGGAATACAAACCACATGGTCATACATACAAAAATTTCTACGTTAAAAAAGGGGCATAACTCCTCCAAAAATAATCTGAAAAAGTTGTAATTCGAACTTGCACCAGATATTAACATCGTAAATGTGTATACTAAATTTCATTTGAATCCATAAATAGTGGTAGGCTCTAATGATCGGAAACCACATGGTCATACATACAAAAATTTCTAAGTTAAAAAAGGGGCATAACTCCTCAAAAAATAATCCGAAAAAGTTGTAATTCGAACTTGCACAAGGTATTACCATGGTAAAGCTGTAAACCAAATTTCATTTGAATCCATAAATGTTTGTGGTCTCTATTGAACGGAATACAAATTGTTAACAGACGCACGCCCGCCCGCCCGGACGGACAGCACCGTAACATAATACGTCCCGTCATATGACGGGCGTATAAAAAATGACCAGATTTTACAATGGAATACAGATTTTTGCATTTGATAGAACTTTGTTTGGTTTTTTTTTCAAATAATTAATGAAACAGACGTGCACGATAATGTCAAACATAGAACTTTATAGGAATGGCCTAAGTGTTATTATAGTTTATACTATTTAATGACAGTGAATTATGCTAATGTTAAAAAAACTAGAGCCTGTCAACATTATATACTTATTTGTTAATATTATTACTTTTGAAAAAATATGCCGAAAATTGAGAATTCAGTAATAACCCTTAAATTTGTTTCTTTTTATTTTGTCATTTCAGTTTCTTCCCCTACCTTTGGCAAGGTTTGAGGGCAATACTGACTCTAGTAAAACAGGTCCCAAACCTTATCAAGGGTTTCTTGATTTTTTTTTTTTTTTGTTGTTTCCATAGTTACCAATGAATTACCTCTAATTCTTGTGCTAAGTTTTTGTGTTTGTGATGTACTGCTTTCGGTTCAGTTATACAGTAGTCCCATCCTGTCAACACTTTATTACTAAACTGAAGTAGTTTGGTATCTTTTTCCATAACACCCTCTTTGATACCTTTTCCTGAGCTGAAATATAACCAAAAACATTTATCAGGAATTATTGTGACTAACACAAGCAACTCAGAAAGTTACAGAAACACAAATACTAATATTAATATTTCTAAGGCTATTGATCTGCTGAATATAGGGTAAAAGGAAGAGTCCTATTCTAAATTTCAAAACCCTATATTTTTTTGTGAATTTTCCCAATTTAAATAAATTGTAACTTTTACATTTTGATTATGTGTTTTCCCCACTGGATTTTATCCCTCTCAGAATGTTTCCTTTTCATAAAGGAATCCATAAATAAAAGCATTTTTCCACTAAATTGTAGAAAATAAGTAAAACTGTATCTAAAAAATAAATTTGGTGTAAATGTGAGTAAACCCCTTTGGCCATGAGGTTCCCTTATAAGAGAAATGCTTCCATGGACTCAAGAATCTATGTTTAGGTTTTGTTTAGAAGAGTTATCGTTCTTTGTATACAATCTAAGTGTATCAAAATTGAAGAGTGACATTTAAGCTACGTTTTGAGAGAATAAGTAATACTGTCTCTAGAAAATGGTGTAAAGGTGTTAGGACCCTTTGCAGAGCTGCCAACTGATCTGCAACCCGCAGGTCCATCCCACATTTACACATGAATTCTCGCTGACCCACCAAGAAGGAGACTGACCCGCGAATGACTAGAGTTTGAGGATTTGCAGTGTTCATTCATTACCACTTGATTCCACATAAATGTAGAAACGGCGGATTTGAGTTATAACATGGGTGGACCAAGGGTGTAATGGGTATTATAGCCAGTAGCATTTGAAAAATCTCATAATCACCATGCACATTTCTCTGTAAAATCACACCACAAAGCACCATTTTAATTTAATTTTCAATTTTTCCAAGGTTATGTACCCATCTTAGCCGTCCTCAACAGCCCTTAATTTAACGGATCTCTGTCGGACTAGCAATTACACAAAATCGGGTTGGCAGCTCTGCCTTTTGTTATGGGCTAGATCAAAATCCTATGTTTGGATTTTGTTCATAAGAGTTATTGTTCTTTGCATGCTCTCTGTGTAACTAGAAATACTAGTAGTTCTGGAAGACAATTCCCAACAGTAGATTTGTTCAAGAATACCACACGATTCGGAATCTGTCTATAAACTTGGTTTCCTATTCACCAGGTGTAAAAAAGTCTGGTATTAAGCTACATTAGAATGTACATATAAACTATTTTAAATTTATGTTTTGTTGTAAAAGTTAAAGAGCAGAAAAAGATGCTGCTTACACAAACATGACTGCGATTTTTAAATTTTATAAAATTATTAACACTGACAATTCTATTTCTCTCAATGTTTATTCTCGGCATTATTAGTTCTGCACAAGATTACACAGTGTTGATAAATTTTAAATTGCTAGCTCACTGATCTACAATGTTGCATATATAAAAAATTCAAACTACTATGTCAAATGGAAGATGAAAATGCTGTCAAAGAATTTAGGTTTTGAAAGTTACAACCCATTTAGGCCAGTAACAGAGTACATTTCACAGGCCCAGTTAGGGAGGCAAACTAGCAAGTTCTTTTCAACTGATGGTCTGTATCAAAATTTTATTACAGCTGACATTCAATTTTCAATGGCCAAGTCAAAACGTATTGGTGTCACGTCCATAGGACCCTTGCCTATTTTGAAAAATGAACATCAAGTTATTCAACTAAAGATACTTATCCTTTTCTTTCATGCAATGGGCTCTGTATCAATATAAGAAGACTGAATGGCCTGCGAAACGAAAGTGGGGATGGATTGGCCACACACTCTACAAGCCTGCATCAAACGCCACCAGGCAAGCTCTTGACTGGAACCCTCAAGGGAAGAGGAAGAGAGGCCGGCCCAAACAGACTTGGCACATGAGTATAGACACAGAGGCAAAAACAGCTAGAAAGACCTGGGCTGAACTGAAGAAGATAGCCCAGAACCGTGTCAGATGAAGAGGTGTTGTTGCGGCCCTTTGTTCCCCAGGGAATCAAGAGGAATAATTCAAATTATTTAAGAATGGCCTGCATGCTATATTTATCTGCTACATTACGGCCAAGTGAACTAGCACATGCATGTACATGTATATAAGGACAAGCAAATTCAGTGAATTCAGCAGAATCCCCCGCCAACAGGTTCCTTTTTTTTCTATTTTTTTTTTTTTTTTTTTTTTTTGGTGATTTGCACTTATGTTCAAATGGCTATAACTCCAAGGAATTCAGCAAACTAATTTGGGTTAACGATATGCACATCTCCTATCTATGTTGATACTATATGCACCAAGTTTCGTGAAATAGTTTTTCATAGTTTTGGAGAAATCGCACACACAAGAATTTCAAACAGATGGAAGGACGGAAACTCAAAATTAATATCCCCCTCTTTCTTCGAAGGGCAGGGGATAAAAAATCTGGTCTACACATTGGTTGACAGGTCATACATAGATGTCAAACTCCAGCAATTATCATTGTAAGAACAAATTGTGAATAGCTAAAAATTACTGATGTGATTGATATAAAACATCATGCCAACCATTGAACTTGTTAAAGTCCACTTTGTGTCAATTCATAACGATCGATCAGCTAATCCAGCAGTTTGTTTGTCATAAAAAACATTCTTCCACAGAACCTGTCTCGTTATTCTGTTAATGGTTTTAACTTCAAACTAATAATTCTTTCTGATATACGGGAGCAGCTGTAGCTGTGCTTATTAACGATGGCTTAAAGCTTATGTCTTGATTTTCAAAGAGGTATTTTGTCAGATATATGAACCCTTGAGGCAGTGACAAAGGAATAAAATATTAATAAAGGTTGTTATTGGTACCAAAAGTCAGTTAATTTTGAAATGTTGTTCTGTAACATATACTACAAGCATTCCTTAACAGATCTGTATCAAAAAGAATATTGACAAAAATAGATTCTGTTTTTTATAAACAGTCTCAGATGTATTGTATTTACTTATATATTGTTTCTTCTTGTTAACCGTTAGGGAACATAACATCGGAAATTGTTTGTTTTCAATACTAAGATATTTTGTTCTGTGGACATCATAACCTGATGTAGTTATACACTGGAACCATGTAGCTCAGTTGCCACAATGCTACTTCCAAGGGTTATGGGTTCCAATCTTGTTGGGCGCATGTTGTGACTTTAAGCACGTAATTTCAGACAAAATTGTTGCTGACTAACATGGTGTCAGGATAATGAACTGGAGGGGCAGCAATCTGTGTAACTGCTGTCTTTACGGGACAACACCTAAAAGTCATCCTGAGTGCACACTAGTACAAAGCAGACATATGTACAATACATACAGCTAGTCATGGTTACATTGGGGTAATTAGTGATGAGATGGCTGGCACTAGCACCACAATGCAAAGATTAAAATGTGCAACAACAAGCAACAGCTATGGCCTACTTAGGTTGGTTGAATGTTCCTTAATGTCGCATCAGCAATTTTTCAGCTATCCGCGACAAGAACTATTTTATTAATCTCTATGGATTAATTTATGAACAAGTTAGTGTATGCATGTGAAGTATGAATGTGTTTAATGATCTGTTTTGTACTAGCGTGCACTCAGGGCGACTTTAACGTGCTAGCTCAGAGTCAGTGCACCACAGACAAGCGTATCACTCCCTGATCACATTATACTGATACCAGGTGAACCAGTAAAGGCCAATAGCAAGGACAATTCACTTTCCCACATGTGGTCTGAGAGGGGCTCAAACTCACAGTGGTGTGAGACCCTGGATTTGTAGACTGACATCTTATCCATTTGGCCACCTTGGCCTCTGGCCTACTTAGGGTTATATACAGGGTTCCCACTCTTTTCTCTTTTAAAAATTCCAGGGCTTTTCCAGGTTTTTTTAAGTTTTTTTCACACTTTTCAAGGACAGGATTTCTTGATATAACCCTAAAACCTAATAGTCTAATTAATAGTCCGTCACTTCATAAACGTCTAATGCCGTTAGCTCTGAAAAATGTCCTTGATGTTGGTATGATACAGAAAGAAATACTAAAGAAGATTTGTCTAAATTCACCAAATCCGATTTTAAACAGACATCATTCAATATTATTGCTTTCGGAAACTTCGTTCCTTTTACAAAGCCAAGCGTTTCTCTTGATATAAAATATTTAACCATATTAATGTTGGACCGCCACATGGGACTCATACAACAGTTTCCATCTTGGTTTCACATGAAAAACCTGTGCCTCAAGTTCCGTAGTTTATCACAGATTCATTATTGAAGTTAGACTACCCATTTCTTTTTCATATCTACAGCTATATCTCTAAGATTTATTTTGCATATGTGTATTACTCGTGGCGCCCCCTACATTTCGGGAAAAAACATTCAAAAAATAAAAAAAGTTTGAAAAAATTTCCAAATTCCTCAAGTTTGAATAGATTTTTTGGAACCCTAAATATAAATTAGGTCCAATTTTTTGGGTGTTTCAGAAAGCTCGTTTAAAATACTACAAAATATGGGGAAAAAATACGAACCTTTAACAGCTCGTTTTCGAGATAAATGACGTAACGTCAGACGTACAAAAAATAGCACTATTAAAACGCTGCAATGAGACCAACCGGGGGTCAAGTTGAGCTGGCCATAGATTCGTACACACACGGCACAATTTAACGCAGTTTATATATTCAAGTACGATAACACCATATCTTCCTTACTAAAACATTTTTTTCTGATTTTATCATCATTTTCCGGTTGTTACGGGCAACCATTCGTTGCCACAGCGATTTTCTTGATAATTTTAAAGTTTAGACCGTGGACGAAAATACGAAACTGTTGTATGATACCATGGTATAAAATCTATGTTACTTTGAAGACATTAAAACCATGACAACATCATATTATTTCTCATCAATTACAAACGCATTGATGACTTGATCGGCACTTATAATTGTTAAAACGAAAAATGAATTGGTCGTTTCCGTGTTTAGCGACTAGGAATTGTCGTGCAAGTAAGAGTTATCTCTCTTTCCCCTTACCAACGTAACGTATCGGCAAAATTCAAGACTTTTTCCCGGATTTTTAATTTTTTTGTGGAATTCAATGGTTTTCCCGACCGGGAATTAATAAATTGAAATTCCCGGGGTTTTCCCGTTTTCAAGGATGCGTGGGAACCCTGTATATAGGCTTTTGGCAGGTTACATGGCCCAATATACCCTGTCAAAGATTTATGTACCCTGAGCCAAGGTGAACGTTTTTGTCATCCTTCAAAGCGAAACAAGGTTGATCTTTTAACTTACATATGTTTGAAAGGTGGGGAAATAAATTTTTGGACATATAAATTGAGGAATATTATGACAGTGTTTTGCAGTACTTTTTCAAAAGCCTAAAGTCCAACTTCAATTAGGAGCCTAACTAAGATGACATTTTTGAGACTGTCATATAATTGTGTAAGTTTTTCCATTATTTCTTACTTCAGATTTAAAAATAAAACATTAATGTATAATTTTGTATAAAATGTGTATGTTCTATGTTATCAATTGTTAACTGGTTGGCAACAGTTGTGCTATTTTTTTTTTATCTTTATTTGTATCAAAGCTTGTTCAAGCATTTCAGCTGTCACAGATGTACTTCAAAACCATTATGCATAGTCAAAACTTTTTTAACCTTCTTTTTAGGTATTTCAGAAAATATGTCTGAACCTGGTTTCACAATCATTCCTTTACAAAGATTTTCCTTAACTTAAATCTAGCAAAAATTCAAATCTTTATTATAATTTTGTTAATTTTCAAGATATTGAGGAATTTAAGGTGTCATTTTTAAGATCACTTCTAGATTAAAAAAAATTGTATTTACTTTTGAGAAAAATATTCACAAGTAGTTCCAAAAAGAGATAACAAAAAATTGCTAAAATTTAGTTAAGGAAATCTTAGCTAAGAATTTATTGTGAAACTGGGGTCTGGTCTTTTAAGACTTTATAAATTACTAGAAACAGAATCTTCAAAAATTAAACATTAAGAAAGGTTATGACTATATAACAGTATTGATGCATTAGATTGAATGAACGAACCCCTGTACAACAATATGGTTCGCATACAGAAATTCAAATTCCTAGTTCACTGGCTCAAAATGATGCCCTTTTTTACACACTTATTAAGCTTTTTCTCAAAGAAATGACCACTTTGGTAGTACAGTTGATAGAGTGCAGTGTAAAGTTAAAATTTCTGTTATTTTACCTATAGCTATATTCTTGTGTCCAGAATGAGCTTTAACAATTTATTTTGTGTGACGTTAGGATTGGGAAAAGGGTGTAACGGTTTATTTTACCCCCCATGAAATACTTTTCTAGGATAATATTTTCTTGTGAGATTTGTTCCATAGATAATATTTTACAGGTTAATATTACCCATGGTTAATATTTTACTGAATACTGAGATTTGACATTTATTCCTATGTAAAGATTTTACCATGAAATTATATCCTCCGAGACACATTCTCACTCGAACAAAATAATCAATCACAAGAAACAGTAGGTTTGAATAGAAAAATCGCATATCCAAAATTTGACAGAACCGACAAAGAAAACTATATTTGTGGGTAGAGCTGAAACAATTCACCATGGTTTCGATTCTGTTTGATTCATTTTACTCAGTTCGGTGTTTCATTTTTTCCGGAAATTTTCAGTTCAGTTCATTTCCGTTTTTCTTTTTAACTTTAATGTTAACAATATGGTGGATAACTTTGCATCAATACACATAAGGAATGCCCCTGCTTCGTTCAGATTGGCGGTCTGGAAGTACTTTGGCTTAAAAGACGGTGGTATATGGTAAAACTGAAACCACCAAACACTATATATTTGATTGCCCAAATTTTAATCGATAAAGAACTGAACTATATAATTCCTTAAACCACCAAAATTTTAATTTAAATACTCTTTTGTACGGTAATCCAAACTTATCTGATGTTGAAAACACAGAAATCTTTTTAAAATTTCAAAAATTTATCATTGATACTAGAAGATTTAAATAAATTGATGTTATTTTTCAGAATTTATTTTTACAAGCAATTAGTAACAATTTTAATTAATATTTATCATCTTTTCAACAATTTAAAGATCTTTTTTCCAATCCATTTATGTTCTTTCATTACATAAGTGCATATCATTGCATTATTATTTATATTGATTATTATCATCTACATTATTATTTATATTGATTATTATCTATTGTCGGTCTTACTATTTGTAATTTATTATTCTTGGAGACGGATTAATATAATGGTATTTAACCATTGTTTCCGAATCCATATATATTTATAATTATGTATGTTATTGTATAACAATTTAGTGAATAAAATATTGTTTACACTAAAAGACGGTGCAGATAAAACTGTATGTAAAATTTGTTTTTCAGTGATTGATCTGGTAATACGTCCAACATGGCCACGCACCTTCGGAGAAAGCATGGCATCACTTTTTCCGATAGTACCAGTAATAGTAAAGCCGATATAAATTACATGTACATGAAAGCAAACTAAAATCTTGTGTCTACTCTTTTTGTCTTTTAAACATATATTCAGTGTATAGTATCAAAAATAACCGTATCACAACCTTTGTATCATGATACTATGGTATCATGAGGGGGGTGTCGTTTCAGCCCTATTCATGGGTAAGAATATGTTTTCTGAAACAGCCAGTACTGCAGTGTGTTTTACCAGATAATCATGTAACAGATGTAAAAGACCTGTGTTATTTTAAATTATAAACAAAGCTACCATACATTGTTATAGCATATTTTTTTTTTCTCTGTACATATTGTATATTGTATAGTGCATCAAGTTCGACCTGGCCATTTGACCTTTAATTTGAAAAGTCAAACAGACATATCCATTGTGTAATTTAGGGGCTATATAAAGTTGTTATAAAAGAAAAGATGATAGTAATACTGGGTACCGGGTGTTTATGGTAATGAAACATGCTGCCTCACCTAAATCATACAGTTTATTAGCTCGATCTAATATTAAAATTAAAGGTCAAACGGTCAGGTCAAACTTGACACGCTGTACTGATGCATATTGTATACATGTGTTGGTTCCATTCTGTTTTATTAATCATATACATCACACATGTTATATTTAACAATGTTTACCATAATTGGAAGTGTATTTTAAACAATCCTAACAATCCACGGTCACCTGTCTGGTACAGATGTTGCAGTTAATAACAATCTAGAGTCTTTGTATACCTATACAGAATTTCACACTCAAAGACATGTTTTCTTAATCTGTAGTGGTCTCTAGAGTCTGACTGTCTTATCTATAAAGGAAATCATTATTTCCAGGCTTCTTAAACATAAATATGTCTTCTTTGATATAGTTATTGGCATTATAAAAGGGTTCGGTGATATATCAAGGGAAACAGATTATCGGCAATAAGTGAAGTGACAAAGATGTCAAGAGGCATTATCAGTGATTTTGTTACATTTTTTAAAATTAGTACCTTCTGCCGGGTAAATTTGAATAATTTGAAGTTCTGAAATACAGCAAACTGCTAAAATAGCTTAGGATCCTCATTGCAAAGAGTTGTGACTAAGGACAACTAAATTTAATTTGCTAGTATGTCACTGTCGTTTTGGGAAATTTTGTGATCAAATTGGAACATTTTAGTCATTTTTCCCTAGGGGAAACTACCTTTATTCTGTAGTAATTTTAGGCAACCAAAATCACTGATTATAATGAGGTTTTAACTATCGGAAATGTTCAAATCAAAGAAATCATTATTTCCAGCTTCTTAAACATAAATATATCTTCTTAAATATAATTTTATGTTATTGCTACAACCATATGTGGTTATCTTAGCTTAAACAGTACAAGGCATCACATGTGATACTTATCACCTTGCAATGAAGTTTTGTGTACTAAAGGGCAGTAACTGTATCCTACAGGTTTACCAATTGCAAAACATGAACTCGTCCAAGATATAACCATGATAATCTCTTGTATCAAGTTTTATGAAATTCTGTTGAGAAAAAAAGTTGTTAAGAGCACTGAAAAGAAAAGCCTAACATAGGTACATACATACGTACATACTGGACAAATCCTATATGCCCATCAAACTTTGTTTGCGAGGGGATAATAACTGGTTTCTTAAACTCGAGATCAAACATACATGTAGTTCTCTACCAATCAAGCATACAGTAAAACCTCGTTATTATCTCTCTAGAACATTGTCAATAATCACTACTGTATTTTTTTGAAAGTCCCAAACTTAATTTCTTTTGTTTTCTCTATGTTAAGTCTAAGAGTTATACCCCTTGATAACTTTGTCACCTCACTTATTGCCAAAGTGTTTAAAAGTCCCAAAGGTTATTCTTTTATGGTTTTCTTTATAAGCCTAAGAGTTATAATGTTATAATGCCACTTTATAACTCTGTCATCTTGCTAATCCCCACAATATTCGAATTTAAGTCTCAAAGTTGGTTTATTTTATGTGTTTCTTATGAGTCTATCTCGTTTTGTCACAGTTAATTCATGCTAGAAAGTTTTTGGCCTTTTATTGACCCCAGTCAACCAGTAAAGTTGAGTTGATCAATGGTGTTTAACGACCCAGTCAAGAATATTCACTGATATTAAGACTTCACCAGCTATAGGCGAAGGTGCAGAAATTTTGCCTGTGTGTTGCGCTGATGGCATTATACAGCAGGGTTTTTTATTGTGCCATGCCAACAGTCACATGGGAGTTGTTTATTCAAGTTCACATCCTAAAAAAAACGTGACTTTTATACTACCGGTACCCACTATTAAGTCTTGGGTCAGACCCAGTCAGGGTTTCGATTCCACATGGCCTCCCACTTATGGAGGGAGCACTATACCAACTGTGCTACCACAGTGGTCAGTCAACCAGTAGAGGCTTATGGCAAGAAAAAACCTGTTTCTCACATGTAGCCAGAAATTGTGAATTCATGCTGGTCACAAGACCTGCAGGCTCTAGATAGAATTTTTAATTCCACTTGGCACAGTGTCTAGTTGAATAAAAAAATCCACTCGGCACTTGGAAATTTAACCTGGCACAGTTATCACAAGTGTAAAAGATAATATTGTGATATATGTACATACTGTACTTTTACAGACGACTGACAAATATAAACACTCGAAACGTCGGTTGGATTTTATGTTACACTAAGTGACTTCCGAATGCGAAACGGTTTGCAAATATGATCCAAACTTTCAAATGATTTTGTTGATTTACCCTTGTAACAGAATGGCAAGATTTTTACAAAGGGGGCCGGATCGTTACAATTGACCTCCTTATACACGATTTTCCTGACCTACACTAAATTGTCTGTTGTTTATTAATTGTAACAAGCCCACGGTGTATATGTCTGATACATTTAACTCGGCGCCGTGACGAGTGCAATAATAACATCACTCGTCCCAGTACACATTTCACACGTCAGGACGATTGGACGAGTGAATAATCGAAGCCTTGGACCAGACTATTCTGTATTTAAAAAGTATTACTCAACATGAAATGTTACCATCATTACTTACAACGACTAACATATATTATTAATTTTCATCCGTTTGTATTTTATAAAATTTGTCAAATTGTAATATGGGTTTTTGCATAAACTGAATAAACTTATTATTATTATTTTTGTTATTATTATTATTAATATTATTATTATTATATTACTCTGTATTTCATACAGAAACCCCTTGGATTTTTAAGGTCAAAGCCTTCATCACTTGTATGACTAAAAATTATCTGAATCATCCATAGTCAAAGGATCTAAAAATGATGATTTTAATGATGCAAGAGAATTTTAAAAAATTATGAATGCTAGTGAATTTCTAAAAAAAAACATACAAATCTTTATGACTGTAATTAAATCCTTCATAAATCTCAGTGTAAATTCTTAGATGTGCGAGGAATATGAGAGGTTTCTTACTAATCTGATAAGGCAACCAGAGAGAATCCATAACAAGTGTGTGATTAAATACCAAAAACAATCCGTTACAACTGCCTCGTGGATAAACAATATCCTACAAGGTGAAATATATGTGACATGATTAACGTCACTGAGGTAAAGCTATGGCAGAAAATATGCATCATCGTTTAAATTGGGAAAGTTTAAAGAAATTTAAAAATTGGATTAAAAACATAAAAGTGTGCATTTAAAATTGAATTATTAAAACCAGTAACTTTAAAAACATAGAATAACACTGTTTTAAAGTCACCAGGACCTAGATGTGTTTTATAAAGTTACATATGAATGCATTTTATGAAGTTGGGCCAAGAAACAATTTTGTTTCCACTTTCCCTGGTGGTAGTAGTGGGGTTGGTAGGCCATTTTTGGACATGCACTGTTAAAGTCACAATTCTGCTATGGTGTACACTATACAAATCTTATGTAAAAGAAAAAATCCCCACTAGAAGTCCTGGTTTTTTAACTTTCTTTTTTAGGCCTTATAAGGATGCATTTTATAAATCAAGAAATATACAATACAATCTCAATTCATTGTCACCAGTCAAATTTTAGCATTGTAGAAGGGTTCAGTGATATATCAAGAGAAACAGATTATGGGTGATAAGCAAAAGCAAGGTGGGAAAGATATCGAGGGGCATTACAATGACGTTTTACTGTATACAGAAATTGTCTAATTGACAATGGATTTGTTTTAATATAAGTTTCAGAGAGTTTAATTTTAATCTTTTATTTCTAAAATAGTCAAAATAAAATACAGTAAAATATTGGCACATCACCACCATCCGTTGTCAGATTTTGACATAAAATAAGGGTTTGGCAATAAATTGAGAAAAACATAAAAGAAATGGGCTTTTGGAACTTCAAAATACAGTCGAACCTGCATTAAAGGTCATCTTTCTGTAAGGGCACACCTGCTTGTGAAGGCCAGTAAAACTTTATTTTAACTGCTCTTTATTTATGTTATTTAAACCTGTATACAAGGTCATCTGCCCATAAAGGCCACTTTTACTGGTTCCCTTGAGTGGCCTTTATAGGTAGGTTTGATTGTACTGTGGGGATAAGTGAAGTGGTAAATTTATTGAGTGACATTATAACACAGTTTTACTGCATTTCAACTTAGGCAGTTGCCAATGTTTATCTTATCTAATTCACATTGCAAGTATGCGATGTTAATAAAACATAACTTACTTTTTAACCAACAGAAAGAACCCAATCAGAAAAGTCAGACCAGTGGCAAGTAGATAAATCAGCTCAAGGTTGTACAGGTGACCTGCGGGGGTTTTATAAATGCTGACATATTTTCCATAAAATAAAACTGTATTCTCCAACCAACCCTACAAAACAAGATAAAACAACTTGTTTAAGATTCAAACATTAATTTTAGAACGGGGCCATTGGGCCAATGACCCCTTAAAATGACCCCATTGTTATGGCTTTAGTGGTCCATATTAAGGCTAAATATTTTTATGTAATGATCTGTCAGATGAAGGTTTTTGAAAGTTAAGTCACAAGTTAAAAATAAGCTAGCCTTGTGCAAGTTGCATTAACCAGGGCTCCAAGTTGCGAGTAATTTACTCGAAAATGCGACCAAAAATGCTGAAATGGCGATCAAAATTTAGGCCTCAGTCGCCGCGTGGCGACTGTACAAATTACCGGTTCCGACTTTGTCAAAATCGTTTTCTGTTCCGGACATTACTTTTATGATCTAGGTTATCAGAGTGTTTGTAAATGTACCGTTTTTTTAATGACTGTGACAATCGCTTTCTTGACTCGGATGTATATATCGGCATGGCCTCCGCCAAAAGGCAATCGTCTTTAAATACATTTGGATTCGGCAAACCAAGTGATGCTTCCACTTCCAAAGTACGAAAAACAGACGATATATCCTCGTCCAAAGTCGAGATAGACGAAACATCAAAACGATCGTTTGCAACTAAATGGTTATCTGAATTTCCATGGTTGAGATTCGACAAGGAAACCCAACGAATGTTTTGTATTGTGTGTGAATCAGCACCGTCGATGGCGGGGAAGACAGACTTTGTTTCCTCAGGTTGCACAAGTTTCAAGAAAGAGTCACTTACAATACACTCGAAAAGCAAACGCCACTGTTCGATTCGTGATGACATTGTTGAAAGTAAAAATCGGGGAAGCACAGTAAAGCAGACTTTTGCTAGACAGGTCAGTAAACGCGATGGTATATACCTACAAAGTAAAATGCTGTGATTTGTCAATAAACAACACTATGCAGTGTTAAATTTGTTGTTCTTTTATTTTTTTCATGCATGTATTTTGGCGACTACTCTTAAAGGTTGTGGCGAGTAGTGTTCTGTAAATGGCGACCAAAATTTTGACCTTGGTCGCCATATGGCTACCAAATTCTGAAACCTACTTGGAGCCCTGTTAACATTTTTTTCAATGAGTATAATAAATTCAATATAGCATAACCATGCATTTAAGATTCTGTTTATTGTATAATATAGTAACACTCCATTTTTTGGTGTTTGAAAAGTTTTTTCTCAGCTTTAATAGAACAGTCAAAATGGCTGCAAAACTACAAGTCACGTCGTCTTAAATATGATGTCATAATATGCTACAACAATTGTTTGACCTCACCAACAAAGGAAATGTGTGTAATACAATTTTCATAACAAGGCTTTATTGTATGGGTTTTGGGGGTGATTATACAATAAAATGATATAAGAACCACTTACAGTTCCCTGTAAAACATCCAGTACTTTACTAAACATGTCTGAATCTTTGACATTCTTACTGACAAATCTCCTATATTGTAATGAGCAATTTAACGCTTGCTCTACATAATCTGTCCTGTTTGTATCATGTCCGTAAATGATGGCACCATCCAGTATAAAGTGTGGAATGACGATGAACCCCATCATCACTACACCCATGTACAAGTTGAGAAACATTAGCCATCTCACAAAACGGAAGTAGGACATTATAGCTGTACCAAAACGACCTGTATAATGAAAAAAGGACATTTTAGTTTAACGTTTTAAATACAGTACATATAAAAATTCTTAGAAAAAAATTATTCAATGGGATTTGTCTGCATATCATGTGATCAATACCCCTTAAAAGTTTATGCAGAACATTTGGAAAACATTTATATCAAATATTCCCAAAATTACACCATTTTTAAAGGAAAACATCCACGTGTGGCACATTGAAGAACCCTCCCTGCACATTGCCCTAAGAGCACTGCATAGGTAAAATTTCAGCTGGTTCAACTTTAGCTATTGATGTCTTGGTATAAGCGAAATGTTCTTGACTAGGATGTGAAATTCCATTCAATCAATAAATCAATCAATTCATGCCTTAAAGAAGATTTTTAAATTGTCAAGTGATTGTGGAATGGAGTAATGTAGTCTTAAGCCCCATCAAGAATCTCACTTATATTGAGACAGTCAGTTCAGGGATGGTGGAGGAAAATAGGATGCTCAGAAAAAACCACCCACTTTCAGCAACCAAACTGACAAACTTTCTCTCACCAGGATCAGCTCTGAGCGAGGTATGAACTTAGGTGTTAAGAGGTGCTGTTTTCAGTAAGCGAATGCTTAAGACCATTCTAGGCAGCCAAGTCCCCCTGTCAAGAGATTGCGAAGTCTTATCTATTTGTGAAAAAGCACATACCTTCAATGATTTTAAAAGAACCTGACCAAAGTTCCAACTGACTTAAAATATTCTTAGCTTTGAACTTGAATTTCTGCCATTTCTGAAAGAGAAAAATATGTTATTGCATACAACAACATGTATTCGAAGTATGGTAAATGTTCAACTTTGGGAGTGAATTTGACATGGCAATGGTGTTTTTACACCCAAAATCTTGACCAGAGAAAACCACTGCCCCCACTGTAAATGAAATCACAAAACGTTTTTCACACTAGCATTAGTTCCAAGTGGGAAATAATTCACACACTTTTTCACATTAGAGTATGCTCCAAGTGGAAATAACTCACAACTTTTTCACACTAGCATCTGTTCCAAGTGGGAAGTAATTCACAAACTTTTTCACACTAGCATCTGTTCCAAGTAGGAAATAATTCACAAACTTTTTCATTCTAGCATTTGTTTCAAGTGGGAAATAATTCACAAACTTTTTCACGCTAGCATCTGTTCCAAATGGGAAATACGTGTAATTCAAAAACTCTTTCACATCAACATATGTTCCAAAAGGGAAATAATTCACAAACTTTTTCATGCTAGCATCTGTTCCAAATGGGAAATACATGTAATTCAAAAACTCTTTCACACCAACATATGTTCCAAAAGGGAAATAATTCACAAACTCTTTCACACTAGCATGTTTCAAGCGGGATTTTGAGCCTGTGAGAGGCACTATAATCCGACCT
The DNA here is from genome assembly GCA_021292105.1 of Anadara kagoshimensis. Classification (NCBI taxonomy): domain Eukaryota; kingdom Metazoa; phylum Mollusca; class Bivalvia; order Arcoida; family Arcidae; genus Anadara; species Anadara kagoshimensis. The sequence goes on from CM037861.1 coordinate 29,840,244, forward strand.
AGCCTTTGTTTTAGACCATCAATTTAGGTATGGAAGTCTATGTGTGACCTAGAAGTTCAGTATTACTGAAAAAGATCCAAGTTTGTAATGTTATTTTTGGTATTTTCTCTTTTCTGATGAAATTACTTTTATCCTGACAAGTCAAGTGTAGTAATGGAGATTCAAGCCCCAGTCAAGATACTTTCACTTAAATCAAGGTAGTCAGTTTTGAAATGGTGGAAGAAACCAGAGTACCCAGAGAAAACCACAACCTTTGGCAAGCAAATTGACAAACTTTCTCTCAATAGGATCTGTCAAGATTGCGATTTGTAACTAGGCAATGGGAGGTCTGTTGATCTGTAAATGCACACTTTAGACCACTCTGCCACGGAGACCCCCTTATTCTGAAGGAATTCATCCTTTGAGACTGACTCACTCAAGATACATGAGATAATATGCAACAGTTTACCTTTTTTGACCGGAGTCTCCAGGATTTCACCCCACCAATCTTTTTGACTGATTCTTGCATAATTTCATCTCTTAAAAAAGTACACGGTTTGAAAGCATAACAATACATGCAAAATAAAAAATATTAAGTTTAAAAACCCAAATGTAATGCCAGTGTAACTAACTCAAGATTTCTTTGAAACCAATATTCTAATTTCTTCATGAGCATATGGATACAGAATGCGAGTTTTAATTCAAAATGATACCGAAATTGAAATTCAACTCATAGGGTATCTGTACTAATCCAAAATGAGTCAAGAATATAAATGTAAATTGTATGGCAGTGCTCTAAACTGTTACCATGACAAAACATTCTAAGAAACATTATTCTAGCACTTAAGCTTTCCCAATATTCTTGAATGAAATCGAAGTATTGAAATAGGCCAAAAAGATAGTTTTAAAAAGAATTTATAGTAATAAAGTAATATAAAATCAAGTTTTATTTCGTCAAAAGACCACTGTGGTAGCTCAGTTAGTAGAGTGCTTGCTCCATAATTAGGAGGTCTTCGGTTTGAACCCCGACCAGGTCTGACCCACGTAGTGACTGTTCTTTTGCCAAGCACTTGGCATTATGAAATGAAAGTCGCGGTTCTTTCAAACAGGAACCTAAAATAAATTACATCCTTAAGTCATGGTAGGCATGGCAGGATAAAGAACCCTGCTGTATAATGCCATCAACACAACACACAGATAAAATTACTGTACCTTTGCTTATAGATGATGACATCTTGAAATAAGTGAAATATTCTTGACTAGGACATTAAACGCCATTACTCAACTTAACTCAACTCATTTGTCAAAAGGCCGTTTGAACCCTGTAAATGTGCCTACTACCTCTTCTACACACATCAAAGCAGTTTCTTTCGTGACAAATAACCCCTCCTCCCCCAACATCAGCTATGGGAGTCAGACCTAAGTTTTTACCTCATGATGTTGACCGTAATACCTAAATGTACAATGTCTCATGTTGGTATACATCTGTGGCAAATTTGATCAAAATCCATCCATAGATGTGGAAGTTATATAGAGTGTACATAATATTTGGACTTTGGACAGACTCTGCATTTCGTATATATACTCTAAACTTAATTTATAGGGAGGAGGGGGGGGAGGGAAGCACTTTAAGTCGAGTATGAAAAATGTTAACATGTGCTGTACTTTAAAAATTTTCACTGTGTAAGAATTTTCTCTTCAAAATTATCAAATTCCCCCCCCCCCCCACCTCCTTGATTTATAAGGTAACAAAATCTGATTATTATTCAATACATGTAATTGTAATTGTACCTGTACTTTCTCTTCACAGAGATGGATGCCGTCATACCCTTTATACTCTGTCTTCTCTGCCATTGTTCAATATCACTATCAATATCTTCACAAATATTCAAAGACCGTGCCATAGACATCCGTCTCCTTATGGTTTCACCATCCAATTCTCCACCAGTCAAAAGTGACGGATGAACCACAGACTTTCTACGCCGAATGAGCTCACTCTTTCTGCGAGGCAATTCTGCAATTTTTCTGCCCAGGATAAGGCCTGTGTCAGACATATGAACCTGGGCACTGGGCATCTGTGACATAATAATGGCCTGGCTGGGCCTTCTTCTATGGACATTGTCAGTTGACGTCTCTACAGTTGAATAAGAATCAGAAAACTGACTAGATAAAGTTTTAAACACTTGTATGAAAAGAAAACATTGAAATATTGATTTATAATCCTTACTACCATTTGTTTACTCAGATTTTTTAATTAAGGTAGATCCATACCATGGTAACGTCGACGTTTTGTACGTGCGGTCAAAATGTCTGATTTAACGTCTTTTACATCTATGACGTCACAAATATGTGGTCTTCAGCGTCTACAGAATAATGGCAGGAACACTGTTAGGCATATCATTTAGAATTATTTTCTGCATTCACAAAAGATTAAATTCACAATATCAATTTCAAGTACGATTTTAAACAACTAAACTAAATGTATATTTTAATGGAAATTAGAAAGATCTACACTGTTGAGGGTACAATTCTAAATAATTGAGTACACCGTTTAAAATTTTAAGTACTGTGTTGTAAATACTACTTCATGCGACTTTTTCGGTGAATTTAAATATGGATACCATGATGCAAACTAACGATTTTTCAATAAACATGCTGTATAATAAATTTTTTGATGTCATATTTCCTATGCTCTTGTATTTGCGTTTCATTTCAGGGACCTAGAATCAAGAACGCTTCATCAATATATATAAATTCCTTTTCCACTTTAATCCATCTGTGTTTGGTAACGGTTGCTATGGGTACAAACCATATGATGGTAACTTCTTATCTAAGGAATAAGGCTTTTTTTCCTTGTTTCAGGATTCTGATGCAATTTTATGAAAAAAGTAGCTTGACGACCCCCTCATGTGCAATATATGTGAAAATCAGGGGTCGTATTCCACTTAGTTTTTTAAGTATCTACAAATTAACGAAAGGGTGTTACTTTTAGTTTTCGGAATTTTAATGTTCTCTCTTGATAGGTGGCGCTGTAGAAAATCACCACGTGACCAGAAGTAAAATTCCATTGGTCCAAATAATCTTCATGACATAATGGTTAATCTAAATGCAAGACACTTTTGGTTTCTAAGCATGACAAAAAATTATTAAAGCTTATTTGTTGACACCAGTGGTTATAATTTGATTATTTATCCCGTGAAAAGGGCCACCAGGTGGTGCTTCAGAACTTCTTAAGCAAGTGGAAAACTTACCCTGAAATTTTGGCATGTTAAGCAATTTGTAAGGTATGGATCTACCTAAATAAAGGGTTTTGTGATAAATTAAGGTAGGCTTATTCTGAAAAAGATACTGTAGGACTTGGCAATAAGTGTAAGAGAAAAGTTATTGAAAGTTTGCCAATAAGAACATGCTAAAAGAAATCTCTGTAGATAAATAAAACTGCAAATTTAGAGTGTGACATAAGGCTTCCAAGTGTGCATGTGTACATGTTTACGTTTTGTGTTTGTCTAGTAAACATTTTCAAAATCTGCAAACGTGTAAACAGTCAATTGATGTTGAACTTTAGAATGCAGTACACATATTTTATTAAAATTCATAAGATGCACTTTTTAGTAACGAAATATGCCAGTATACAAAAACAAGATCTTAACATCCGACTCTATGAAATTAAGAAGTAAGTTGATCATTGGTAGCAGTTGTATACGGTAAAATCTCATGTTTTCGATACATTGGTTTGTTACAGTGCAAGTTTGTGCAATGTGTTGTTTAAATGGAATCATTTTGTTTAATTGCATCCATGTAAACATTTATAGATTTTTCTAAACGTGGAATCCTTAGTGTGACATACAGACTGAGTGTTTTAACATACAAAAAAGTGCTTTTTAGGCAACATTTAAAAAATTATAATAAATAGAATTAAAAACAAAAAGAATGTTATTTAGAACAAGAATGGAATTTCTAGAGTTCTTGAAAAGGTTTTTTTAGTAAAGATACTAAAATCAGAGAAATTCTTCTGAATTATCTGGGGGAAAATATTCAATACTTTTAGAGAAGAAATATACCATACAAATTACATCACCTCAGGGCCTAAACATCAAAAATTTCTTTTATATTTTATTTGTACATACTATTACTTCAATCTTACTTGAACTAATTTTTAACCCACCATCTTTTTCCAACTTTAGGAATTTTTCGCACTATATTCTTTTACTCTTTTACCTTTTAACTAGCAGTGCATCCAACTCAGAGTACTCTGTAAGGAGGGAGAGTTGTAACGAGAGATAGATACCTCAGTCCAATAGTCATTAAGATGGATTAATCCATGGTTATGTAAATTTATTGATTGAATGAAATTTTATGTCCCTAGTCAAGAATATTTCACTTATATCAAGATGCCACCAGGTATAGTTGAAGTGGCTGTAGTTTTTACTTTTGCTGTGTGTTTAGAACAATACGCAGAGAGGGCTCTTTAGTGTAAACACCTACCATTACATGGAGCATCAGTTATTAAGGTCTCATTTGAAGGATCCAGTGACTTTCATATATCAAGTGGCCCAAAATTACAGTATATAGAGCCTGTCTTAATGCATGGATTATGGTAAATCCTAGATTCATCCAATGATCACCAAATGTTTATGCCTAAAGTTTTTTATGACGATATTTGACAAGCACTGTTTAACCCTCTTGCTGCCAAATTAATTTTCAACACAGCGTTGGCAGTGCCAAATTGAAGTTCACAATGCCAAATGATATGACGTCAACAACAGATTATGACGTCAGACGTGTTTGTAGTCATATGACATCATTAGGTCATTGTAAATAATAATCTCAAAAGTCAACATTTTGCATTTTTGCTTACTTTTCAAAAGATTATGAGTATCTCTTGGTCTTTTAACCAAGAGTTGTCAATTCCATTGAAAGGACATACATGTCCATATGGCATATGTCCGTTTGGCAGCAAGAGGGTTAAACATACCTATCAGCCATTATTTTTTAAGAGCAAAACATTTTGTGGCAATAATCATAGATCATGATGCTTACCATCTCTATTTGGAAATCTTGCAATAGTTTTGGCTTTTCCATCCATTTCATCTGCCATTTTCTGCCTTCAAAATGGTCTGAACAGCAAAATAACAACAATGAATTCAGCACCTAATGACCTTATGTTTGTAACTTGTTTAAAAGTTGTTTGTGACAGAATGAACCATGAATGACATCTTCCAAGTCAAATTTGATTATTAAAGTGTGGCGGTTAATTGTCAGTTTGTAATGTATAATCAATTTTCAGGTATTTGAATAATTGAATTTATAAGAGATATAAGCTTGTAAGACGTTAATAATAATTGGTATTGATCAATCTGCCCACACTCCAACTTCCTATTTCAAGTATTTGCACATTCAGCGCCAAAGAACTCCTAGACACACTGTGTTTTCATCCGGAACTCCTCGGCGACTCGTTTTGGGATTAATTTTGTACACCGGATGTTGCGAGTTTATTTTTAATCCTGAAAATCGCGTATTTTATGGAGGGTAGAAACACTGATGGTAAAACAATTGGAATGGTTGCACAATTATGCTTGAGATAAAATATGATCTATTTGACTTCAAAAATGCGTTAACCAGGAGTGATGACCAATACCCCTATGGATCTATCTGTTGACAATAACATGAAATCTGCATTGTTTGATATTGTTCATAATAAACAATTGCGCCATCAATCTAAATATGGTCTCAAATAATTTTGTACAAACATTTTAAGTGAGAGTTTTGGACCATTGATGATCTTTGAAGTACCATGCCCGGTAAACGCATTTTACAGGCGTGTTAACAATAAAGAAGTAGCAACACATATTCATAAGTTTCAAAACGCATTAAGCATTGCACGCGACATTTCATTCAGTGGTATATTTAAGTTACTTTTTTCTTTAGTTATCACAACTGTAAACATATTAAGTTAACTTTCTTCTAGTATCATAGTTTTATTAGGACGTAACACAATGTACAATCTGCCTCGTTGCAAAATCAGAAAATTCAGTTTCTAGTGAAATTCAAAATTTTACGGAGTGTGCAGACTTTTAAGATAACATTTTTGAGTAACGGCTGACATTGTACATTAGGTCACCTCCTAAAAATATTGACACTAGTCTTGAAAATATAGCCATTTTGTAAAATGTTGCTACAATCTCCTAAAAATGAGGTATTAGTAATAATGAATAAGGTGCAACGCACAAATGAGCACAATCTGTATAAAATCTGAGGAGTGACCGGTACACACATTTTTATAAGCAAAGGAGTGACAGCACTGACTCTTCAATATATTTTTTTTTCAAAATTTTGTTGAAACTTTATACAACAGTCCAAACATAGGTCGGCGTGGTATAATCAAAAACAAACATACTAATCCATGCCGGAATCACAATCGAGAAGCAAAGTAAACACTTTGGAACTGATAAGTTGGGTTAGACACGTGAACTTCCACCAGGGAAGTGAGGCCGGGAGCCCCGGAAGGTAAGCACCCCCTGTTTAGCTTGATACACCCGCCACGTGTGTAATCAAACTTGTGTGAAAGGAACATGGAACTATGGGACGTCAAATATACCCAGGGCAATCCTTGACACAGAGACGTCAAACTTATCAACAATACTGTGATGACGGCCATAAAACTTTTTGAGGGTCTTGATAAGCCTAGGCTTGCAATATCCCTGAGTCAACAATTTATTTGCAAGCAGCCTACTTCGTTGTACAAAGTACCTGTAGTGGGAACAGGCTTTTCCATAGCGTATTAATTGGGAAACAAATACACTATAAGCAGGAGAAGCAGGTATATTGCTGCATAGAAAAGGAAAGTTGACGATGGAAAAATTGAAGTCATCACGTTTGTCGTAAAGTTTCAAATGTAGCCTTTTGTGTGCGTCATAATTCAGGTACAAGTCTAAATATGAAGCAAAACTCGAGGAATAAGTCGTGTCTTTTATTTCAAGCTCACTAGGATAGATGACATTCACATAGTCTCCAAATTTAGGATTGTTAAGAGACAGAACATCATCTATATATCTGTATGTTGAGTTGAATGATTTGGCGACAATCTTCTCTCCAGCTTTAACAAGGTTCTGCATTAATTCTGCTTCATAAGAATAAAGAAACAAATCAGCAAGCAATGGTGCACAGTTTGTACCCATTGGTATACTGATCGTTTGCTGAAAAAACTTTATTACCAAACACAACAAATATGTTATCTATCAGAAACTCCAACATTTTGTATCTTCAGTATTTTTTTGTTTGGAATCCGTATGATTCTTGACAAAATAACCAGAATCCCTGTTCAGCACCAGATATTTGTATCTTGGCTTACCGTTTTTTGTAAAAGAATGACGAGTGAATAATTTCTTTTAGACGTTCTTTCAATTTAGAATGAGGGATAGTGGTGTATAGTGTAGAAAAATCAAATGTTTTTATACTTTTTACATGAGATAAAGTATTAGATGCAATATGTTCAAGTAATTCTTTAGAATTTCTGAGAATCTACATTTGGTTGATTCCAGATGTAGGATATACTTTTTCTGAATAAGACTGAAGACCATCTTTGACGATTGTCAAAATTTGTGTTAGAGTTACCGATAATGATTTAGTAGTACATTTAGACGAGCCTGCTATATATCTTTCCTTATATGGATTTTTTTGGAGTTTAGGAATCCAATACAAGTAAGGAAGTCAAGATCTCCCACTTTAAGATTGATACCAAAAGACTCGAGAACTCCCCTATGGTTGGAAAGAACTTCATCTTTGGTAAAATTAGTTCTGGTATATGCAGGGTCATTTGCAGTGACGTAGCAGCTTCTTATACTTGCATGCTCAAGCATGCACATAATTTTTTGGTTAAAAAAATCTCGGTTTGCAACAGAGTTCCGAATATTTGATTTATTTCGAACACTGTTTCACACAATTCTTTTTTCACTTTCGATTATATATTTAGCGTGAGATTGTTCAGTTCACCCTTCTTTTTTAAAAACCGTTTTCGATTAAACATGTACTGTATTTTTTATGTGTTCCTCCTATTTGTTTTGGTATGGATGGATTGGTATTCATGTTTTTGATCATGATCACAATATAAAGAAATTTTATTCGTTTTGTTTTTTAACAGCGCGATAGCAAACAACCGGGCCAGATTTGACACAATCGGTGTCAATTACTTGAATACTATTGTACAAAGTCTAAAGTCGGTAGTTTTATAATCATTGGTTTGTGTTTACAACGTCACGCTGGTTTGTTTTTTTTCTGACTGTTTTTGTGAACTTAGTTGTATTGTGTTCTTGTTGGGTATTGCTGTTTCCATTTACTATTTAGCCTCAATTTTCTATTGTTTGTTAACCTGTTTTGCAGCACCAGACGAGTTTCAGAATAAAATGAATATCCTTTATTTTTTTAAAACATATCCTAAATAGTGACTGTCATGATTTGAACTAACAATGTACGATTTATTTCAACATAATTATTTAATTAAAAATGTTATTTGAAGTAGTATATAAAATGGACAGTTTACTTTTCAGGGAGCAGGCCTGAGAATACGTCTCTTCACTTGTTGAAAAAATATTCTAGCGGAGCATGCCTCTGGACCCCCTATCACTTTGGGGACTTCACCCCTAACACGTTTAGCATGCACCGTGACATCCATTTTTCTCTAGCTATGCCACTTCTAAACCAAGCTTCTTATAAAGACATTCAAGGTAGAATATCTTACAAACGAGAATAATGTTGTTAGAAGCCTTATCAGCTGGGACAACAACAATTTTACCGTGTATGTCTGTTAGGATTGCCTTAATTTCTGGATCCCTTAATACTGAAGACGGTTTAGTACTCATAGACCCTTTAAGTTTAAATCATACTCAAAGTGCCTACCTTTTTACCATTCATAATGATACTGATTCTTACGACAATTTTGAAATACATGTACTGTTGCAATCTGATAAAGCATGTGTTAATATTTTAATTCATAAAATTTCAATCAATTAGCATATGGCAGATGTGTTTAGAATTTCAGTATAAAACATATCAAAGTTAAAAAAAATGCATTAAGTTAGAAAGATATCCGTTCCAAGAAAGAAACTAACTATTGTGAGAATGATCTATAACATGTGCCGGGTGTAGCCAGATACACAGAAAATACTTATCCTTCCGGAGCTCCCTGCCTCACATCCCTGGTGGAAGTTCACGTTTTAACTTAATCTTGCCCGTTTAAAAGTTTCTACTTTGCTTTTGGATTTGTGATTGGACAGTTATCGTTATGTTTGTTTTTTGGTTAATATTACACAATAAAGCTATCGATATAAATGACGTTAATTGGCAGAGAATCTAGTAGAAAAGTATTGGCTTCTGTAAATTAAAAAAAGATTTTTTAAAACATTTCCAGCAAGAAGCCAAAGTCCCCGATAGTTTAAGTCGCCATTTACAGTTGAACCAGAACCAGAGGAATATAATTATTCATTTTGCGAATGATAATTGTATTTGCTAAATTAATAATATTGTGAATAACACCAAAAAACATTCCTACCACTATCTATAACTAAAGTAGGGATATTGCAAGCTTCTAGGCTTATCAAGACTTTCATAAAGTTTCATGACCGTCACAACAATATTGTTGATTTTGTTTATAAGTATGATGTCTCTATATCGAAAATAACCTTGGATGAAGACGTCCCATTCTCAATTTTCATTTCATACGTGGCATGTGAAGCTAGCTTAACTAGAGTCGCTTACCCTTCCGGAGCACCTTGCCTAACTTCCCTGGTGTAATTCCACGTGTTTAACTTAATTTACCAGTTTTCAAAGTTTTTACTTTTTACCTAGAGTTATGATGTTTTCATCAATGTGTTTACGATTCACCCTTTCATGGTAACATGTTATTCGATCTTTCAATTTAACTACTGCTTTTGAACGCAACTTGCAGACTTCAATTTTATTTTTACCAAAAGCGCATACTTTACAGGAGGTTTACCGAATTTTCTCGGTACACTTTAACTACAGAAAAACCGCGAAATAGTTTAGAAGCTCATACCCGTAAAAGTTTCCTACCGCTAATGTTTCTTCTTATACAGTATTAGCTTCTGTGTTAGGGCTTCGAGCTTCATTCGAACGTCCAATCCATTGCTAATGATAACGTTTAGTGCACCAGTTTCCTTGGCTGGCTTTAAAATGCTTCGTTCGAACATTCAAAAACCGTATGTACACAAAATTATACCAATGTTTCTCAATAATAATATCACTACATCTGTTGTCTATCTTTGCAAACACATGGGTGTCGTGGAGTATTGAGAGTTTTACGTCCAAGATTCCTGCACTCTTATGTCGAGAGGTTATATCAGGTCAGGAGTTCCCTACCTTTGGCAAGCGAACTGACAAACTTTCTCACATAATTACTACTGCGTGTAGTAGTATCTGTATCGAGTGGGATTCTCTAAGCTCCCACCTTTGTTTTGAAACTAATCGTTAATGTACATGAAGTAAAAGATGTCGTAGTAACACTGGTATTATAAACTTGACACTTGTTGAGTTATGTCTTGTTTTGCTTGTTTGTAAATAATGTGCGTTGTTTATAGGCTGTCTGTGTGTGTACGTTTGTAAGAAGTGATACAAGTTTGGATATAAACCAAGTACAACGCAGGTGAAAAGCCGTAGTCTTTCAGTTCACTTTGGAGTCTTCGAATTTTAGGATTACAGATTACTGTTGTTAGTTATACAAAAGTGCTTGAACCATGTCAATAGATTTGTTGCCAAATCTCAGTTGCAAGGATGGATTGTTACGTTGTTTATTTACCATGGAATTTACATGACTAACACAATGAACATCCCAAATAAAATCGGAGAATGTTATTTTTGGTCAGGATTATTAGTAATGGTTTCATTTAGCATTTTCAGTCCATCTTTTTAAATGCAAAATGTATCTATGTTTTTAACTTTTTCTTTTATGATTAATCGCGATGGGTGTTGAATGTTGCACATATTGATGATTCTGGATATTGCAACGTTTTAATCTTAATGTTTCTTTTCGGCATTTCTATTTCAATATAAATTTAGCATTTGTAATTATCTCTATATCTTAACCACTACAAAAATAGTATACGCTCTCAGTGAAAAGTAGTTCGGTTGGTTGAATTTTGCTTACCGTCACATCAGCAAATTTTTCAGCTATTTGAAACGAGAACTACTTTACTCTCTATGGGTTAATCAATAGACGTGTATGGATGTGAAGTGCGAGTGTGTTGTATGATCTGCCTTGTACTAGCGCGCACTCAGATCGACTTTAAGTTGCTAGCTAACCGAGTCAGTACGCCGCAGACAAGCGTACCACTCCCCCAGTAACATTATATTGATACCAGGTTAACCAGTAAAGGCCAACGGCAAGGAAAACCAACTTTCCTACATGTGATCTAAGCAGGACTCGAACTCACAGCGACGAGATACTTTTTTTAGTAGATTTACAGACTGACGTCTTATCTATTAGGTCACCGCGACCTCCGAAAGTAATTCGGATTAAAAGACTACGTTCAAAAGACTTCATTGTTTGAACCTGAACCTCAAAAATTGAACATGTAATGCAGAAGTTTCAATCGTGGTATAGACCCGAGTCTTGCACTGTGATTCATTTATGACAACAAACGTGTTGAATCCACTTTTCTATCGACAGTTTTCCTGTATTTATTGATATGCCATGACAGACCTTGTCCCCGCTGCGGGAACTTTATACAACGAAACAAGCGGCTTACAAATGAATTTTTGAATCGGTGACAATGCACGACTAGGCTTATAACTTTTATTGCCGCCATCACAATATTAGTATTATGTCACTGTATCCAAAATTATCCTTGATATATTTGACGCCCAAGAGTTCCACGCTCCTTTCATTCTGAATTTGATTTTACATGTGGCGGGTGTAGCTAGCTAGACCGGAGGTACCCGCCTTTCCAGAGCATTCAGTCTCACTTCTCTGGTGGAAGTTTACGTGTTTCACTAAATTAACCTGTTTTCAAAGCTTTGGGTTTTTTTTTTTTTTTTTTTTTTTTTTTTTTTTTTGTGCTTTGGAATGGACTGGTATGTTTGGTTTTGAGTGAAAAATCAAATATAGTATCATTGGAACGCAACTGTTATATTAATATTAATTTGTAAAACGATATTGAAGCATGGAGTTACGCATCTTTGCATTGTTTTCTCACGCTCTAAGGTTAGACATGGAGCGGAGTAATGTTTTTGAGCTTTTACTGGTATCGAGTAAACTACAACCTTCGACAAGCAAACCGACAAACTTTCGCACAGAATTTGTCCCGATTGCTATTGGACAGTGGTGTTTTGTGATCAGTAAGCCGGTTTTTTTTTGGACCACTCGACCACCGAGGACCTCTTAAAAATGAAAGTTTATGGAAACGTTTACTTTACACTACAAGTAGGTACCAACATTGTCCATTCCACATTATTACCGTAAAAGACGTTTTAGGGTATGACAACAAACTAGCAACCATTGCGGTCGTACAGATTGCGACAACCCGAATGTCTTGAATTATCAAACACTATCGAAATGATTATGTTTCACATTTTGTGCCACTTAGTTTGGGGAATTGTTTGGTGTACTTTCGCTTGCCACTTTTTACAATCGAGCTCTCAAGTGCTACTTTTCAATTTTTATGAAATAATACATTCAAAAGCAGCACATTACAATTTTTTGTATGGATTATTTCATAAGAAATCAAAAGTTGCACATGCATCTTTAGACAATGTAAATCATGGATATTGATGCCTAAATGCCATTTCCACATGTTGGTTTGTTTATCATAGTATTATGTGCATGATTGCTTTGTATTAGGACACACTCGGTGCTCCACGAAACAGAAGTTGCATAGGTTGCAGTCCCACCGGTTCATTATTCGAACATCGGATGGGCATGTAGCAATTTGAAACTTGTACTTGTAAATATTAGCTATGTTCCATGTTTAAACCTTATATTGCGATTCAACTTATGTTTAGAGAAGTCATATAAGGGCAGGGCGTTTAATTGGAATAAAAAGGAACTATGTGGTCATTCATCGATCAATAGCAAGTATAATGATTTCTACCGTTGCCTATTATGCTCACGATTTTTTAACGATTTCGTGGACAGCGCATGTCTCGAACATTTTTATTGATATGACTAACCTTGGTAATGTTTTACCATATCGAGTACTTAGGACAAACCTTTTTTCATTTTATATTTATTTATTCTGCTCCATCATTGTTCTCCGGTTTTATTTCATGTTCAAGTGAATCAAATGACCAGAAGTTTTCTCCCTAAAAGACCCATATATGACCCAAAAAGGAGCGCTATACTGAACTAGTGAAAATCGCTTATAACAGTTAGAAACCGCGAAAAAGAATTAAAAATATAAATAAGTATGTGTACAACAAATGTCAAGAACCGATGCCAATATCAGAGACACGGCATTTAATTCCAAATTGTGTTTAAACACGCAATAATTCATTCCAAATTGTTTTTGGAGGCTATTAACATCATTTATGTGGTATCAAACAATATCATATGCCTTGACAGGTTTTCAGTATACCATATTTCACAGAAATTAACTGAACTATTTGTTCAAATTAGTACTATGCATTGGTATTTCAGCTATGTAAATGACATTTAGCCAATTTACTAACACTTTTTTCCAAATTATGATGATTAATATTAATGTGTCCTGGATGAAAGGTCCCACAAATTAGCCGAATTATACAGGAATTTCGTATGACATTTAAAGCCCAATCCTCTGTCACTTTGTTGTTAATAAATTCCACACTCCATATTTTTGAAGAATTCATATGGCATGGTTTTAATCTTTAAATGTCACTATTTATAAAGTATTCATTGTTCCAATATGGGGAAAGAATCAATATTGCACCAATACAGTTTGGTCTTAGCCTACAGTCAACCTTTTTTTTTTAGAAATTAGCAGGAAAGATTAAGCATGTATATAAAAAAACAATGGTCTTTTTGTTCCCAAATCAAGTCTCTTTTGGGGATTCCTAATTCAAAACATGACATGGATAAATTATTCCATTGAAAGAATTGACATAGGAAATAAAACAAGTATTGGAAAAAACAAAGTATGTGAAATATCCAATTTAGAAAATAAAGAGGCAAATTACAAAGTTGAATCACAACATGTAGCTAAAACATGGAATAAAACTAAGTTCCCTAGAAAAGGGCGGTTGACAAGTATCTTGATAAACAGCAGTAAGTGGTTCTTTAATGGACTAACTGAGCACCTCCAATAAATCCAAGTGTTTTATCATAGTCAGGGTGTCATAAATCCATTGTTGTGTATTGGGGTTTTTCTTGTACCATGTTGCCTATTGACAAGATATAGGTAATTTTCCAGCTCTCCCTTATTGCCTGAAAAATTTATCATGATGCATTCATGAACCCTTTTTTACTCTGTGAAACTGTTTATGAATGTGCAAATTTTGTTGCAAAAACATCTTTTTTAAAAAATTTGGGAAGGACAGTGCTATATTACATTATAATCATTCATATCTTATGAAATTTCAGTTTTTTTCTCCTTTTTTAATTCCTTTTCCACATTAAACACACAGTTCAACACTTGATAACAGTTTCAGAGAGTTGAAGGTATTTCATGTTGCATCCTGACTTGTATATCTTCCATTACAACCATGTAACTACAATGACATGAGCAACTTTGTTGATATTTGGACTATACCGTTTATAGAGTTTAAGGAATTCCTATGAACTCTGGTCATACTCATATGTTCATAAGAATAACTGTTTTTTTTTCTTTCCTTTTAAATGCTGTTAGTTGTCCTGTCGTGTTTGAAATCTGAAATGGTTCAGTAGTTAGATATAACAGATAGATTAAAGCCATCACCAATGCAATCCACATTTTGCATGAGTACATGCAATCATGCCCCTTCCATAAAAGCCAAGACTGGCTCTGCAAGGTTACTTATCATATAACAAATACATTCAGAGTTAGGCTATTTGAATGTATTTGTGGCATGCATTCATCACACTCATTTATAACAATAATATAATGGATTTCCATCTATTATTACTACTTTTGATAGTATACCAAACTGAGATAAGACACATCTTGTGAGAGCTTTGGTTTTTGTTCTAAAGTAACCCCTAGATGCATTTGATAAATTTACAAATTAAAATTAGTGTAATTTCCAAGTCAAGAACATTTTTTTAGGGAAGAGATAATTTTAAGATTTAATTTTCATAAACTGTTGACAAAATAAAATCATTTACACATTAAAATTAGTGCAATGTCCAAGTTAAGAACATTTCTTTTAAGAATAATTTTTTTTCATGATTGGGTGCCAAAAATATAACTACTCAAAACATACCCAAAATATGGGTATGTATGGTTAGTTAATATTATCATTGCTGTATATGAAACAAAATTACAAATATTCTGGCCAGTTACAGCATTACATTTTTTTTTCTGCAAGTTTATTTGTGAAAAAAAGACTAAAGGGGACCAGAAATTTTATGGTGGAATATGGTTCCCACAATTCCCAAACTATGTTAAATTTCTCACAAGATGTGTCACACTCAAATAGTATATGCAAGAAAAAAATTCATGCATTAGCATTAAAGAACGCAGTGAGATTATAACTAGATACACTTAACAAACAGTTTATTGCATCCAAAAACAAAGTTGCACACAAAGGACATTAATCAATTAGACACATAAACTGTTCCAAAGTGCAAAGAGGTTATACGATATATATAATATATATACATAAAGGACATGTAATTACTGTGCACTGAAGGAAGCGATTTTATCTACTGTAAATCATTAATACCAATACAACATGGTGTAGTAGAATATTGATGATGAAAAATAATAAGCTAAGTGTAAATGTAATATCATTCTCCTAAATCAACCTAGAAAATTCTCTTTACTTGTGTTGCATCGTGTTTCCACGGAGAGAAAACAATGAAGGTTTTGTCACATGCAGGGGGCACCTGCTGCTGTTGCTGAAAACAGTTACGCAATTAAAACCTGCAACATCAAATAACAAGCAACATTATCCTATATCATCATCATCATCATCAACTATGATATCAAATACACTAAAATGGATAGTTATCTACAATAAAAAGAATCATATGGAAAATTCTATGTATAAATATGATGAAGAAAAATGTTGATTTTTTGTATTTTCTAAACAGTTACTCTAAGGATGTATACAATAAATAACATGGAATAATGAATTACCAATCAGAAATGTTACAATAAAATATCTAATGCTTAAAGTGCAATGAAGGAAAAAAGTTCATAAACTAAACAAATCATAAAAGTTCTATCCAAACAAGCACCTCTGTAAGATATCACATGCTACTCTGATATCAAACAAATCAAGGGTTTAGAAGTAAAAGGGGTTATCTCCCTTTTATATGAGGTTTATTATAACACCTTAGTAAAAGGGGTTATCCCCTTTATATGTGATTTATAACACCTAAGTAAAAGTGTTATCTCCCTTTATATGGTGTTTATTATAACCCCTTTTACCTCTGAACTCTCGATATACAACCTTGTGTGTTATAAATATTTTTATCACGGATCATATGACGCAGCTAATATTAAGTATGCAGAGATGTTATAATAACAAAACATGCTAAAGGTGGTGGTAACAATTCCTTAATAATGGTCATAACAGGGAGGAGATTAAGCACAAATATGATCCTCAAATATACAACATGCTGGATTAATAAATGATATCAGTTCAAATTATCACTCTCTGTAGTATCATGCTATGGTGACCATGGTGACAATGGTGACCATGTGATTTTACCCATCATGCCCTGTCATGCTATTTTGATAGGAAGCTGCTCATACAGCTACAACAGGAAGTAGCACAGTGGCCATTACAGCATACATGAATATAAAGCCAATAAATCTATACAGAATATTATTAGATGATTAATAATTCTTCAAACACATTAAACAGGAAAGAGAGAAAAAAGAAAGAAAAGAAATAAACCAAAACTGATTAATATGAAATAAAATACCAACTGTTTAAACTAGATTCATACGACTACATCACAGAGATGAGAAGTGTAAGAAGACCACATCACTCATTAAAATTAACCAGTGGTTTCAATTTATTGCATCTTAAAAGTAATATATAAATTCAAAAAAATTCCATATTCATTAACAAAAAACCAAAAAACATTAATGTATTTTGACTTCTGTTGGTATAATTTTTTTGATTATCAGTCAACTTTAAAATATATCTATAAAACAATACTTCCATTTTAGGAAGTGCGTAGGTTTTTCACTGTATCATCATAATATTATAACATATGTAAATACAACAAGAATAATTTTTGAAACAGATAGAAAACTCAGCTTTTTTTTAAATTAAAAAAATGAGATTACTACCACTAATAATAATAACAAAAACAATGCCTTTTTGTAATAAAAAACAAAGTTCGCATTAAAAATATCCCTAAATGTAGATAAACAAATATATACGAATATATATTCTGCAAATATACATCAATTGGTTTTTATGTCTTGATTTTAGTAATGCAACTTCAATTTTTTTTATTAAAAGAGTCTGTTGCCACAATTTTCTGTTGTAACCAAGTTTTAGTTATATACAGCTGTAATACCAATTTTCATTCTGCTTTTTCCCAAAGAATTGGTATCAACCACTACATGTATATCACTGAAAATTAATTCAGTGAAACCAAATATATGAAAAATTTCACTATCATGATTATGACTGCATTTCAAATAACTTCATCCATAATTTTTTTAATACATATAATAATTTTTTAATTCACTATT
This sequence comes from Anadara kagoshimensis, assembly GCA_021292105.1. Lineage (NCBI taxonomy): Eukaryota > Metazoa > Mollusca > Bivalvia > Arcoida > Arcidae > Anadara > Anadara kagoshimensis. Next base: position 29,858,063 of record CM037861.1, read on the forward strand.
GCAAAAAAAATTTAAAACGCCATGAAATAACTGATTAAATTATTTAACCAGAAATATATACTGATTAAATAAATGTATAATATTAGGAGCAGATAAAAACCAAATAATGTATATTCACAAAATATTGGATAAATTTCAATGGATATTGCAGATCTATGAAAAGGAAAAAAAAGGGTGGCCTGGACTATCATCTCTTAAGGTTAAATTGCGTAATGGACAATACAGAAATTAATCCTTTCTAATAATAAAAAGTTGTAGAGATTCTCTAAACAATTAAAAATAACCTCTTTTCTATCTACTTATTATTATGACAATCAAAAAATGTAAAGAAGGCAAGATCATTTTGGCAAGGATCTCATAGTAACAACTTTAAATAACATTTTATCATCTTAAATTATGAAGAATAACATGTGAATAAATTTTTGAGACTAGCTTTCAAATAATACTCTTCAAGCATTCATACCACATTCATACCCCAACACACATCCTTGTATTTTCTGTACACACTTACCTCCCTTTGCTCACTTCCTACACATACACACATTCACATACAACCTCATCATTCCATATTTACAATAAAATTCTTAGATTTTCTAGCACCAAGTAACATACATTCACATAACAGCCATACTGGAAGAAATCTTAATGAATGAAAAAAAAATAACCAATGCCAAATTAATGAAGACCAGAATTATTATCTCCACATTTATCTAATACTGATAGGCTATTCTATCACCTATGAGTAACCAATCACAATTAAGCTTTCAATCTTGACAGGTTCAACTTGAAACCATTTTATTATCCAATCACAAGGAAGCTCCTGGTGTCCATAGTAACTACGATCAGTTTCCAATGAAAACAAAGCTTAAAGTGTACACATAATATGCTCAACCAGCGATCCACTGACAAAAGGCCCTTCAACTAAAAAAAACTCACCTGAGCACAATACCTGTATAACTGTTAAAGGTTGTGCAAAGAATAAGCTTAACATTTAAATGTGTAACTGCCATAACTGAATTTCAATATTTGAAGAATTTAAATTCATTAAGCATCTTTCAAGCTTTAAGAATAAGTTTATAAAGTATATTTTGAATTCAAGCCAAAAATGCATAAAAATGTAATATAATTTGTTAAATAAGAGAAACTTAAATGTTTCGAATTTCAAAATCTGTTCGAATCCAAGGATAAATCAATGACAAGAATTTCAACTGTCTAAATACTAATTTCCAACCATCTGGATAAAATTGTTTTGGCAGAAAAATCACAAAGGGCAATAACGCAGGCTGACTGAAAATGCAGCTTCAAGCATTGACTCAGGTGAGCTTCAAACATAATAAGATTTTTCTGTCAGCATGCCCTCCTTAAATATAAACACATGTGGAGATACCCTTCCCTGAAATGTATCCTACTCTCATTAAACTTTGCGCTACCAGTGTTAATGAATCAAAATTGTGTTCAATATATATGTATATCAAAAAAGATTACAATGTTAAATTGCACATCAATATGGTAAAGTATTCAAATAAAGCACCCAGCTGACTAATTAGGTCAACCAAACGTTTTAACAATTTTCACAGCTTTCTTACAGGCAAATATTTGGCCCAAACCAAATCACATCCAAATTGTACAAGAGCAAATAGAGAAAGAAATAAACAAACCACAGAACACCAAAAATATCAACACTTTTCAATTTTTTTTCTCAAAACTAAATCCCAAAATTTCAATGAATTTAACATCAAACAAACTTACTTATTCCTTTTGGAAAATTGTCTCCCTTGGAAGCATTTGGTTACACTACAAACATATGATGCACTTCTTTTTAGTCCAAACCCTAATCAATAAGCCTGATTTCCTTTTTACCAATAAATATCTAACTTTGAGTATTATAAATACATTTGATGCTGTCATCTCCTGGGGGTTTTTGCAAGGTGAAAAACGCAGAAAATTCCACTCATTCAAATTCTCAAATCATAATTTTCCCCCTCAAATTTCAACTGATTAATGCTAAAACTGATCTCAACACGAACAACATCAAGTGGATTAGATGGATTAAAAGTTTTGAGAATTTTCCATTTTAAATCCTTGGACCTAATTTAAGTGCAGTTATATATGCAGGTGTTTATTTTTAAAATAAAAAAAAATTAATCTTGTCATGTAGCCAGCCTTAAAGACTGTATATTATATATATACATACATACTTAAGTTTAATTAAGTTAAGCAAGTGTTGAATAAAAACACTTAAGTGACAGCAAATAAAGTTATTGCTTATCACTTGTTAAAAACATACACATACATATATAATACTGACCAGACCATTGTAGTGAAAGGCAGGGCCACCGTCCGTCTCCGTCTCTGTGTTTTACAACATGATTTACTACCATACATAAAATGTATAACATTTGCCATGAGGTAAAACTGTAAATATGACTAGATGCGTATTTGTTCAAAATAAAGCTCACAGTTTTGAGTATTATGTACGTATTTCTTCACAGTCTACAGACTGACTTGACTCTGTGGTATGGGAAATATCTATTCTATGTTGTGAATCCAAATTTCAAATTGATTATAATACAATGAAGGCAAAAAAATCCTTTAAACGATGTAAAACATTATTGTTATTAACACAAAAACCAAAATATTACAATAATAATAATAATAACAATAAAAGATATAAAAACAGATGAACGCTTGTTGTTTTTTCAAAATGCTGATCAATGTTGAAAAATAAATAATAAATAAACAATGCAACATGAGAAACAATCAAATAATTAATTTGAATTTTAGAGTCACAACATATTATAATATGGAAGATGTTTGTCTTCATTAAGGGCACAAGTCTTTTTTTTTAAATTATTATGAAAAAGATTTGTGCCAATAAATATCAAAGACATTTAAATATTACACTATAAATTGCAAAAGCACCAATGTCAGCACTGAGGATGAAAAACATTGCACGTAACTCCTTGTGAATAAGTTTCTGTACAAGTTTTGTTTAACAATACTGTATAACATCATTATTGTTGCTACCACACCACAGATTCCTATGGCAACTGACTGAACTTTTCAGTCACATGACTATTGCTGTCCCTGCCATTGGTAGACTTAGATCACATGACAAGCATCTTTTAATATGGCGCAAATCTCTGGTAAGCACCTCTATAGACTGTGGCCTGAAATTTACAATAACAATAATTCATAAATATTAATAATATAAAAAAAACATTTCTAATGTACAATAAAACATCACCAACAACTGACTAACCTCAAGCAAAACAATAACAACAATGGGGAAATTTAATGAATAAATTATCTGTGTAGCCAGGTTTTTAAATAAGATTTTGTAAGCAGATATAAGGAACACAGAATACATCACCTAATGATTGAACAAAATTAGAAAATGAGACAGATATACACGAATATCAAACTCCAGACTTTGGACAGGTACTGAATATTACAATGACAAAATGTAAACTCAATCCATGATTGATAAAATAAGTTTAAAACTGTCATAATATTCCTATACAACGCAATCTGTTTCAAATTAAACGAGGTATTTTTAGATCACAAGGCAAGACAATGTAAGGTTGGATTAAGTGGATATTATCTAAAGTTAATGATAAAATATTCTTAACAGGTCCTGAACCTAACAAAATTATTATGATCAATCGGTTGAATTAATATAATCTAACATGAAGCTAATGTGATTTTGAATATAACAAAAGAAAATTTCATGAAAAATTCCTCCAACTATTCAAGTAAACATAAAGAATTCTGTAAAAATTATATCTTGAAATGTAAAATGTGGCCAGTTCCATAAATAATCCATCTTGTTTTGTTTGTAAGATTTGTATGTGCAAAATAAGTCTCCAAAACAATAATAACAGACAAACAATCAGACACATTACAACAAATGGCTTCAGCATGTAACAATGCAAATCTGATTTACAACAACATTTGTGTACATTTCTATGCACATGTAGGAAAATCTTGTTACATTATTGATAAATATAAATACATATTACTATCTAATTCCAGGAATGTGGTCATAACACTACCTATGGAGAAGAAATGCTTGCTAAGTTCTGGAAGCTATTTTTATTTTTATGTGGAATTTGACAAAACAACAGTTACCATTATGGAGAAATCTATGACACAAACAAGATGTGGTCGTAAATCATCATGATCTTGGCAGATGCTGTTCATAACCTAAATCAAATCTGGTTTTTTTTTTATCATCAACACAACATGATAACCTGCCCCTCCCCACACCCCTATATATTATGCAAATACATGGGTCTAAAACCTCAAATTTATACAGCTAAATCATTTATTTTATTATTTTTGTCTTTCCAAAAACATTTCCCCAATGGTGCCTTGTATGCGTTAATTAAAATGTATGTATGTGACTGGCAAAAGTTCATGAATTTATGGTTTTACAGATACATCAGTAAATTGACGATGCCAAGTTTTAACAAAAGTATTTGAAAAGAAAGTAACGATTGAGTTATCTTGTTGGAAGACGACCAAACAGATCAATGAAGTGTTCAATGATAACATCTTCAATATGATGAATAATATCAAATGCCAAGACAGAAGTATCTGATGTACCAGACAAGACAACAACAGTAAGGAGGAGGAGGAAGGCAGGCTGCTGCAGGTGGACGGATAGCTATCTATAATACCATAATAAATCTGGACAGTCATCATCTAACTATTTAATCTGTAGTGAGGGTCCACAAAGGGGGGCTTCATCATCTAACTATTTAATCTGTAGTGAGGGTCCACAAAGGGGGGCTTCATCATCTAACTATTTAATCTGCAATGAGGGGGTTTATTTATTGTACTGGTTATCTGTGGTGAGGGATCCAAAAAGGGGGACTTCATCATCTAACCATTTAATCTGTAGTGTGGGGGTCCACAAAGGGGGATTTATATACTAAACTGATAATCTGTGGTGAGGGGTCTAGAAAGGTGGACTTGATCATCTAACTATAAAATTTGTAGTGAGAGGTCCACAAAGGGGGTCTTCATCATCTTACTATTTAATATGTAGTGTAGGGATCCACAAAGGGGGACTTCATCATCTAACTATTTAACCTGCAGTGAGGGGCTATAAAGGGGGCTTTATCACCGGCAATGAAAACTGGGAAATTTTGTCGTGAGATGCCTACAAAGGGTGAGGACTTATATAACAGTACTGTAAATTGGGGAATTTTGTCCAGATAGGCCTACAAAAAGGGGTTGGTATACTGGTTCTGTAAACTGGAAAATACTGCAGTGAAGGGCCTATAAAAAGAGGCACTTATTTACTGGTATAAACTGCAGTGAGGGCCTGCAAAAGGGGACTTATATACTGGTAATGTAAACTGAGAAATTTTTACATCTTTATTAAAGAAAAACATTTTCATAAACTAGAATGGTTCCATTGTTCCTGTCTTGTGTAAGGCAATGAAAGTGTGATTGAATGAAATTATGTTACTGTGTCTGGAGATTAGAATTAACATGAAAATAGAAAAGGTTTAAAAATTTCCTAAATTACATTAAGTTGTACAAATACTGCTGCCTGGCTATTTATTACCATCTCAAGTAAGGCCCTCTGAGAGATGGCTTACTTACCAGTATAGATTATTTAGATTATGTACAAGAAGTAAAATCAATATCAGAAATAAACTGTGGTTTTTGATTGATATTTGGTATTTACCGGTAGTCATCTTTTAGATTTTATTTTAATGAGAAGACGTTTCAATTCAGATGTAGTTTAATCAAAGAGTGTTCCCTCCCCTACAATTTAGTTAATCAAAGAGTAATCGACTCCCCTAAAATTACATATTTTTTCATTCATTGGCTTGGATTTTTTCCTTCATATTTTTCTGTCATGGTTTAAATAAAGAAGGTTCCCTCCCCCTAAAATTGCATATTATTTTTTCATCCTTTGGCTTGAATTTGTTTCCTTCATATTTTTCTGTCATGGTTTTATTAAAGACTGTTTCCTCCCCCTAGAATAACATTTTTTTTCATTCTTTGGTTAAGGTTTTTTCTTTGTATCTTTTTATATCATGGAGAATTGAATGATTGTAACGGTTTCTACCCCAATTACAAATTTTCATGTTTCTGATAAGATTTTGGCATGGAAACTGCATTCCACATAAACTCTATAACAACATTCCCATGTAGGCGGTGGTGGTCATGTGTTAATTAAGCAGACTTCCCTAAGTCTGACATTACTAATCATGTACTATTAACTTGATGAAGAAAATCCAAAAATAATTACTTATGAACTCTCTTTATGCTGTGATTTCCTAATGAAAATATCTTTTAAATGACTTGATTAAGCTCCAGCAGAAAAAAGCATTAATAACCAATGTTTCTGTTTTACGTTGCCAAAAACTGAGATCTGTCAAGATTTCTACCTTTACAGTCACCATCTAAAAGATGTAATTTAACAGCTGAACCTTCCATGACAGCAAACTCTTTTATAGTAAACTGCTTAAAAAGATCAGGGAAACTTTATTTATTAATTTCACTTTTATTCTAAAGGGCACCTGTTCATAAAGATAGCCTTTTCAGGGTTGTTTTCTTCAGTGACATACTCAGATGCAAACTCTTATATAATAAACTGGTTCAAACTTTTATTCTAAGGGCATCTGTTCATAAAGCTTCAATTTGGTGGTCTATACAGACATGTTTGATTTAATACATCTCATTTTTTTTAAATCTTCGACAGAAATGAAACTGTTATCACAGATGATAACTTTTAACATTGGTTAGAGGTGCTCAAAGTCAACATGAAAGTGACAAAATAATTCACATACAAATGAACTAGGATATATTAAAAGCACAACATACATGATTTGTTGGGGCACTTACCCCATATCCAGGAACTGGTCCAATACTGTGTCCTAGGTAAGGATCTGCTGCCGCTGCAAACTCCCTACCAGTATAACTGAAACGATTATAGTATCCACATAAGAAAACATGTTGAAACAGAATATTTACAGTATACAAGTAGAACAGGAATAGTATCTTTGGCAATTTTCAGGGCATTGTGGTTGTGTCATTATGGTAAAATAATTTTAAACGTTTTTCATTTCGAGTGTCACAAGTGAAAATATTTTTCAAACACCTTTCATAAAAGAGTTGTAATGACATATATGACAGTTTTCAAAAATGAACACTTTTCATTACATGTATTATTATAATTATTGCAATGATGGTAAGAGATTATAAAATATTTTTTATTTTAAAGTAATTTGGTATTATAAATTTTAACCACCAAAAAATTGTAAACAACAAGTTATAAACGAAATGAAGTGCAACTGGGAAATCCCCAACCATGTGCATGATCAAAATGTGAACAGTCAATGGCACGTGTGTTACAAAGTTTTCGAAAGAAGTGGCTGATAAAATGTTGGCAGAAGAAATGAGGAAGCACTATATGTCACCCTCATCTTTGTTTTGGGACCTAATAACTATTGTACATTTTCTAAAATTAAGATACTAGTATTAACAGTCCAAAGTCCAAATGGACTTTACTCAACTCATCAAAGTTAATAAGGTTACACAAGTCCAAATGGAGTTTACTCAACTCATCAAGTTAATAAGGTTACACTTAAATGATTTGCACTTAATGTCAAGAAACTGTATATCAGATGTCTTAATTTAAAACACTTCAATCTACTTTGAAACTCTAATAGGTGTGGTTGATATGACCAAATTAGCTAATTAATCTGATATCTCTTTAGATAACTTAGGATCATCCCTTCAACAAGTGCTTGTCTGTATCTAATTTCAACACGTCACTAACTGTTAGCATTCCAAAAGTGTTTTCAACATCAAAGATATATATATTTTTTATTTCAGATGACAATGAAAAGAAATAGTATACTGTCGAGGTATATGAAATTTAGAAGACATATCCCTAGTTAAATTTTCACGTTTTTTTATAATATACTTTATAACACAATATGCATAAAATAATTTTTTAGCAAAACAAACGACTGCGAAATAAGCAAAATTAGTACACTGCAAAAATAGGGTCTATCAGTCCCCTCTGAAATCTTTTGACTTAAAAGATCCATGTAACATTTAACATCAGACAATAAACGTTTTTGTTGGTTACATCAAGAGACAAATGTTATGTGACTTCATTTTAGTTTCTCTCCTCAACAATTGTTCTTGAACTCAAAAAATGTCAATTCAAGCTGGTCACATGACAGACATACAAACTGTATTTGAAAAGCAATTAAATAGCGATATAAAACCGTAACAGATTTAAATACCAATATCTTATTGTCTTAGCCATACACGTGTTTCATAACTTTAAATGCCAAGCATTGGTGTCTAAAGAACCTCCAATCATATTCTAGTTTAAAATTTAAGTTTGACTGTACTTTAAGCCAAAAAACAAATTGAAGCAAGAACTCAAAATATTAGCATTGAGGTTATGTTCGCTCATTTTCTAAATTAAAAACCCATGATCTTGTTAATAAGAACTAAGCATTTTCACCTTTAATTAACTTCAAAATCCCTTATTAAAATACTTTCTGGCACAATATGTAGCACCCAATGGATACCAAGTTGAAAACAAACGATCTCTTGGTGTGCACAAAAATTATTCTGTAAAGCAAAGAATGGTTCAAGAGCAGAAACATAGATTGTCAAATTCCTTCTTATCATAATTAGGATTCTAATCAAAATACTTTCTGGCACAATATGTAGCACCAATGGATATTAAGTTAAAAGCAAACAATGTCTTGGTGTGCATAAACATTAATTCAAGAAGATCCATAAGGAGAAACTAATAATGTAAAATTTCCTCTTTTTCTTAATTAACTTATAATCCTAATTAAAATACCTTGTGGCACCATATGTAGCAGCAGTGGCCACTGTTGGAATTGCGTATCTGGTGGCAGCAGCATAACCAGCACCAGGTAATGGCTGTGTTGTTACAAGCTGGAAATATAAAGCGAAGTTAATCATTAATCCCAACCAAACTGTTTTGGTGTGCACATGTTCAAAACAAATTTCAATTACCTCATACCCTCAATTTACTTCAAAATAACATGAGGCCGAACAGTAATTACATATATATCAAATGAGAACAATGTCCTGGTGTGTACATTAGAAGAGTAATGAAGGTGATGTGAAATTACTAAATTCAATTTAGACCAATGTAATGGTGCACCCATGTACATCAATTAGAAAAAGATTGCTTCACCGGGAGTCAATATAGCCAGATTCATGCAATGTTTAATCCAATGAAGTACAGGTACAATCCACCCAAAGTTGGTGTATTCATATTTACACTGTCTCAAAATATATGAATATTGAAATAGAAAGACTCTGAAAATCTCAATGTTTTTGTTCCGAAATATTGTCAAATAAAATATTGGTCAAAGGTAGGTATAAAGCAAATCTTCTCTGAAAGGTTTGCAATATTGTTGTTTTTAAATAAAGTTTGTTTGACTTATGTGCCTACATCAAGAAGTTTCCTTAACTGACAGTTACAAAGATAGCAGAATTTGGATATCTCATTTTAAAATATGATATGTATGTAAGTACTAGTTACATATATCAGTCCATTAAGACAAGTTCATAGTAATTTATTTTTGTAACAGTTTTGAAAACAGGCTATCATTATTTATTACTCGTGTCAGTTATCAAAGACCAACATAAGACTACAGTTTGTCAAATAATTTATAATCATCTTATAATGATATATAGCATACTTCAAACATCTAAACTTTTGGAATAATTTTTTTGCTGTTTGCTGTCAAACTCAATAACAAAAAGGCCAAAGAAAATAAAATTTTGTGATTATTGTTCTTCTTAATTTTATGGGTTTTTTTTCAGTGACAATAATTGTTATTTATGCACAATAATTTTGATATTTTATATCTCAGTGTGTCTTCTATAATTTAATAGTTGAACTTATACCACAGTAAACTCCCTCCTTTGAAAGCCAACTAATTTATTACCAGGAAATCTGTTTCTGTTAACTGTCTTTGGCAACTTAAAATATAACTTGGCAGTAATACAAGATTTTAATGTATTTTACCAAAGATTTCTTGAAAAAAATTCAAATAATAATAAGTAAGCATTGCCATAACTGATGAAGTCAAGAATCAGAAAATTACTTTGATATGGCCTATTAAAATAAACACTTTCTGTTTTTTGTCAAACATATGTCATGTTTTATCAGTCAGTTTGGATCTCAGTTTTTATCTATCAATGTGATCATACAGAAGCTTTTTGGCTTGACTTGGTAAATTTTCATATACATATTTTATTTGATATAATGGACTGGGCTCTGGACTTGGACCCTGAACCCTGAACTTGGATTCTGGACCCTGGTATCTGGATTTAGACAAATTACCAAATGTCACATATTACATAGCCTTGTTAATTGATTGTTATTGAATGATATCTAGTTATGATGTGGAGGCAAGGAAAGATGTAAATGTTAAATATAAAGTAAGTTCAGGTATACAGTCCAAGTCCATGGGCCCAGATTTTCCATTATGCCATTTTATCTACCTGATATCTGTCAGCTGCTGCATATGTTGCTAAGAATGGATCTTGGTAAACTCCCCTGCAAAACATATCATCAGTATTCTTTGTGTAAATATTGTCTCTTGTATTATATAAATTGTTGCCAGAACTAACATTCCAAAACCTTTTAAACACAAGGAGTATAAAGGAATTGATTTTTTTCCTCTTTTTTCAAATTAATGACTGAATTCATATGATAGAAATCATAATTGTAGTTTCCGAGATAACATAAATATTAAATATTTAACTATTATGAATCTTCCGGACCACTACAATTATTTTTTTCTATATCACAAAAATATATCAATTAATATAATTATGGCTAAAATAAGAGAATTAATTTTTTGTATAATCAGAAATAAAAATAATAATAATAATGATAATAATAACAGAATACATGACTAACATAAATTTCAGACAAGTTACGACAATTACATATCATATAAAGTAACAAGCATTACAGATAGACGGAGGGGGGATAGAGAGATGGTCTACTAATGCAGCCAATCCAACACCATCTTAATAAAGGCAAATTTAGTACTTTGGTGCATGATACAATAATACTCTAATTACAACATATCTCCAATGTATATCTAAACAAAATCTATAAGTTGACACCTTCACCTACATAGAACACATTAATGCATTGTCCAACATTCATCAGAATGACAGAAAAATCAATACACAGAAAGGACTCCTTAATGCCTTGATTTAACAAGTAATACAATCCTTAGATCATGTCTAAAATACTATTTCCCTTAGCTTTTATAGTCAGAAATAAAGAGTCATTTATATGTTTTACATATATTAATACTTACGCGGGGTATTGTAATGCTGTGGCTGCTGTCGCTAGAGGCGTTGGATGACGCAATGCTGCCGCTGCCGCCGCAGCTGCTGCAGCATTGTATGCACCTCTAGCCTGAGCAACAGCTGCTGCCCTCCCTCGAGTAAGAGCCACGCCCCTCAAGGCTGCCGCTGAAACAGGTACAGTTAACATATCTTATAGGAACATAGTCTTTAAATGACAATACACAAGCATGCTTTAAATATGTGCAAAAAAAGTGGAAAGAAAAATTGATAATAATAAAATATATGCAGATGATAACATCTAAGCAAGAAACCATCTATCTTTTCAGGCAAGTCCGCATAAGTACACAAAATACAAACTCTTTTCAAAAATGCTGCAACTTGCAACATATTTTTGAACATTTAGAATGCGACAATCCAAATTTATAAAATTAAAATGATACTACCAACATTACCAAGTAAATAGTTATAAGAATAATAATAATAATAATTAAGACACTTGCATTTTACTACAAAGGATTTTATAAAGAAAATATAATGATAATAATAATAATAAAATGTATAATGTGGCACAGAGGGGATGGAAAAAAAAGCTGATTTCCTACATTTATCATAGCACAAAAAACTATATCCATACAAAAAATATATTAAATTTCGTTTCCATGGTAATAGACCAATATAAATCAAATTATCTGGACATATATCATCATCAAACTCTTGATGCAATTTAGTTTTGTGTAAGATCAGGGTTAGTAATTTCATTTCTTTTTTCATCATGATGCTCCAAGATCTGTCCCAAATGCCAAAATACCTCAAGATAAGATTGGGAATACAGAATCACCAATCAAACATAAGAAGAGTTGTTGAAGGGGTTATTTATTTTTTACATTAATGACAAAAACCGTAAGTTTCAAATATCAATGCACAGTTTTTATTTTGTAAAACTTAAAATGATGCTTTTCATATCCATACATGAAATCTAACTGTCAGCAGTGTAATCTTTACCCTCAACCATGCTCCCACGTAAAATTTTCCTTCCCAAACACATCCAACCCCCACCCCACTCCAATCTTTGATCGATCTGGTCTCAAAATGTACTGGGTTCTCATTATTGCTGAAGTTCTCAGTAGTATTACCAACAATAAAGACACAACTCTTACACAGAAGAAGAGGATTTAAAACTGAGAAATATAGTTATATATACCTGCAAGATCTGGTACTACACCCAAGTTTTCTGTTAAAAGGAATTTTGAAAAAAAATTCAAATTAAAATTTTTCATTACATATATTTTACGCCAAAATTTAACTGCAAATTTTTACTACAAACTACTGTGAGGAAACAAAAACAGCATTGTTTTTTATATAAGTGAAAATTTAATCACACATATCAAATATAATTTACTCAATTCTGGAATCATTATCAAGCTCTATTAAAAAATATATGAAGTGTAAAAATGACTTGACTTTTACAAGAATGCACGATAATGGTGAAATATTGATCAGATAATTACCGGATGTCATTACATTAACCAGCATGGTTGATAAAGATACAATATCTGAATATTACGAGCTGACATTTACATTTATAACAATACATACAGCATGCAATTAGCAACAGATGTCATATAATATGACTGCCATTTTCAATGTTGCATTTTGGGATAAGATATGATATCCCTCAGAGAAAGTTTTTTCATCTCATATGACTGCTATGTGATAATATAGCACTTATAATATAACAAGAAGATCTAAATGATACAATTATCAAAATGGGATGCTGCTGCATGCTGCATGTTAGATGAAATAAACCTAGAGGAAGACCTTGCTTAACTCCCCTTTGTAATTTGCTTAACTTCCCTTTCTAAATATATCTGTCATTATTTATTATAATCCCATTACGAAATTCTTGAAATTTTAATGTTTTCTATTGCTTTTATCAAAATAGTAAATTATTTATGCCTTTTTTGAAAATAAAACTCTGAACAAGCAAAGTCTAAAGCAATGGCTTTGACTTCAAACTTTTTTCCCATACACATGTGCGATACACATTTTTAAAAACTTTTCCTCCTTTTTTTGAACATTTTTTCTGTAAACACATTATCAATATACATTAGATTGATCATTTCATAAATCTAAAAGTAAGTAATTATAACATGGAATTAATAGTTTTTGAATTATTTTTTCTCTACATTTAATCAAGGCCTTCCTCATCAAAACAAAACAAATACAATGGACTGTACATGGGTCTTACCATTTGGGATTGTGGGTGCAGCAGCAGTTTTTTTGGTCATTACTCGGGCAGTGGCATTGTTAACCTAATTTGTAAAATTGCAACACTTTAGAAAGCAGGTTTGAGTTTTTCCTTTGGACATAACAAGGCATATCATACATTTAGTGTGGCATCTTCCAGACATAATTTATATAACTTTTAAACAAAAATATTTTAAGCCAAAACTTGTAGATTCATTCTAGCAGTTAAAGCAGATATTGCTTTGTTTGCATTAAAAGTATATAGCTAGCTGTATCTATCCAATAACTTCTAAATTCAAATTTACTGGAAGCTAGGAATTACATTACTAAGAATTCCCTTTCTTGCATTTGAATATACTTGTACCTACTACGTAGTATTTCCCTCTGCTATTGAATTTATTTTCAAGTGTCTCAAGTACTGTACTTCATCTTAAGAAATTTTTTCAAATATTTTCATTTCTATGTCTGGAAGATTGTAAGTGACTATTCCATTTTAATTTGAAGAGGAAAATATATCACAAAACAGAATCAAATCAAATGAAATCGAATCCAATTAATTTAATTTTAAAGGTTTAAAGTCTAGTTATATAAATAAATATGAACGTTAAAAGAGAGAAAAAAAATTAAATACATGCAAATTTTGAAAAGCTTATTTTTTAAAACAAATATCTCTAGTACTTTAAGTTTATTAATATGTTTAAAATAAAATACATGCAAATTTTGAAAAAGATCTTTACTTTTTCATTTTTTCTTTTGCATTACTTTATGGTCAAAATAGGATACAAGTTCTTGCAATTATCAAAATATTTAATCATTAAAATTTACACAATCGAAACATGAAAATTAAGGAATGTTTATGGAAAATGTCACTTACTTAACCACACTTATCACATCAAAGCAAAATACATATTCATGTATCAATCAATCATAATGGTAGCTACTTATGTTTTTTATCCAAAAATTTAAAAATACCATAAATTTCATTTTGGGTTTAAATCCCTGTCAAGATTTTTTCACCTATATCAAGGTTTACAGTTCAGGGATGGTGAGAGAAACTGAAGTGCCCTGAGAATACACAGATCTTTAGCAAGCAAACTGAAAAACCTTGTCACACTAGGATCTGTCAGTGAGATTTGAACCTTAGCAGTGAAATAGCAGTAGTAGAAGTTCATTTAAACCAAAGCTCAGGAGAAGCTATCTGTTTCAAAACGATGATTATGCTTAAAGAAGCATAAAAGTCTGAGCATGACTGTCATAGACTTCAGCAATATTCATTACCAGACTTGCTAACTCATTTGTCACCAAGTATAATTTAATTTCTGGCTGGCAATAAGAAATTGTCAACTTTAATTAGATAATCAAATCTTTGTTGAAATGTAGCCAAAGAGCCTTCATTCATAATACTGCAGTAAGAAAACACAAAGTCTTTGATGGAACTAATTTACTTGCAGCAAAAAGTTTTTCTGCAACTCAGTTGGGAAATCAAACCTATTGGTATGTTTTTCAATCTTGCATGGCTGCATGCTATGTCAATGAGTAAATTAGATTATTAATCTAATGAGTAAGTTATAACCCATCAACAACAGTAATTTAAAATATTGCCAAATTTTGGTAGTATTTTCAAACTTTGATGTTTGATCGTATCACCATTTGTGTTCTTTATAAACAAATAACATTAATTTTATTTTTCAAACAAAGTTTTTGAAAGTTTGCTACCATTATGATTTTTAAAAATATATTTTTTTTATTTGGCAGCACAATGGAATACTTCTTAAACTACAATTCTAATAAGAATATTTCTTTCCCCATTTTAACACTTGTTGTTACAAAAACAATTTTTAATTGCATAAAAAGTATATCTAATATCTAAACTGCACCAGAAATGCTCTGAAAATATGACGTCAAGAGTAGGAAAATACTCGAGTTCTCTAAGTGAGGATACTTTATTCTTCTATAATTCATATACATTGTAATCAAATATTTTTTAAAGAAGTATTCCATTATGCTTAAACATTAAGTGTGAAGCTAAAAGAGCCTTAAGTTAATTGCAATATAGATATATTTTATACAAAAGGAAATAGGGACTTATGTTGACAAAAAAAACTTGTTTAAAATCTAGCTCAGCGTTGCAAATTTCTTCTATGAGGCCATTATACTTTAAATGTCTGCTGTTCTGATCATAGCACAGCACTGCTAATTTTGGCCCTAACTTTAAGAAAGCATAAGCTTCCTAAATTTCAATTATAACAAACTAGGGGTCATTACTGTGACTGCCGTGGAGTATGATTTCCCAAATTGTCATAAAGACATACAGGAACACAAACGCCATCTGATACTGCCAATAACAAATAGTGTGCAGCATAAAAACTAACCAACAGTTGTAAGAGGCAATAAAACCTGCTGATGGTGACATGTCTAAAAAGACAGTTTATTGCATAATTTCTCAATTTTGATGGAAACAGTAGTGCTTTTTACATACATGCAATTTATTAACTGCATATTCTTATAATTATCTAGAACAGATAGGGATCTATTCTTCAGACAATGTAACTTTTGTTATACGAAATTGTACTTTTTTGCAAAATGGGCCAGACACAGCGATAGTGTTAATGGCAGCAGATTCTAAATGTTTGCCATATCTCATGTCTGTTTACATGTACTCTAGGAAGCAATAGTCCTTAAAAGGTGGCCATGTGTTTATGCAAGTTCCCCAGAGGGGCACCTGCTAATAGTTACAAAGGAAACTGCTGTATATTGGTACATGTACAATGGTAAGACAGTAACTATATGTTACAGTTAAACATTCAATATTAAACCAGGACAAAACAATTTATTAGGACAAGTACGGTATATGCTATTTCTTATAACTTCACACTTAATGTACATACAAAGAATCATATAATATGTATATATAGCAAGACCAAGAGGACATCAGAAATGGAAAACACCAACCAAACTAATATATAAACAAAAATACCCTCTTTATAGAACTAACATTCTACTCTACAAATTATAAAAGAGCATTGTCACATTGAACAAAAACATAAAAAAGGAGAGAGTTACAATGCTTTCCATTTGTCATGAGATCAACCCATACTTCCACATTTCAGAATTAATCTCTTCTTCAAAGATCAATGCTTCTTGACATTTCAAGCCTCTTGTATAACAAATGTTTATTTTTTAAGGAAAATTGATCACATCAACATGGAATGTTGACATTGTTATATGTAGTAGAAATCCAATGCCTCTTCTATCTCAAAATTGATTATGTCACTATGAGTTTGTGAAATTGGGAGACTATGTTATGCAGAAATCAAAAGCCTCTCCCAAATATTACATCATTAATGAAATAGGTCTTCACAGAAATCTGAAAATCTTATTCAAATTCTGCTAAATTTGGTTGGAGCATGAATACGCAGAAATCTATTTGCAGATTTTTCTGCACTTGTTATTGAATCAATTGTTAAAGCCTTGAATTTATTTTATTAAGTTTGTTACAGAAAATATTAATTTAGCTGCACTCTAACAAAAAAGAATAACACTTCAAGGACAAAGTGGAACCATAAAAATCAAAACTATCTGTCAGTAATATTTTGAATTCCCAACTTAATTTATTTAAATGACAAAATGCTGCATTTTGGCATCACAAAAATCAAACTTTGTGTCAAGTAATATTTTCAATATCCAACTACAAATTATTTAAATAAGACAAGATACATGCTGCATAAATTATTGAAATAAAGGACTTCTCAAGCACATTCATAACTAGAAATAATATATCTCAAATAAGCCTTCAAATGGCAATTTGATAATGATGTACTAGCTCACACAGCAAGATATAAATTAGGTACATACATATGGTTTTGGATTATTTTAATTTAAGGCTCTGGTACTTTTTGGAAGATATTACAAAATCATCTTTAAGGCTTTGGCACATTTTGAAAGATATAACTGATTCATGACAAATGGAAAGACATTTTTTTTCTAATAAATTGTTTCAATTCAATTCAATTTTTGAAAATTTTCTAATTTTTTTCCAGCTGATAGTTTTTTTTTCTGCAGGTGAAGGGATTGTTACATTATCACCTACCTACAAGTAGTTTGACAACTTAGATGGGTCCCAAGTTCACTTTTAAACCCAGCGTATTTCCATGATACTACATAACACGTCACTATCAAGAACGAAACATGGTCATTTTTATATGTGGTGTTTTCACACAAAGATTTGTCCATATTGGTTATATAAATACAGATACAATAGTACACATATAGTAATATTTCTAACATTTAAATTACAACAGCATGAAGAAATGCCAGATAGATGCTGAACGAAACTGTTATATTTTAGAAACAAAATTAAGATTTCATCGTGTTCACGGGAAAAAGACTGAAAGCTATACAGACATATTTTGCTCAAAATGCAGATCACACACTTTTTTGCTGTGTTTGAAAAACAAAAAAAAATAAAGAAAAAATAGAACATACATTTTTACATCGCCACAAAGGAATATAGATGTTATATTGTTTGGTGTTGTCATGGTGACAATCAAAAGATGACCACACGCAATCAATCTCTAGTTTGCAAGTTACTCAAAATGCAGTAAATATATAATATATATATATGTAGTATTATGTACATTGCCTGGGTGAGACAATAGAAAACGAAACTAAAAAGTTGAAAAAATGTGGGTTTATGTAATTTCATTGTCTAGAATATAATAATAAAAAGAAAACAGAAAATATAAAACAAATCTGGACAAGTACTTGGCAGGCATTTCTTAATACTGTACAAAAAATTTAAAGTTTAAAAAGACTTAGCAATTTAGTGTTGTGCTACCACAAAATGGTAATAAACCATGCACCTCAATCTTTCTTCCCTCAACCACAGTGCCGTTCAATTTCTCTCGTGCTCGGTCAGCGTCTGCGCTATTTTCGAAAGTTACAAAACCAAATCCCTGCATGCATGAGGAAAATAAGGATCATGCATTAAAATACGTGCAAAACAACATAATTATGGCATCAAATATTGTCAATGTACATAATTACATGCTTTGTCATCAATAAATATTTAATAATAATTTATAATGAAAAATGACATGAAGAAAGTCTGTTCAAGAGTAGAGAACATGCTTTGTTCTACAAAGCAGCATGCTGGCATGCCGCTAAGCAGACGTCACAAAACATAGGAAAGACGAAGACAAACAGAGGACTGAGAGATAACATATAAATATACAGATATCATAAGGATTTTAATAATTATTTATTTTTCTGTATTATAATGTATTAGTTTTTTGTAAAACAAATAGCTGAAGTTGAGACACATATAAGATTGGACACACAAAAACACACATTGCGAGGGAAGAGTTTGGAAATGAAAGATAGAGATGAACAGAGAGATTGAGAAAAACATATAACATAAATTTTGTTTAAAAACATGGAAAATGTTGACAAGTGAAATTTGTGCAGATTGATGATACTTTTTTTGATGCAGAATTGCCATTTCTAACAAGCATTGAATCTTTAATGCTGCTTAAATTTTCAATTTGTTTATTTGCCTTGCTAAATGTTTTCTATGCTAAACTGAAAATTTTTAGACACAAATTACTGGTACCATTCATTATATTGTTCCATCTATATAATCATAGTAAAATTTCACAAACAATTACTGAAAAATTGGCCGATATTGAGGAAAAATCAGACCAATGTTTCTCCTAATGAAGTCATTAGGTGACAGTCTACGAAGCTTTTACAATTTACCTGGCATTAATTTAGAGTCATTTACTGGGCAATATAGACATTCACCCCTACTTAATCAAGTACATTCATTTCACTGCCAACATTTTCCATATATTTTGGTATTATAATCATCATAAAATCAGTGATATATCGGCATAAAACACACTTAAACTTCACAATTTTTAGAATAAACAGCTAGAATTGGACAGCTTTATCTGTAAAATGGATTATTCGTTATGTTTCTACTTCTAAGCCAAAAAGCTAATGAAACCAATCAATTTAAATTTGTACTTTGGAAAATGTGTTTTATCTCGTTATAATCAGCTGATATCTGACAAATATATAACATTTACTCATAGACAAACTTTTATATATATGTTTTACCAAATATTATCATCAAATACATGTTTTAGGAGTGATTTCCAAAAATTAAATGCATTTAAATATTCATCTGTGTTTGTTAAAATTAAGTTAATGGTTTCACAAAGTACACAGATGTACTGGTATCTATGTTATTCCTTTCTGCTAAAGATTTTTTGCACATTTTGTTATCAAAAACTGGCGTGAACATGTTCAGATTTTGAATTCCAAGCAAAATTAAATTGAAGGAAAACATAAATGCAACGTTTTTGTTGTTTTTGATAAACAATTTTGCATATTTTGTTTTCACACTATCAAGATTATACATATTTTCTTTACTCTCTGCATTTAATGCTTTTGGAAAATACTTCATTCAAATAATCATATAATTTTTTGTTTCAAAACAGTTTCCAAGGTACAGTCTTGTCACGTTATTATATCTATACAATCTTGCTAATTAATGGTCATACAAGCGGGCATTTTCCAGCATGCTGACCATCATTCCATTGCTTTTGAGAGTTTCATGCATCAGCCAAAAAAAAAATCATAATAACGAAAAATTATAATTGTGAACTACTCCTACCTTGAATACTTATTTCTAAACATAGTATTTATAAATACATTTTGATTGGTCACAAAACCTACATTCAACATCTGTTTCCATTATTTTCTTTACCAGTAATTTGTACTTCAAGAACCACATCTGATGGCTTTGAGCAAATAAAGAACTGTTTCCTTTATTTTTTTCTTTCTATTATTTAATACTTTAAAACTTTCAAAAATTTGTTTAGGGAAATCAAATTTGTTTACAAAATAAAAACTTTCAAAAATTTCTGTTTACCATAAATACAAGTTTTAAACATCAGCTTTATATGAAATTTTCCATAAGTTCCAAAACAGATAATTATTTATATGATTTGTGACCAATTATTATCTTTTGATGAATATGAAAAAACAGTCATTTCTAATTTTTCTATTTTTCATAATAACATATAATTCTTTCCCAATGGTATATTTATTTGTCAAAAACCCATTAGCACTAAAGATGAATGTTCTTGGTTTATTCCCAGTTTGGTTAAAACCAAATCAACGAATTTGTGGTTTATCAAAATGTAATTATTTACTGTCTTTTTTAAACTTTCAGTTGCTGACAACTCATTTTCATATTCATCTATCTTCTGAATAAATGTAATCTCTTGTTTTTCTGTTTTTATTTCAATATATCATCAATGATACAGGATAAAGGTATATAATATATATTTAATTTCACATTTATATTAATCACGAAATTGTTCAATTATCGGATGAATTCCGAAAATAAATAATTTACAACAGACGTATCCATGGTAACAGATTTCAATCAAATTTAAATCATATGTAGAAGTGAATCCAAAAAAGTTTTACAGATTTCAAATGGCTGCTAAGTCATACCCAAATCCTGTGGAAAACAGGTCTGGCAATAATTTTGGTGGCATCAATGATCAGGTAAAACAAATGGAGCTTTTAGACTATTTTGTCTAAGTTATATTACAGTTCAACGTGTATTAGTGGCCAGCCACCTGCTTATACCAACCATATTAAGTTCCTCCCAATCAGTTTTTGTTCTTTATTAAAACTCTACATTTGAAATATAAATTATCTTGGTTTTTTGTTGTTTTTTTTTAGTTTGTTTTTTTTTTTTTTTTTGTTAAATATATACCTTTATCTCTGTAACTAAATATCAACATAATCACATTATCTGAATCATCATATTGAAAATTCCTAGGGGTAATCTTACATTACTTTCACATTTTTAGATGTTCTAAATAATAAATCCCTTATATTTTCATAATTTTCTAGTCATCACAAATAATACAAATACAATTTATCATAGCTGTAACACTTCACTGTTACAAGTTTTGAAGTTTTCACAGTTTTCCAATGAACATATTCAGTTATACATCAGTAATACGTCAATCTACTAACCAAAAACAAACCCACAAAATTTGATAAACGTTTTAGTGAGGATATGCAAGATAATCCCTGAGGACAACAAAATATATCAAATCAACGTCAAGTCTAATCCACATATTTTATCGATTATTGTAAAACATTGAATCAATTGTTGAAGTAAACAGTATTCCATAATTTCTTTAGGGAAAAAAAACCTTACTAAGACCTTGAATACAATCCACAAACTAACATACTGTCTGCAATAATGAGCAAAAAGAAATTTGTCTAGTATTTGGGGATTTCAATCCAATTTATTTTTGTCACTAAGCCAGACTGAGATAGCTTTATTCCAGTATCCACAAGATTGTATTAAGAGCGGCCATTTATCACCGCTGTTCAAAATTCTATATAAATGCAAGCCTTTTGCAATATTTAAGAGACACAATGCAAAAAATCAAGAAAAGTAAAATTCAAAAAGACAAAAAAGACCCACCTCCTTGACAAATAAATAAACAGACGGTGGAGGAAACTTGTGTTCCCAGAGAAAATTACCAACCTTAGGCACGCTAACTGACAAACTTTCTCACACTAGGATCTGTCCCGAGTGGGATTAGACCCTAAATGATGAGATGCATTGTGATACATAAGCACATGCTTTAGACCACTCGGCCACCGAAGTCCCATCCCATAAGGCGAAACAACTAACAATATGACCTTTGAAAGATTATAACATTAGTCTATTTTGGATGATAACAAGACTACTAATTCCCAGAGTGACTTTTGTACTAGTAATTAACTGATAAACTCAATGGTCTTTAAACCCACTGTGAATATAAAAGAGATGAACTAAATGTTTGTTTGTAAAATCAATGCACTCTGCATCTCTGAATGTAATATTTAACATATTGCAGCTCATACTAATAACAGACAAAACTCTTTTATTGTCGGAACGAGGAAGCATGATTGATTGCACAATCATCCATGAGATAAATATATGGCATATTATAGAACAAACAGGATAAGGATTTCAATTAAAATAAATCTCATTTTCGTACCAATATAACAACAGAATAATAAGGGTTTTTTGTTTTGATATCAGGGGTGTAGATTCTGGTATATTACGGAATAAAGTTTACTCTACAATGTAACATGTAATATATCATCATCAATAAACACATTTTTTTTGGCAAAACAAGATCAGTTGACTCCAGGTTGATCATTTTGATCAAACAAATAGCAATAACTGAACAGTGGAATGGAGTGGAGTTGAGTGGAGAACAGCATTTTATGCTCTAGTCAAGATTTTTTCACTTATATCAAGGCAGTTCATAGCTGGTGGATGAAATCAGACTATCCAGAGAAAACCATGTATTTCTCAATATTCAAATAAAGTGTTCTGTCAATTAAAATAAATGGCATTATTCAATTTTGTCTTTTGTCATTTACGAGACATGTGACCAAGCCACAGCTGACAGAATTAGCCAATATTAACGTTCATAATACATGTGCTGGATACAAAATAATCAGCCATTGTCTTTCAAGATTACAGCAAATGATAATATCATCTAAACGTGGTCTCCTTGAAATTCCAGGTCTTTGCTTTAGTATTCAGATAATATTCTAGTCAGACATCAACAAAAGTTGTATGGCACACCTCTATTTCTGGGCTAAACCGAGATAAGTCAGCCAAAGCTAAAATTCCTTGTGGGATTTCACAATCATGTTTAACTTATTTTGCCAATTTTCAAAATTTTTACTTTGTTTTGTAATTATGATTTGGACATAAACTCCTGGCATGTGTTTGTTTTTGATGTATACAGGCATGTAATGACTTAAATGCACCACAAACAGTCAACGTCACTAATGACTAATTCTGGGCATTGGATCAACTATTTTTGTTTATCAAGATAACCAAGCACCTGTCGTCACATGATCAAGTTAGGCCTCAACAACAATAATATATAGTACAGTAATATCAAATATGATGATTCAAATATAATTAATACAGATAGAAATCTTACCTTTGATCCTCTTTCATTAAATATAATTTCAACATCTATTATTTTACCAAATTGCTGAAAACAGAAAGAAAATTTCCATAGATTATTAAAACTATAAGCACTTAATATCTAAAATAGGAAATGTTTAACAGTGAAATCTGAAAAGAGAGAGAGAATATCAAGGAAGTACAAATTTTGTATTTAATACTACTGTGTATCATTTCATGATGCCCAACATACAAATGAGTGAAGTAGAGTAATACCCCAGTCAATAATCTTTCACTTATATCAAGATGTTCAGTTCATGGATGGTGGAGGAAACAGGAATACCCAGAGAAAACCATCAACCTTTATCAAGCAAATTGACAAACTTTCCAATATTAGGATCTGCCAGAGTGGGATTCCGTCCAAGGCAATGAGAGGCAATGTGATCCATGTATCGGCATTTTAGACCACTTGGCTACAGAGGCCCTTTTTAAAAAATATTTAGTTCCAAAAAGACATGCTTTGTTTATTAGGACCTCGGATGAATGCCAACTAAGATGGTATTGTGATAAGGACCTCTACATGGGTTTTCACAAATTTAAAACTGTGAGTGGCTAAATTTTCAAACTGTGTGAAAATACAGCCCTTTTAAGGTATTTTCACACAGATGTGTTAAATGTGTTCTTTTTGATAAAATTTCTCAGAAATTAGTAGCCAATGACAACTTTGGCTACCAAGAATGGAAACAGCCTCTACTTACCCCTAATAAACTTTTGAGATCTGCTTCTCTAAATCTAAATGGAATATTTGACACATGTAATCTCTTTGGACCAAGGTTTGATGAAGGTGTTGTAACTGTTTGGGCTGTTCCAGGAACTTCTGCTTCTAAATCTGTTTGCTGAAATGCCAAAAAGTTACAACTTATTCATAAATGCCATTAAATCAATAAATATGTTTCATGAATTTTTGAGGTGTTGAGATCGGTAGTCAGTTTTTTAATCAAATATTTGAGCTTGTAAAAGAATATTTCCCTTAAACCAAACAGAGTTCATGTGCAATGTATGTATAAAAAAAATGGAGAGAAAGAGAGAGAGAGCGAGAGAGAGAGAGAGAGATAAAACACAATTTACAACAAATAAAAATTTTTAAAATTTAAACACGAAACTGTAAAAATTTAAAACCATTTAAATATTTTAAAACTATATGTACATGTCTAATGTGCATGCCATTATGAGTATCAAAAGAACTCATCAATTAGTAACTATGAACAGACAAGAAAAAAATTCAACTAACTTAAAATAACAATATAAACATATATATCTGTTAAGTTCTTTAAAATATTAATAATTCTTACAATAAAGTCATAAGGATTATACTGAGAATCAATATATTCTAGTGTATTTTACTGTCATTCCGATCCCTGATCTACGGGGATCTATGGACTGTAGCAACTAACTATGTACTAAAAAATGTACAATATCCGAGAGTCAATCAGAATATTACACCTTCTTAAAAAGATATTATTACTTTAAAATATTTAAAAACAAATCCATATCTTTGATAAAGAGATCAATGGTATCTGTGCCCCAAGAGTTAATGGCGGTACCCTAATAAATATTTCTTATTCGTTTTTAAGGCTACAAAGATTAATGCATGCCCACAGTTAACCACAACCAAAATAATATTCTTTCAGTAGGTCATGCAGTGAGAGGTACTTTGGAGAAAAATGAAGTATGACAGGAGTTCATTAATGTCAATATATGTGCAATCTGACTGAACTGATAAACCACAATGAGGTTAGGTTGTCAGTGTCTCAAAATAAAGGTGCTGTAAATTGCAAGAAACTGCCATTAATTTCCTTTATTTAGACCACTCCTTCATATTGCTGTGGCCATGTCGTTTGTTGCTAAGAAAAGGGGCATACCATTTTGGACAAATGTTCTTGCCTTAAATGTTGATTGATTGATTGGGGTTTTTAATGGGTCTCTTCCAAATGACCCCCCCCCCCCCCTCCTTCCATGTGGAACATTTGTTCAAAATGCTTGAACAAGAATGCTATGTACGAAATGTCTGATCAATCTGTTCTGTTTTGTCTCATATTATTTCTATGGACTCCAAAGACCTTTACATTGGTACGTGAACTTTTACTATAAATTGGAATGTTGGTACTTTTTTTTATAAATTTCTGCAGAAAATTTATCTTATAACTCTGACTTTCCTGTATCATTCTTTTGTTACAGTTCTTCTATAAGAGTCTTTTAGTTAAATGGTAATAAAAGATGGTCCTAACTTAATTTATGAAAACCATATCTGGACAATAATGCTACTTAACCATAAAATAAATCAATATACTATAGATTAAAGCCAGGAATCAATTACTGGCACTATGAAAGGGTAGAGTATTATTCTGATTATGCCGATTTACCACAAAATCAATAGGGTCATCAAAATTTAATGAGAAAAATCTTCCTGTTTATAATAGCTCTTGTCTACATTTTTTTATGATCATGGCAGTCGCAATATACACATATTATATCAAAACTGATCAAAAATCAAATATACATGTATTTTTTCAGTTCATTATCTGGCTCGACAGATGAAAAAGGTCATTAAACTTCCTTTTTAACGGAGCTGTTCTCGATTGTGACATAATATACCAGTATGACATATACTTATCCATTGTAAATTACCAGGATATATCAAAACTGATCAATGGAAGTCAACAAAATTTAGTGAGGCAAAACCTCTTTTGTAGGAGCTTTTCTCCATTGTTTTTGATGACCATACTTGTACAAAGTACCGGGTATCTGACTGTAAATATTATATTAAAACTGATAAATACAGGGCAACTTATAATCTGCAAAAAATAATTCTTTTATATGAGAGCTTTAATCCATTGTTTTTTATGATCATACATGTGTTTCTGTTGTTAATCATATTTTAACTGATCAATAAAGGGCAAGATAATTAGCAAAAAACAGGAGCTTTTCTACATTGTTTTTTGATGATCATACATGTGTGTACTACCGGGTATTTCCTTCTGACTGTAAATTACATTAAAACTGATCAATACAGGGCAACTTAATCAGTCTAAATGAGTTGTCCTATATTATTAGGAGTCAAAAACGCAATACACATGGTGCTTCGTTTCCTCCATCTGTGTAGCAGTTAATTCTATTACTCATCAATAACATGATGCTAATTTAGCTTTGTTTCCATCACTTTGTACATGAACTTTTAGACTTATTATATATATATATATATCCTTAAACTCATGTTCGGCCAGCCACGGAGGAGAAACTTCTCCGGTAAAGTTAATTATCAGTGATAATACCAAAAGGAAACCATAAATAAATGTCCTCTGAGACATATTACACCAGATTAAATGGAAACGAAGTACCATAAAACAATAAAACATAAAGGTTAAGTATTAGGTCATTCATGCTGTTAATTGTTAACCAGTTTCTGCTGTTGTTATACCTCACAGAAAAGACGCCTCCCATAAGGTATAGTCTAAAAACAACAAAACTTTCATTAGTTTTAATGACTACATACTACTTCAAATTAATGACTAGATTTTTGTTTCAAGTGCAAAATTAATAACACATTTCCCTTGTATTTTGATAATATATCATCCTGCCAAGTCAAAATAAAATCCATTTCCTTTAACCAGTTAAAGAGTTGTTCCCTTATTAAAGAATTATGTCCCTTTATAGTCTTTATAGAAAATTGAATCTCACAAAGAAACTATGAAAAAGCTAACATCTCATTTAAACCAGACATATAAGGCAAATATAGTGTAAGAAATATATCAAAATTTTCCACCAGTCCTTGTCTAATTTTTTTAAAAGCATTTTTTATTTTTGGTATATTGGCAACTATTGAAAAAGCAACCAGTCCTTTCCAAACGTTACCAGTCTCGGACTGTCAGAAAGGTTGTTATTTCAAACACTGATATAGGTCAAATATCTAAATTTCAACTTTTCAGGATTTTATTTAAAATTCATTTTCATATTTACAACAAATTCTTACAATGACAATTTCTTTCATTTCTTAACAAACAAGTACCTGCTACAATTAAGTGAAAAATTGAGGAACAGTTGAAACATTATTTATCTCTTAAAATGGCATTAAGCAGGAAAAATGAACAGAAAATCTGACATTTAATTAATTCATCTTATCATAAAACACTTGTCTAATGTCACTAAAATGTTATTTCTATCAACTTCCCTTTCTAAATGAGATTTGCTAGTGTCTTTCTCAAGGTAGGCCATAATTAAATTGTCAGGAAAAATATGTCATGCATATATACAATCAAAATAAAGCTAACAGGTGATAAACATATAACATTTATAACCATGATGCTGGGGATTTTTTTTTAAATTTTAAACTGTGCATAGAATCTTCTTCTAGGGCAAAAAATATAATCAGTATATTTCAAACAAAATTTGCAGTATTATTATTAGGTTCATGATCTTTGGTTGTCAAAATTGCCGCTGGAGATAAAATCTAATTTAGGCACTTAAATTCCGAAAAAATTGACAATTTTGGTGATTAATTTTTCTCTCACTTGTAAATTAATTTTTCTTTAATTTAGCTGTATTGGTAAAAAGAGAAATAGAATTTCTCCAAAAACTTTGATAATAAATTGTCAAATGACCAAGGTTTTAGAATGTTTATATAATACATGTACATGTATTAAAACTACAAATTTTCATGACAAAAATTCTTGAAACCAGTTGCATAGTGATACCAATGATGGTTGTCACAAGCTAAGAGAACTTCATCAACCTCGCAATGAAGCTACTAAGGACATTTTCATTAAAATCGTCAATCTATATTTGACTGAATATTTCATTCATGCCAAATACTTCACATTCAGCTGATTTTATAACTAATGTTGCACCTATCACCGGCAGATGTCAAATTGTTGCTTGCAGTATTGGTTAAATAAATCTATGGAAACATTTTCTTTTTGAGGCATATATATAGACAACCCTTAAAGTCCTACGATTCATATACCACCCACAGATGTGTCATAAACAAATGTTGATCAATTTAGACTTTGACATACAAACACCACAATGTTATTACTAACAATTTTAAGTTAACACTGACTAAAGTTAATTACATAAGTACAGTACAATATAGATCTGTGCCAGAAACAAGAACTGATCAACAGTTATCCGTCAGATTAGCAACATTTCAGCAATGATGATACACATAGAAGGATATTAGAAGTTATTGAGATCTAGACGACAACAAATATTAATGTTATATAAAGCTCAGAAACTTAAATGATAAGTTCCAGAATTTTTAATTACAGCCAAAAAATAATTTCCACTATTTCAATAATTTTCATAAAATATTGGTGATTGCATGCATGTAAAAATTAAAAAGTGAAAATAACAAAATATGGAAAATTTCAGCCAAATTTTGAATGGCTGAAAATGATTCTTTTTCTTATTGGAAATGAATCATTTTTTTATAATTCAACATTTTTTTATAATTCAAAATGATTATTTCTAAAAAACTAAAAATAAAAGTCCAATCTGGCACAGATAAAGTATAATAAAAATTTAGATTAAAATTGCATGCTTAAGCGGTAAGTTAAGTACTACCTTCACCAAACTGTGGTACAAAATGCACCCTAAAACTCCTAGTAGTAGTAGATGCTGTTGTTAAAAACTCTGCAACCCAACACCGAGCTTGTCAGTCATGGGCATGCTAAAATTAAGAAATCACGTACATTTAATGGTCTGGCCCTTACCGTCTGCTGCTCAACACCCCCATTAGCTGTCACTGTTGTGGCTGGGTAAGGTGTTTGGTCAGGTTTGAACTGAGCAGCAGCCTCCACTGATACAGCTGTGGTGGGTAGACTTGCTTGGCTGACCACCACCTGGGGGTGGCCGTATTCCTCCAGACCTGGTGTCTGTGCGGTGGCATACTGGTATGTAGGGGTCATCTGATTCTGCACCATGTGCTGAAAAAGAGAAATAAAGAATTCAATATATTTGCAATATCTTAAAATATATGTTTTATAAAAAGTTGTTAACTTCATGTTCCTCTGTCCAAAGACAAATAGTTAACCAATCTATTTGACAACTGTCACATTTATTTTTAATGCATGTTCAAAACATAAAACAAACATTTTCAAAACAAAAATTATTCAAAATGTCACTTAAAATTTTCTCTTCAAGTTTCAATATCAAAACAAGTACAGGTTTTCATAGCAATTCTCAAACATCAAAATCTAACTACAATTTGGCAATACACAGCTTGCTTTTCAATCCATGCAATCATGCCAAAAAAAAAATTAATAAAACCTCCCCTCCCTTTCTAGAAATTTCTTATCTACAGTATAAAATATTTAAAACAATTTAACACCTACCCACATCTAGTCTCATGCAATTGAATTTCAACTTCCTAATAATAATTGATAATACAACTGTATATAGTTGTTTGAATTTCAAATATAGACCAGTATTGACACTTGGTGTGTTCCTGATGAGTGATGCCAGTATAAATGCTGACAGTACCGAGTGCTAAATGATATTCAAATGCCTTTTGTTAAAATGTTATTGTGTATATATGTTAAACATCACATGGCTGGCTAGCCAGGCCAGACAACCAGCATCCCTCTTTATTATAGATATTTCATTGCCTAAATATCACCAATAAATATCAGCTGGATAATTACTTATTCCCATCTGATTGTGCCCAACTAGATACCAGATTAAATTTTCGCTCTATCCCTGGAATCTACTAAATTCATCAATTATTGCAAATTGTTCTTACAATTGGACATATACCAATTATTCAAATGACATGCTACCATAGGGGAAATGAAAAGTTCATAGCTCTAAATTGGCAAATTAAAAAAAATTACTACATGACATTTTACAAAATATTAGTAACCAGTTTTGACATTTTTCTGCAAGAGAAAATATAGGCACAGAGTTACTTCCCTTGTGTTCAAAAGACCAACTTTGTTGACATAAAAGAAGCATTTTGTTTGCATTAGTATCAGGATGTTTAAGATATTAATTAATACATTCTATAAACATCCTTAAGATTATCACACTTCAATTTACACAGAAGGGAAATATCACACACTTGATTGTTTGATAAAAATATATACAAATCAGATTTGTACATAAATATTTATTTATTTATTTACCTTATTTACATTTGATAAACTTGCCAAAAATAGCAATTTCAGACAAAAATTTAAAACATTTTAACTATAAAAATAAATTAACTAAAATTTAAATTTTTTACATTTTAGTAGTTATTTTCTTCATCTTTTCATTTCATTCTGAAATGACTTCAACGATTTTTTTCATGCAAAAAAATATTTTCTTTCAGTATTCTTGTCTGTCTTTCTTTTTGAAAATGTGCCAAATATTAATGAAGTCTTTATCAGTTGACGAGATAAGCTGCAAAAGTCAAAAGCGAGATGAATTCCATGAATATAAAATCTAAATATACCACCTTTTTATCAGTCTCTGAAGCCGAAATGTCCATAGTCTGACAACTGTACCAAACCATCCATACAGTAATCAATTTTTTGTATGCATAAACACAGCCTCATGGGCAACAGAAGAATTAAGTCTAAGTTATCTCTATACCCAAAGGATGGTGGTACAGTGCCCTATCTTTTATGTAATTGGGAAAAATTCCAAAATAACGGGAACTAAATATATGTAATGCGAATACTAAATAAAATTCCCAAGGTATTTACTTGAAAATGACTGCATCTGTTGTATATATACTGTGTAAGGAAAGTAGCATGCATAATTCATACCCAATATAAGGAATTCTTATATTCAAGCCTCAAAAACTTGCCAAACTTAATCACTAATGTCATTAACTTTACAACAATGATTCATGGGAGATATAACAGTCTCTTTACAGCAAACATTTTGTACAAAAATCAATGTTCTTTGTCTGGAAAGTCAAGTTTATAATGATACAGCCCTCCATTCCTGTTAGATTACTCTCTTTAAATAGGATAAATCACATTTGTTCAAATTCAGTATCTCTCTTTAAATATTGTTTGTACTGTATGTGTATCATGTACATTTATTAAGAAAACTCTAAAATAGAGAAATTTAAATACATAGTATTGGTATTAATATTTACATGTAAATTAGGTGAAGATTTTTTTATAACCCAGACATGAAGTACATTAGAAATTCAGGATCAATAAAAACTAAAAACCGCAGTAAAGTGCATGCCTTAAAACAAGCACATCACAGCAGAACTATGTCAGCGAAAAAATTAAAAATTCTAATAACCCTTTTTTATGCATTTCTTGAATTTAATAAAATTATATAAAATATTTTGTAGGGAAACACCCCTTTACCAGTTTTCTGATATGCATGTTGTAATATATTTACTTAACATATGTGTGAACACAGATAAGAAACAGTGTTATTATCTGATTGTAAAACAACTTGATTATTCATGAAAAATATGAAATTTATTTTTTGTATCAGTAATGTGTTTTTATGTCATTATCAAGTTCATAAATAGAAAAGGTTCATTTGGGTTATATGCAGTATATTTGACAGAAATAACAAACAACAAAACACTTTCAGCTACACATAATTTACAGAAAAAAGAACTCTTTCATTCTCTCCCCCTTATCTCTCTCTCTCTCTCTCTCTCTCACTCACACACACATATAAATAAGTTCGACCTCTATATTATGTAAGTAAGCTTTGTCTCCACAGGGTGGTCATGATATTTTGTGTGAGTGATGTCAGAACCATGTCTGCTGGATCTCATACAGTGACAGGCTAAGATATATTATATATGGCTGGCAAGCAGTCTCAGTTATCAGTTATTTTTCTACATATAGATTTTTCTCTCCTTCCTATCAACATGACCATCATTAATATTTCATCCTTGCATAAATTATTTGAATTAAAACACTGGCCAGTGCTTTTACCCCCCACAGACTCTGTAGTTCTGTAGTCATTATCACAACTCTGACTAATAATAATATACTGTGAAATACTTAGGCAGATGGCCATAAATTTTATAGTGATAAATATATATGTTATGGAATGAATAGTTAACTGGATTTATAGTACATTATAGTAAAAAAGCATCTATTAAAAAGATTTTTTTAAAAAATACAAATAAAAATGAAAAGGGGGAGGAAAACAGACTATTTTTGTTGCAATAATTTGTTATGGGAATTAATATTTATTCATAACTCATGTAAAGAGATTTATATAAATCAAACATGAGAAAAAATATAATGAAAAAATTTAATCATGAAACATTAGGTTCAAATTGAAGAAATTCAAAGACAAAGCCTTTTTGTTTACAAAATATCTTATCCCCAATATTGAAAGCAAAGCATACAAAGTATGGCTGTCTCTTTATCATCAATAACAAACAAGATGGCAGATATTTTCTATATTTTTTTCAAAAATCTCAAAATACAAAGGAGACAAAAAATAACCAACAAACCTGTTTTAATGGCTGTAAAAGCATAGTATTTCCTACAATATTAGTTCCTCCAAGTACCATGATTATTATGCTTAATATATTATAACAAAGGGCACCTGCTTTCTATAACTAACTGTGTTCTTCACAAATGACAGATGGGTATGGATTTTACAAGTGTGTGAAATATCTAAACCAAAGATGTGCTACTGCTTCTGCTTCTTCTGTCCCTACTCCTCCTATCTTCTAAGACATGATGTAATCTATAAACAGCTATAGATGACATCCACTTCCTTAAAGTTTCCAATAATCACAATTTAGGAGAATAAATAAAGATACAGTGATTTTTGAAGAGCTTGGCTAACACCACCACTATACAAATGTGTTGTGTACATGACAAGTATACTTGTAAACAACACAGAAAAGGACTATTGACAGGAAACCATGCCCATATGGATTAATAATACATAAATATGACACACATGGCACTCAACATAAAACAATTACTTATATATATTGTTTGTTACACTAGTTAGAAAATTCTCTTATTTTACATGACTCAATTAAGGAAATATGCTATACACATTTAATTAATTTTTTTACATTTAATATATATAAATATACAATTATATGTATATTTAACTTCTTAAAGTTAAGGAGGTTAAAATATCATCTTACTATAAGTATTTTAAGCATTTTATTAAGTTATCAACTCATTATAATAAAAAAATCCTTTTTTTTTTTTAAATTATTATATTTTTTAATCTCATCAAATATTCCTTGAAATAACTTGAAATTATAAACATATATGTATTAATGACAAATTTAAAAACTTACATTTTTGGAAAAATGAAAATTATTTTAATGGTGAGATGCTTTTTTTAATCATAAATTCAAATTAAATTTATGAAACTGTGCATAATAAACAATGCTATTGAATGAAAATCACACATGGATGCACAGAGAGAGAGAGAGAGAGAGAGAGAGAGAGAGAGAGAGAGAGAGAGAGAGAGAGAGAGAGAGCTTAATGCATTTTAGAAAGAGAAATAACTTAATGCATTTTATGTACACACAACTATTCATTATTTCTGAAATTCCAGGTTCGAGTATTCAAATCCTGAGAATTCAATTTAAATTTTTTAAGTTTCCATATATTTTGGAAACATTTGATAGAAAGTAATTTTTTGCTCACAACATACTGATTAACAGACTACCCATGCAATGTTTGGGCATAAAAGGTGAAATCAATTAATGTATGGACAACAGATGCATTTTATGTACACACAACTTATCAGAAGTTTTCACTATTTCTGAAATTTCAGGTTCAAGTGTTTAAATTCTGAGAATTCAATTTTATTTTCTAGGTTTCTAAATATTTTGGGCACATTTGATATAAAATAATATTTTTAGCCCACAACAGGCTGATAAACAGACTACGGTACCCATGCCACCCCTATTATATATGTTTGGACAAAAAATATAAAAAAAAATAATGGTAAGGTCAACAGATGGTGATGAAAATAAGTTATTTTTGTTATTTTCTAAAAATCTAATCTAATTCTAGATTCCCCAATTATATCAAGAATATTGTTAAATACATATAACTTCCTGAACGGTTACTGGAAAAACTGTCAATCATAACTGAGAGCAATGACAGAGAGACATATACTTGGCAATAACTGATGTAACCAAGAACACGAAACAGAGACAAACTAAACACACAACCAAGTCAAGATAAACATAACTGGAACCATCCCGACTTTGGACATGAACTGAATCTAATGACAAATGGTATGCATTAAGTATTTATAGGTGGCCCCAACCATCACATTTAATTTTAACAAGTGGTTCCAATGTTATAAGGGTTTCGCATATTTTAAAAATCTTTTAATAACCCAACCATCAATTTTAAAGAACCAACAAACTAAACAGGCCAGCAAGACAAAATAAACATAACTGGAATCATCCCAACTTTAGACATGAACTGAATCTAATGACACATGGTATGCATTAATTAATTTTGGGTGGCCCCAACCATCAATTTTAATTTTTTAACAAGTGGTTCCAATGTTATAAGGGTTTCGCATATTTTAAATATATTTTAATAACCCAACCATCCCATTGCTTCAAAAGTGATAAGGGTTTTCGGGTATTTAAAGAATCCAGCCATCATTTTTTTCTAATCATTAAACAGTGGCAAATTTTTTTTCAAATATCTCAAAATTACATTTTTTAATAAACAAAACTTAATTTATCAACATCAAAATGGCGAGATAAAGATTCATTAACAAGGTACCACCAGACGCTACCCACCAGACTGTAAAGTATATAAAACAGGAAGAAGCATCTAGAAAGGCAACAACGACAACAACAACTCTTACCTATCATGATAAACAACAGTGACATACCGGTACATCATTTAACAGGTCAAAATATTGAACTATTTATTCACCACCTATTATCTATCTAATATTTCTAAAAATGCCATATGAGAGCTTGTATCCTTCATTATAAATAAACAGTTATGGTTTCCTTTTACAGTAACACCATACCTGAACATAATATGGTTTATTTTCTAAGTTACTAAGTAACAATATGGATGTTAATATAATGTATGTATGTATGTATCTGCGGTAATGTCATAAATAAATATATCTGTCATGTCAACACAAACAACCAATAATCTGTGTTATCTTCAATTTCTGCCGCGCCACCACTAACCTGTAACGGAAAAGGACGAGGGGTGCAACCACCACCAGTACCACCACCACCAGTGACATGCAGGGACGACGACGGCGATGGACTCACATGCTGGAGTTTCTTGGACTGTGCTAGTAGCGCTACATACATGTTAATCAAGCCAGCCATTACTATTCCTGTAGCTGATCCAAGAACACATTGATTAGATTCTTCACGATTTTCTGAGTTGTCATGGTAACCATCTTAAAGCTAGAATATGGCTGTGACTCAATTTTCAACCTTCCCTACAGTGTATTTATATATTTGATCTGCTAGGATTCTCTCCCACAATAATTGAAATCCTTTTGTATCCATGGTGATAGACAATTACCATCATCATTGTTATAAATTATACTGATATAAGTCCATCTATGGAGCAATCTCCATCATAATTATCTGTACAAATCATCACTATATACAAGTAGGTTTTATTTTACACAGAAAAATCTAATATTTACTACTATGGTATATTGAAATGGAGAGAAAGATTGGAATGTTATTTAATTATCAACAATATCCAAATGGTTTCACCACACTTTTCTTGCTCTTGGGATTTTTATACTTCCAATAATGAATAACAACAATTTTTGTAGACACCCGCAAAATAAAAGCTCTTTTAGCTAGTGAGAAATTTAGCCATATTACACAAAATACCGTAATGGCTCTTAGAAGCTAGTGGGAAATTTAGCCATTTTACACAAAATAATGGCTCTTTGAAGCTAGTGAGAAATATAGCCAGTTTTATATTATTTCAGAAAGTCATATCAATACCTACAAATCAAATTGACAACATGTTTTGCACCTATTAAAAAAAGAATCATTTTAAAACCATCTAGAGACATGTAAGTGATAAAACCAAGTCAATAAATGCCAACCTTACATTGTTTAAAATGCTAAAATACTTATTTCAGCTTTATGTTGTTTGTGAAAATGTTGCTTTTACAACTATTTTGCAGTTATTAACAATACAACAAAACTTTTAAATTAAAATAGTCTATTATTTGTGCTAGTTTTATGGTGCATGATCATAAATCATTCAAGGCAGGCAGTACACTCGAATCTTATATGCATGTTGACTGTTGCTTTAAAGCTCAGCTGACAATAATTTAGTTGTGCAATACTGAAAGACAGCTTGCTCTATCCCCAGTCTAATAAACAGATTCTAGTATAAATGTTGGCTCACAACTGGTGAAAACACATGCCAAGTGGTAAAAGATATATACCGGTACTTAACATTTAGAGGTTGTAGGTAAGAGCCCCTGCCAGATTGTATGGTATTTTCTTGAACATTTAATTTCTCATTGCTTCAGTCCACCAAGCTGCTGACTGAATGCTGACTAAATGCATACTAACATGCTGGGGTGAACCTTGTAATCGACTTGGTACCAGCATGCTGGGGTAGAACACTGTAATGGACTTGGTACTAACACACTGGGGCTGAACCAGTTGATACTTTCATTGCTGTCTTCTTGATACCTAGTGCCAGGCAAGTAACTCAAAGTGTTTGTATGACCAGCCTAGGGTTCAAACCCATGACCTTTAACTCTTGAGGTGGATTCGGGATTAGGGATGTATATATTCCATGAATCTCTACCTAACAAAGAGACGTTTTTACTTCTAGTGTGACCATACTCCGTATGTTATGTGAACTTGTTTCAAGTTTTATCTACAGATGTTATTCTTTCAATATTTTTAATCAAAAACACATAAAAAACATCAGAGGGTATTGATAATCCAGTACAAAAAATTGATAACTAGTAATCATGCCAGCCAATACACAGAATATATGCATAAAACATTGATCTTGTTATATCAGTTATTTCAAATATAGATTGCCTGAACACATGAAGGGAATATATTTTTTTCAGTTTACTTCTGCATAAAACAAAATTTCTCAATTTTTATCTTTTCATTGGTAAAGTCTGTGTAAATTATGATGTTCGCAAGGGGGGGGGGGGAGAAATTGAACCACACCCTTGTACTAGATTATAATTTTAACAATTGTATTGCTTGAATAAAACCTTACACCAGTTTGAGATGATCAGACCCCCCCCCCACAACAGTTCCAAGTTAATGAAATTAAGAATCAGGATAGATTTTGAACTGTTTACAAATCATAACCATGTGCTCAATTACAACAGAAATATCCCCATAATACAGATGAAACAATGTTAACCTACAGAAAGAGAAAAATCTTAACTGAAAAACAAAGTTAAATACAGTGCATTGATTTTATATTTGCTGATCAATCTAATGAACTTAGTAAATGTATATAAGCTGATTACCATGTTAACCATTTGAATTTCTCTCATTTGGCCAGGCGGACCTATATTACCGACTGCCGGCCCCACTGGTAGCCACATGTCTGTCACTCCTATAGGCTTCATGGATCCCTTATCCCAAATCAGAAGCTACCATTACATACTCCACATTTCACCTTTTAGATTTTGGAAGAAAATTACACACAAACATGCTAAACTTTTAGGTTTCATTAATGTTGTCTGATTGTAGTTCAAGCTACCAATTTTCCCATCAACGAATTGATTTTCTGACTATTTCACAAGATATATGACATGCAGGCCACGTGTGACATCCCAGGAAAAGAACCCAATAATAAATTTACACAACAACAGCTGTTTGAATATAAACTAGCTTATTTTCTTTTCGTAGACAAATTAGGGGGAAATAATGGATGTTATGGTGATAAAATGAAAATAAATAAGAATATTACCAGAGGTTTCCCTGCCAAAGGAGCTGCTGACCACATTACAGGATTCATTTTAAAATATGAAGAACTTCACCATACAATGTAAGAAATTGCTAACAAAATGGCGTATAACTTTAAGACTCCCTAAAAACTAACATCTGTAGTATATTAGGCACATCTTTGTCTTATGGGGGTCATATGATATATGTTACATCCAATACAACTTGCAGAATCCAAACTAGGTAATGGGAATGGCCTATGGAGGTAGAGTCAGCAGTTTGTTTAAAACAATTTACATGTTTATCTAAACTGCGATACAACATATAATCTAATTAACAGCATCTAAAATTATCAGTATATTTTCTCTAAAATCTACCACTAAAATTTGAGCGATTATAAGTGAATTTATACAAGTTACTCAACAGACATTTCACCCATAACATTTAACATGGATTCATCGAAAATTTATCTGAAAATTGGGCATGTCATGACCCCATGTTGAGTTTCATGAAACTTGATATTTTCAGATATAAACTCCTGGCATGATTTCTAAAAGATGCTTAATCTAAATCTAAGTAAACAAGAAACCTTTGCCTAAGTTTATCATGTAAACATTTTCACATTCATTGGTTAGTTAACCCTAACAAGAGTTTAAAATTGGTTTGGAAGGTTTTATTTTTAGGCTATGCTTTTAACATGTTTACTTCTTTGTTTCTTTTAATTCTTTTACTTTTCCAGCATTTAGACTCTAACACTTCCTCATCTGACCTGATGACATAACCTACCCAAACTTCACTATTGAGAGTATCCCAGTCATTTTTTGAAGAAAAAACTCTCTGTCCTGGCTCAAATATAGGATACATAACCATTCATCACAAATATTGATTGATTAATTCTTATAAATAATAAATAATTTTTAAAAATATCACAGCTATCTTGGATGGACAAACATGGAGAAAAAAACAAACAATTGAAGAAGCAGACGACATCCTGCTAATGAAATTGACGACCTGTCAATCACAACCATCTTCAATGATGATGCATTATTTCAAGTAGCTCCAACATACCACATTAATTCCATCTGAACTATTTTTTTTATATTCTTGATTTTTATAAATTTATTTATTTTTATTTTTTTCTAATCTTTTTTTAATTTCTTTTTAAAAAAATTTCAAACAACTAAAAAAAGACAGAAAAATAATTTATTAATGGTAGGAGAGAGAGGGAAGGGGAGGAGATAATGAAACACATTTTTATTTAGAAAATTTATAAGAAAACAATACTGAAAATATTTGGTTTTCAATATGTTTGTTTGGCTATAAGGTAAATGAAGATATTTGGAGTTATCTCCCTTTATACACAGGGAATATTTTATTACGAATAAATTATTATTATAACTGCATTATTTTCAGTTTATCAGTTTCAAATGCTGCCATGAGACAAATAAATACAAAAGTCATTTTGAAAGTTGATCCACACAATATATATTTGAAACATGTGACTACACCATTACACACATTAAAATATTGATTTTTGGGTGTTTTTATAATAACATCTGTTATATTTGAAACTGCACTGTTCATCCTACCTAGCCATATCTATGTAAAATTTAACAACTAAATTTAAATAAAACATTTTGCAACAAAAATTAAATTTATAATTAAGGAAGCGAGTAAGTGTTCAAAGCATTAAAAAATGGTACAAGTACCCAAGTAATTCAACTGATGATATGCATCTCCATGACTTGGATATAGGTCTTGACCGTTCTTTCACCAAGCACTCAGTAGGTATTTAGAAATGAAGGTACAGGGTCCTTGTGAAGAGACACTAAAAACTGATGCACTGTGTCATGGTAGGTTTGGTACAGCAAAGATCTATTCCTGTACATTGCCCGAGTCCACTACAAAGGTAAAATTTTCTACCACTTCTACAGCTGGTGACATCTTGATATAAGTGAAATGTTCTTGACTGGGACATACAATCCCATTCAATCAATCACTTAAAACAATTGATCTCATATTTGCTGCAAAATAAGGTAAATATGATTAACGACTGATTAACATATTGCACATTGAAAGAGGGTTAACAAAACTGTCCACTGTTATAATGATAATCCATCTCTTTTAAACAAGCAGCAACCATTATGGCTGGTGCTTGCAAAAACAAAAACAACCTGGCCCATTTAAAAGTACTATTGCTCAAGTTTGTATACTTGTAATCACTCAATAAATGAATATGATTATTTTACCCAAAAAACTTAAAAAGACATAAACTTAACATACCACCGTTGTGTAATTTCGTTAAATTTAGCTTCTCTAAAAACTGCAAAATTAATCCTGTAGTATACCTGTACCCACAACAAGCGACCTACCAGTACATGTACCACATATATAATGGTGGTTTTATAAAGTCACATAATATTACGAGTCAGGTTTTAAAATAACTGATACTGATATTTAGGGTTGGTCATACAATGTGAAATTATAAAACAATTATTGACTTTATTAGTAAAACATATCAATTTTAAAACAGATGTTTATAGTACATTGTGATATAAAAATTAAAAATAAAACCTCTATAAAAATGTGTGGTGTACGCATGCTGTTAGTTTGACATCGAAAAAGTAAACACAAGAACGACAACATTCCAGCCAGTTGAAGTATTT
This sequence comes from Anadara kagoshimensis, assembly GCA_021292105.1. Classification (NCBI taxonomy): domain Eukaryota; kingdom Metazoa; phylum Mollusca; class Bivalvia; order Arcoida; family Arcidae; genus Anadara; species Anadara kagoshimensis. Next base: position 29,899,257 of record CM037861.1, read on the forward strand.
CAACAGCTTCATGTTTTGCAAACAAATTAAACCGTAAATAAATAAATAAATAAATAAATAAATAAATAAATAAATAAATAAATAAATATTTTAAGTATGTATATAACACTTCATTTTACATTTACTATCATGATATTCATATTTAATGTAGGTCCCATTTTTGCTTTTTTCCCAGCAGATTGAAGTGGAGTAGCCTAATGGAGTCATAGGCCCTAGTCAAGATTCATTCACTTATATTGAGGTGGTCAATTTACAGATGGTGTGGTAAACACAGTGAGTGCACAACGAAAACCACTGACCCTTTACCAAGCAAACTGAGAGACTTTCACACACTACGATCTATCACAAGTGGGATTCTAACCTAGGTGGTGGGAGGCACTGTTATCCCAGGGATTTATCAGGGTTTTTTGGGAAAAGGCCCTAAACTAAACATTGGGAAAAATTATTAACTTTTTGTTCATTTTGGGAAAACTTAGACATCATTTTTGATGCCATTAATGATAAAATCACTGACCTCTTCATCCCCAGAACTGGAATCGTTACTTTCAGCCACTGGGAATTTATAATTCTCATGATCACTTGTGAATCAGAATATAATCTTTTTCTGCTGCTAAGTGTTTATCAGTGTTTAATTTACTTTTGTTTTCATTTAAAAACAACAGAATTTTCTAATTGGGAATTTTCTCAGCAAATTTTGGGAAAAAATCAATGTTTTTCCATTGGGAAAGGGGCCGAATTTCGGCCCTAAATAGGCCCTTGATAAATCCCTGTATCCGTAAGTGTACGCTTTAGACCACTCGGCCACTGAGGGGCGGTTCCAAGGAGAAATATCAAAACAACTTCAAATTGTTAAAACTTTATTTTTATAGAAATTTTTACCATAAATGAAAATTGCAAAATCAGAAAACAAATGCTTTCACATTTTAGTTCTTGAAAACTTAAAAGGTTTTGTTATTTAACTTTTCCAGGAATGTCTGGGTGTACCCTACAGGACTTTCCATTACGATACTTAGATTAAATTTAGCACCAAACCTCATTTGTGATTGATTGATTGATTAAAACGGTGATCTGGCAATGTTCCAAAACAATATTACACACTTCACATGTGCCCATAATTTAATCATATTTTTAATCTTAAAACCACACATTTCCTAAGCTTTTATCAAACAGGAAATTCTCACTAATAAACAATAGTTACATTTAGTTTGAAAAAGTTTTCACATTTGTAGCAATTTACATATGGCCTCAGACTGAAAGAATATTTTTGTAATTTATAACTTGTTGGCTTAGTAACAATTTTAATATGGCCTAAAAACGAAAAGAATATTTTTGTAATTTATAACTTTAGGCTTAGTAACAATGTTCATATGGCCTCAAAACGAAAATAATTTTTTGTTATTTATAACTTTTTGGCTTTGTAACAATTAAAATACTAGTATGTCCTGAAAACTAAAGAAAATTTAGCCATACATCTTATAAGTTTTTGCCCAAGTAAAATCCTTAGCAGGCTGTTACAGTCATGTGATCTATGATATGAAAATTGCATCCATAATTAAAATTTTTAAAACTTCTTTTAAAACTTACAGCATCTTTTTTTAAATTTATATCAATATTCTATATTATGATAAAGCATTCAAAGATTGGATTGGATTCAAATTGGAGTCAGATTATTAAAATACCTTTTTTATAAATGTCAGCTAGTTAAGTCGCATTGCATTTTAAAATATTAAAATTTAGTAAAAAAGTTGTGACATATCTATGGAAATATACAGAAAGGGTTTTGTGCCACAGTCAAAATTCTTTCATTTATATCAAGGTGGTTGGTTTGTGGATAGTGGGGGAAACCAGAGTGCCAAAAGAAAATAAACAACCTTTGACAAACAGACTGACTAAACTTTCTTATAAAACAGGATTGGAACCTAGGTGGTGAGAGGCGCTATGCTATGATCAGCAAGAGCACGCTTTAGACCATTTCAACCAATAAGGCTCCCAAAGTATTCAAAGAGCATAATATTACAGTTTAAATGTATGCATATTTGTTCAATGACTCAAACCTTTTAAAAATAATACATCCTATAAAATTTTCCAATTGATACAAGGTACCAAGGTACATAACCCCAGCTCAATAAATGAGTTTGACCAAACATTCCTTCCAGAAATGTTTTCAATAAATACAAGATACATCATTTCATCTCCAAAAAGCACACACACACACACACACACACACACACACACACACACACATATACACACAATATAGTGATAGCATACATTATCACTGTGAAAACCATGCTCTAATTCTAAGTGTAAAAATTATCTTAAAACACCAAACACCATACATGTTTCTCTATTGAACAAAACCTTTTAACTGTATTAGTATGTGTATTAAAAGCACAAGATATTGGCAACAACAACATAGTTTATCATGCAATTCTTATTTCTAGAACTAAGAATCACTTAGTTCTGGTTCTGGACAATCAAAACAAACCACTAGGTTGGGCAAACCAGAGATTTAACATTTGTCAAACACTTGTCAACCCTAATAATAGTAACTAGGACTGTATTGATATGGTAAAAAATATATTGCAATATATTGTCAACTTTGTGAAGTGTATGGTAAAAAATATATTGCAATATATTGTCAACTTTGTGAAGTGTATTAAAATATGTATTGAATAGGTTTTGCCACATTATTCTGAATATATATCATAAAATGTTATAACAATGACAAAATAACATTTAGGTTAGTACATAGTAATTTGACTATGACACAAAATTTTGTATCCCCAGAAACCTGATACATGTAACCCATATCATGGTACCATGGGTATAGCATTTCATACCAGTTGTATCGGTGTACTGGTACTAGTATATTGTTAGAGCCCTAATAGTATCATGAAATAAGTTTGTCATGCATTAAATGAAACTTGTTTGTCAAAACTGACATGGAATTAGTTTGTCAAACACTAAAGGAAAAATGTTTGTCAAACTTGACATGGAATTAGTTTGTCAAACACTAAATGAAACATGTTTGTCAAACCTGACATGAAATAAGTTTGTCATACATTAAATGATACGTGTTTGTCAAACCTGACATGAAATAAGTTTGTCATACATTAAATGAAACATGTTTGTCTAACCTGACATGGAATTAGTTTGTCAAACACTAAAGGAAAAATGTTTGTCAAACTTCACATAGAATTAGTTTGTCAAACACTAAATGAAACATGTTTGTCAAACCCGTCATGGAATTAGTTTGTCAAAATTTCTAAATAAAGCATGTTAGTCAATTTAATTTGTTATTAGTTTGTCAAACACAAAATGAATGAAATCAGGCCAGGCGTTCAGGAAGGGTAAGCACCTCCTGTCTAGCTAGCTACATCCGCCATGTTTGAAATCATAACTGAAAATGAAAGGAACATGAAATTACGCAACATCAAATATATCCAGGATCATTTTGAATACAGAGACATCATTATGAATGAGGCTAAACAAAGCTTTTTTCCTTCAAGGAATTTATGTCTATTACCTTTACATTGTAGTGAATCCGGTCTCCAAATGTAAACAGTTTGAAATGTTTTAGAAAACACAAAATGAAACAGGTTTGTCAAAACAATGACTCACAAGTGAGGTTTTTCTCTTTGAAATGATTGCAGTAGCCAAAAAATTCCATGGGAGCATTTTCCTTCCAGGAACCAAGCGCTCATTACATGGTGCCAGCCATTGAGCCAATAAATCTTATTTTGCAAACAGAAGACTATTTATTCATTATTCAATTTTACGCTTTCATTTAAAGATAATTTTTTGCCCTTCGTGACAAAAAATGACCATGTAACATCAAGTCACATGTCAGTAAAAATACAAGACTGTAAATTGTTGTACTGTACTTTACAAAACTGTCAACACTTTTATTACAAAACAGAATTATTTTATCTAACAATGAGCTTATTAAACATTAAGAGATAGACTTGAATATGTGTGGGTGTTCAAATGAAATAAGTATATAAAGTGACAACAACTTTCATGTTTGTTGTTGACAAAGTCTCAAATTTTGAGTTGTTCAAAATTAAAATTAAATGCAGTTTAGGGACACTAAATAAACCCTGTGTGTCTGTGTGTGTGTGTGAAAGAGAGAGAGAGAGAGAGAGAGAGAGAGTATGTTAAAAAGTAAACATGACAAGTAAATTCAGAGAATTGGAATCCCTCACCAGCAGATTTTTTGTGATTTGCACTTATGTTCAAAGGCCAATAACTACCATGAAAATGAGCAAACCAACAATATGCATATCTCCTTTCAATGTTGATGCTTTGCACCAAGTTTCAAGATATAGTGCTTCATAGTTTTGGAGAATTTGTGCAGACATTTATTTCAGATGGGTAAACACTCAAATTTAATATCCCTGTTTTTCTTAGAATGGAAAAGCAGCCTTGGAACTTAAATATGAATCTGAAAGTCAATGTTCCTACCCACCCACCTCCATACCCACACTTCACAACAGTTTTTACATATTCTAATTAAAGTGGTATGCAATACAAAAATGTAAATATTTCTTTCATGCTAATTTTTTTTGAAAATACAGCATCAATGTCTAATGTAATACAATGTAATAAAATAAAAAGAAGAATTTTTTCCTGAGGTTAATAGATTTAAATACATATTTCAACTTTACCAAGCACATTACCCATGTTAAATTATTCATAAATGCCACATTACTTAGTCATTTAATGCACCAATTTTTGGTGTGTGACATCAGATTTTTTGTCAGTTATATCCCATTTGGTAAAGCCAGATACCTGTGTCCTATAATAGTGTTACCATACTTTTTAACTACATGTACCATCTTTTTTGTGACCTTCAAAATGGATTTGAACTGAAAATTCACAGAGGCCACAGATCTCCTAATTTCAAATTGAACCTTAAATATTTAATGAATTCTCTAATATATCCTTAATATAAACACTCATTTTTTTATTTAAAAAAAATTAATGCAGACAAAGTTTCAAACTGTTTTTGCAACCTCCAAAATGGATTTAAACTTTAGACAACTCTGAGTCTGGGGCCACATATCTCTTAATTACAAATTGAATCTATGTTTTGTGATTTAAATGTTTAAAGAAACCATTCAATTGTTTTAGACAAGTTACAGTTTCAGCTAAATTGTGGTCACTGTTCCACATTGAAAACCCTTTGAGAATAGTAGACAGCCTGTGGAATCACAAAAGCAATGGTCTTTTTTCTACTGCTTGAAAACTCTTACACCCATAAGATTTCAGCAATGTCAATATTAAGTTAGAAGGTAGCCCAAAAGGTCAATGACATAAAGCTGAATTTGTGATTGCCCCAAATCTAAAATTTCAATAATTTCTGTAAGAACATACTTGAAATTTATAAGACGTTGCTGGTCCAACTGAAAATGACAGGTCCAAATTTATAAGACACCAACTGGTCTAGCTTCAATTAAAAGTTATGTTGTGAAACTGGAGTGCCTAGAGAAAACCACCAACCTTTGACAAGTAAATTGGCAAACTTTCTCACATATATAAGGATCTGCCAGAGTGGCATTGAAACAAAGGTGATGAGAGGTGTTGTGATTCTTAAGCCAGCACTTTAGACCACTCAGCCACTGAGCCCCCCTCAAAGTTGTGTATATTCCTGGTAATGCTCATATATTATTTAAAACATATATTTTGTAGTAGATTTAAATATGTTCAGTGATTTCCCTTAAATTTGTAGCAGGAGATAGATTGACAAATCAGACAGGCCAGGAGGGGTCAAGAGGCCACCTATACCGAAAATGATTTTCAGGTCTTCTGGAGGCAATTTTATGAATTCTAAACTGCCAATTTGAAGTTTAGGCGGTCAAATCTGCCTGTTTCCGGTTCTTCAAGAAAACACTGTATGTTTAAACAGAACAGTTAAGGAGACTGAAAACAAAACTAATGGTTCTTAGAAAACAACAAGTACCACACATAAGTTTCAGTAATAGTAAATCAGTATTTTCAGTTAATTCAAACACGTACAAATACTATAGATATATATAGATAAATACAAAAAAAAAACCATGTCAAAAACTACATGTGTCAAACATTATAATAACAAATAAAACTCAACAAGTCAACTATAACAACGAACTTTGAGAACAGAACTAGAAATAAAAAACGAAACGGTCACTCATTTTAAATATTACATGTTGTTAATAAACTGCAGATAAATTGGTATTGTATAATACATAGCGTGCTGTTTGAAGTTTCCAAGGACAACAAGCATCCTCTTTTCTTTTGTTTTATTCCATGCTAGGAAAGATTGCGACATGCAAAAATAATAATAAGATTAATAATAATCAGAATAATAATAATAATAATAATAATAAAACAATAATAATAATAATAATAATCTGGTAACATTTGGTGCAGCAGAAACTGTTTTCTTCTTTTAATTCAAACTAGATAACCATGCAATACGTAAGTCTGGACCATGCAAAAACCATGCTCAAAGCGTAAAGAACCCACCTTCTGTAGTAAGCACATAAGGAGTAGGACCAGTAGAGAAACTTTTAAATATAGTCATCTGATTGTAACACATTGTCTTAAAGTGTTGGACTACTAGCATGGAATTCAATGTCCTGTATTGCTTCAGTCTCATACCCTGTTGAAGAATCTCAAGCTGAAAATTGATAGTGATGGCATCTCATTATTTTAAACATTCTTGTTGCTATTAAGGAAACTGAAATGTTATTATTTTTTAATTTTGGTTTTTTATTTCTCATCTAAAATAGAAAGATAAAATAATAGATAGATGAAAGAAAGAAGAACAAAAAGAAGGAATACATACACAGTCAAAAAGGTTTGTTACTTGTAAGATGATGAGATGGTATTTATTTTGACTCTCAAACATTCAAACCATTCATATCGTCAGATCATCATGCATAAGCTTTCTGATAACATGAAACAAACATTTCATCATTACCAGAATGTTTCAAGGATGTTAATAATGACAATAAACTGTGTAATTTTGATGATATATAGATGTCCCATTATCTCAAGAAGGTATATAAACACTTCACAACACTTCACGTTGTGTTTGTGCCATTTATTAGGGGTCTCACTCAGGTCCAATCTTGTGTAATGATGTTCAACTTGATACATGTATCACTTCTGTGTACCTTTTGTCTTCTTTAGCTTGTGTGGAAAAAACATTCACTGTCACAAAATGATACTGCTGAATATTCAATAATGTTGTTTCCATGGAAAAATGTTAAAAAAATTTCAAATTCCAGCTATTCAGCTCAAAAAATTTAAGGTGTAGAGAAGAGTAATGGTGTTTACCACCCAAGTCAAGATTATTTCACTAATATTTAGTCAGTCAGGTCTGGGATGATGGGAAAACCAGAGTACCTGATTGTACTTGGAGAAAACCACTGACCTGAACAACTTTCTGACACCAAGATCTGTTGGAAGTTAGACAGCAAGACATTTTTTTATTCAAGTGCATGCAATTTAGATCATTTGGCCACTGAGTGCCTTGTTATTCCTTATCAAATGGAGAAAAAGCTTCAAGGGTATTGCAAAATAACTGGTTGAATCCCTTTATTTCAGAAATATGAACAAACAGGGTACAAAAAAGGCAGAATTTTGTTTTTTTATTATTAATATTTACGTGAATCTCCTTGTTTCAAAAATATAAACAAATTGGGTGTATTGAGACAGAAAATTTTTAGTTTTTACTTAATGTTTGGGCAGAAAAGTTTTGATACCCATATCTTGTTTTAAAATCTATAGTATATATAAGTAGTAACAAGCTAGTATTTTATACAATAGTGAAAGGGGAAAACTGAAATTTCAGACTCAGCAGGAGATGTATTTAAAAGGGGGGATGTAGAAACAATGATGGGCTTTGTTTGTAAACCTAAGTTTGTAACAAACATGGCAGGAAATTCGAAAGAAATTTCTAGTTAGGACAGGACCTGCAATATGGTCTTCTATTTGCCTGTCAAATATGTCTAGGTAATTGTGCATCAAGTATAATATACACACCTGTACAGAGATGACACAAGAGATAAGGAACAGTTAGATAGACACAGTGTTTAAATGATTCATTCTTATACATATATCTGTCTACGGGTCACCGACTCCACTTAATTGTAATTTTTCCGGTTCACAGATTTTTTGCTAGATAACCCTTAATGAATTATTTCTTTCTATGGGTAATCTTTTTGGGTATTATTTAAAAAACACTTAATTTGGTCTTTGAACAATAAACAAAAATTCTATAAATGTGTCCACATAGGTATATAAATATATACATACATTCATTTTAAAATCTGCTAAAGGGGGTAGCCTTGCAATTAAAATCTACACCAATTAATATAAGGAAAATAGAAAAAAATACAAAAAACAAATTTTTATTTAAGTCAACTACTGCTCAGTTAAGTGAAAATTAAACATACCAAATAATGTTTATAAAATACTATTTTTAGTTTTTAATAAGTAAATGGCTGATAATTGAAGAAAAGATTTTTAATGTACCATGGGTACAAATGAATACAGGGTATTTTCAAGACTTTAAAAATGTGTACCGTAACAATACAACATAAAACACAACATGTTTATTTAAAATCTCCCCACTTTCATTTCTAATCTTAGATAACCTGAAGATAAAGCCCGATATTAGGATACTATAGTATTTACGATATTTACATTCAAATATTTACATATGGGTCATGAAATACTGTTCAATGGCTTGAAATATGACTTTCGATGAGAGTTTTGAACGAAAATTATGAAAAACGGTAAAAACATCAAAGACAAAATTTCCCCAAAATGGACATACGCAAAACAAAAATGGACATACCTGTTATCTGTGTATAACACCTTGTTGACAGGAGTATATAAAAGCCGAAATTGTCCTGAGTTTGTCAGAGAAAGTTGTAAATCATAAGAGATTCTAAATATATTAAACTGTGCAAACAGAAATATGGAAATCAAACATAACCGATACCCTTACTCACAGCCATAAAACTCCCCTCAAAATCATATAGAGAACATAGCTGACATTTTCCTGATGAAAATTAAGGTAAGAAGACACAGGTAGATGAAAATTTACTCAGGTAAAGATATAGCTTTATGACCTGGGGGAATACATCACCTGTGAAGTGGAGACCTTAGACAATTTGTATACATGTGACAGTACACATATATATACTATATGACTTTCACTAAATCAACTTGGGCCATCTCCTACACAACATTTTAAACACTTGAGGTCACTTCTTGTCCATATACTGACCTCTTTAGTTGTAAGTGGGAATAAAACATCTAAAGCTGACAGGAGACACCCAAACACTTTAACAACAACTACAGGAATTATAAGGGACAGATACATGTACCTGGCTTTTTATATAAAATTTAAACAAAGGCCCTCGTAACTGCATGCATTGCTTTGTCAAAAAAGAATAGATTGAAAGTAGAAGAAAAATATCTAAGTGCTGACAAAGTTATACATACCAAACACTTTTAACAACAGAAATTATATATGGGGCAGATACAGATACCTTGCTTTTTATTTATATAAAACTTAAACAAAGGGTCTTGAAACTGCAACCAAAATTACTATTACCAGTTGAAAGTGGAATAAAAGTACCTTAAACCTGACAAAGAAGCGTAAAGTGAAATAAAATTATAGAGGGAGAGACCTTGGTTTTTTAATTATATAAAAATTATCAGTTTAACAAAGGGGCCTTGTAACTGCAAAAACATCACTTTACCAAGAAAGAATAAATTGAAAGTGGATTAAAAATATCTTAAAGAAGCCCAAAACGGGGAGAGATCTGGTTTTTTAAATTCAAAATAATCAGCTAAACAAAGGGCCCATAACTGCAACTGCATTAAAGATGATTCACTCGTTTAAATGATGGCGACATACAAAGGAAATCGGTGTAAAACACACATAGTCAGTCATTGATGCTCCGGGATAATTATACAAATCAATAAAAAAAATTTTTTTGCCAATCCTAATACACTGAGTTCAAAATCAATACACATTAATGCTTAATATCAGTCTAAAAATAACAGCCAGGAACACTTGATTAAGTAAGAGATATCATCTCTTAATAAACGCTAACGACAACTGAAAACCGTGATGTAATGAAGACTGAAAACACAAAGGTGTAAACAAATAACTTAATTATTTATAAAATTCATACCAATCCCTAGTAATAACACGTTAAATTTTCAACATGACAACTAAGAATTTATTTGAAAAAATGTACCCATAAATAGAAAGTTTATACATTAAAACACGGACTACACCTATATATATATAGGTAGGTATATATATAAAAATATAAACATCATTTACATATTTTCATTGTAAAACTTACCGGTGCATATACCTGTGTGGTTAACAGCATGCCACTAACCATTTATATAGATATAGTAGATGATGTATATATATATAAACAAAAGTTAAAACACGTTTTGAGTCTTCGGCAGCCTCAGAAACCTGTATGACTATACAGATGATAACTCTGCCATCATGATAATGTCCATTTGATTATAAATCGATCCTCCTTTTGTACAGGTAGACAGACCGTGTTTATACTGTACACACAATCAGTGTAGTGGTGATAGTATAGTATAGTCATATATACACCTTGTCTCCCTCTCATGCAATAAGGTATTGTTGTCCTATGAACTCAGCTGAAATGGGTCAGGTAGAAATATAACAAACACAGGACCAGTCTCACCATCTGTCATACAGGTAGGGTAGGCAGGTCGTTATAATAAAGTCCTCTCCGTCAGAATATTAAAACACCTGGCACTTTAGAATTTAGTTAACTTAATCAAATTAAATTCCAATTAAAAATGTAATGTTTTTACTCAAATTTTTTTCCACTAAAGTAATACACAACTTGAAAGATTATGTGATACCTGGATTTTAACAATATTTATGTATCAATACCTGGATCCTTTTACATATACACAGTACACACAAGACCCCAGGTGAATCAGGACTACAACAGCTGAGTGTCAGTCATGCATGTTATCCCATATAAATTAAAACTGATTGAACACTTCGGACATGGACCAATGGTTAAACTACACTCGGGGACATATAATACATTAGTTATTCACCCTCCAAGGTGAGGGAAAAATTCAATATTTTCTACAATAAATTTAATTAGATTACAGCATAAGCTTGATATATATAAATGGAGTGACATTTTATATACAAAATGTGAACGATTTTTTATATACAAAATGTGTATCAGAAAATGTACTTTTAACAAAAAGCGAAATAAGCTGTAGGTTATAATTTCTAAAACCATTAGACACAGAGTTAAATTTCTATAAAATAATCCTCAAGTTTGTGATATTAATTTAAGCATAATTTTGTAGCTTTTTAATAATTGATTCATTCTTGTGAATCTTGGTTTTCTAGTGGGTTAAAAGGGTGTTTAAATTTCATGACATGCAAGTCAGAAAATAGGTCTTAATAAGGTTTTGTTCTTTAACTTTGTTTACAGTGCTAGGGCACTGGAATGCTATGTCATAAAACAGGCCAGGTCTTATGTACTTTAATGTTTTTGCAGTGCTAGTGCTAGAACACTGGAATGCTATATCATATGCATAACACCTGTATAATTCAGTATAGAAATTAACAGTTTCCATGCAGCGGACAATCAAAACACACACACACACACACACACACACACACACACACACACATATCAAAGTTCTATTTGGATGAAGAGCGTAGCAAGGACCAAACACCTGAACAGGTGAATGTAATGGAATATACAATCGGAAACAAATGAAATGTAAATCAGTTGTAGCCACAAAAAAACAAACATAGAAACTAAATAAATTCTTGGAAACAATTAATACAAGAATGGAAATAACATGACAAGGGAAATAACCCTGGTAATGAAATGTAAACTTAATCTTAAATCAAACTTGACCTGTCTATTATCAAGAGAAACTTACAGAAATGATCTGGGATGAACTGGACAATCTGGGACATATAACATGCTTGATAAATCTGAATAACCAATTAAAATTATTAAAACTGAAACAATGTCCCATTCTTTGTTGGCAAGAGCCAAACATAATCTATCTAACCACATAAAAGGTGAAGGCAAGGAAAACCCTGATCAATTGTAAGCAAGAACAAGCCGGTAACAAACATGTCTGTTTTATGCATATAGAACATGTCATAAACAACAAGCAAAACATAAGTTTTTGTTGAAACGAACAAGGTAAACCCAACATGATTTTTTTCTACTACATAAAATCTTTAATAATAAGGGTACAGTAATACAGTAATTGCAATTGTTAAACCTATCCCTTATCCAGTAGCTTAAATATTTGTCATGTCACTCAATAAACAAAAGAGAAATGAAATAAATAGGGTGTTCCGGCATAAATATATCCAGCTTGTTGTTCCAAGCAATTTGTGGACTATAAAAGGAAAAGTGTACAGAACCATTCATGTAATATTATATTGTAATAAAAATATACATACAAGTAACTTTTTATACCTATTTATATATAGACTTTCAAATTAAAAGCTCAAATGACTCTGTCCATTTTTTGCGGATGACAACACCATTAGTTTTACAAATTTCATTTGAAATGATGGAAGAAGCTTCATTTTTCTTTATAGACTTTTTAATTAAAAGCTCAAATACGAGCTCTGTCCATTTTTTATGGATGACAAAACTTTCAATTTTATAAAAAATTTCATTTAAACTGATACAATTTTAAATGATGCAAAAAACATCATATTTCTTCATAGACCTTTTACCAATTAAAAGCTCAAATACCTGTCCATTTTTTGTGGATGTCAAAACTTTCAGTTTTACAAATTTCATTTAAACTGATAGAATTTGACTAATTGCATAATAAAATATTATGATATGCTTTTTTCCCTCCTATTTTTTACATTATATTTCATACATGAGTTCACAATTTTTGATGCATGAAATCATATGGAATTTATACACTGCATACACATGTTAAAACACTGCATATCAGATGTTTTAGTTGACACTTTTAAGTAACCTTAATACATGTAATGTATGTGTCTTGGAACTTCAAGACTTTGATAGAGAGGTGTGGCAAGAACTTGAAAGCTTTATTTCAAACTTAACTTGAAAGCTTTATTTCAAACTTAACTTGTTGATGTTGCTTAAAAGAGAGAGAGAGAGAGAGAGAGAGAGAGAGAGAGAGAGAGAAGAGAGAGAGAGAGTAACTGATTTGATCTGCTGAGAGAGTAAGACAGAGTGTATAACAATATGACCAGCTGGACGAACAATGGTGTTTAATTCCCCAGTCAAGATTCTATCACTTATATCAGGGAAGTCACTTCAGGAATGGTGGAGGAAACTGGAGTACCAGGAGAAACCACCAATCTACAGCAAGTGTACTGACAAACTTCTCATACTAGGATCTGTCCCAAGTGGGATTTGAACCCAGGTGGTGAGAGGTGATGTGATCTGCAAGTGCATGCTTTAGACCACTAGACCATTAAAGACCACTAGAGATGGAATGATATGATATGAAATTTCATTAGTAAAGAGAGAAAGAGAGAAAAGGGATTAGAGGGAGAGAGAAAAAACGATTAGAGGGAGAGAAAGAATAAGAGAGAGAGAGAGAGAGAAAGAATAAGAGAGAGAGAGAATAAGAGAGATAGGAGAGGGAAAGAGAGAGAGAGAGGGAGAGAGAGAGAGAGAGCATAAGCTTATTGATATATTGGTATTGGTATATTGGATAGAGATAAATAAAAAAGTCAAAATAACAAACACCAGACACATGAATAAATGATGAGTAAAAGAATAAATTGTCATGAGAACAAATAAACAAACATACAACGCAAATTAATCCTGGCTGGATGCAGACTCCAAACATGGATTATATCAAAACCAACCTTCCATGTATACACAAGTGATTACCAACTTAATGTCGAAACTTATTTACATTTTCTATTAATGAGTAAGACAAATGAGTTTTATAAAACTAAGATTCAGCAAACAAATGGAAATATTGATTATATTTTCTAATAGAAGACAAATGTTTGAATAAATTTTTCCTTAAAAAATATGAATTATGGGACATTTTAAACCAGAAATCTGTATTTACCAACCCCCAACCCGCTCATCCTTATTTTTTTTTTAATTGGGACATAACTATTGATTACACATGTAAATATTCATTTCATTTTTTCTTACAAGATAAAAATGGAAGAATGAGATGAGTATTTGAACCAGAAATCCTGCGGAATATAACTTCATGTATATATTTACTGAGCAATTCTAGAAAACTCCAAATTATTGATTTTCATTGCCATTATAAAAACTGGTGTCGTCACATTTATGGTGACTTGATATTCTTATTAAATGGCCATTAATAAATTGTCTAAACAGATGTTACAGAGAAAATCAATAAACGCCCTACAGACTTAAAAACAAAAGACTGAATAACTTAATATAACAAAATATGGAGCAAGTTCTGCACAATATAAGAACTAAAAAACTTTAAATTCTTAAAGCACATTTTTTATAATTTAAGCTAAAAAATTTACATAATTCCATACCTCACCAGAAATGGCGAAAATTGGTGCATTTTGTAACATCGCATACATGTGACACAACGGCACTAACTTTTGTACGATGCTGTTGTAATAAGCGAACAACAACCCAAACTCTGAACGGTCCCACCTGTGCGAAATTACAGTTCATCAATAAGGTTAATTATAGCTTGAAACACTGCATACAGCTCTGAGTGTTGTTGCAAAACCACAAATTAAACTTAACACACATTAATGTAAAGTCACAGCACTTAATGAAGTGGAAATACAGTCCTGTATAAAATCTAATGTATAGTATGACACAGGAAGGATGTGGTGGTGTTAGGGGAGATTTTTGGCCTAAGGTCATTTTTATTGATTTATTGTATTTAAGGTAACATAAAATCCTTGGTAATTATTATATTTAACCATCTAGTTTCCACTCAGCACAAATGCAAATTTACCCAACAGATTAGTACATTTTGTGCATACATCTATAAATACAGAGCTTTGCTTTGGCGACCAACATCTGTCTACAATGATTTTAATTATCTTAATGGATATGAATATATCTGATACCTATATTAATATAGTAAAGTATTATGAGTATTCATAACCTATATGCTAGTTTTCCACAAATTAAAAATCATAAGTAGCCTAATTTCCAAAATTTGTGAATATGTAGTCCCTTTTGAAAGTATTTTTTCACAAAATTGGCAACATATGTTACTTTTTTAAAGAATTACAATGTATTTCTCAGAAAGTAAGTAGCCAATGGTCATTTTTGGGTACCAGAAATGAAAATGTCAGCTTTTTTATTGAGCTTTGGGTTATTTATCCCAATATTTTAGAGTCTTCAAATCCAGGGTCTCTCACCGCTGTGAGTTCGAGTCCCGCTCGGACCACATGTGGGAAAGTGAATTTTCCTTGCCGTTGGCCTTTACTGATTCACCTGATATCAGTATAATGGACTGGGGGAGTGGTACGCTTGTCTGCGGCGTACTGACTCTGTGAGCTAGCACGGTAAAGTCGCCCTGAGTGTGTGCTAGTACAAGGCAGACCATACAACACACTCGCACTTCACATGCATACACAAAATTGTTCATAGATTAATCCATAGAGATTAATTAAATAGTTCTCGTCGCGAATAGCTGAAAAATTGCTGATGCGACGTTAAGCAACATTCAACCAACCAACCAACCCAATATTTTAGTTTCTTGATTGCTATCATGTCTGTGATTAACAGAAGCAGTGAGGAAGTTCTCTTGCCAATGGTTGGTGGATCAAGATCTCTGTGGACTTTCTGGATTCCACTATCCGCCCAGAAAAGGCAACCTTGATATAAATGAAATAATCTTGATTGGGTTTTAAAAACATAATTCTATCCTACTTTGAAAAGACACCAACTGTAATAGTTGATTAGACAGCTGAACAAAGACCATATCTGATAACCAAAAGCCATGGACACAAAGCTTCATCCATATATAACATGTAAACATTAAACTAAGTAAATTCTATGTTAAGAACACAACAACCTCTAATATACTGATGAGTTAAATCATTTCTGTTACCGTAAAACTGTTGATGCAAGATGAAATATCCCATATTTACGGCATCATCAAATAACATAGAGATTCAATATTTTAGTACTCTGAGTATCAAATGACTCAAGTTCAGATAAACATTTACAACAAGACCTGGGAGTAACAAGTTAATCTTGGAACTGATGGCAAATGCAGTACCAGTCAGTGTTAGTTCTAGAAGGGACCAATGGGGCAACTGTTCCCTTGTTTTGCTAAAATAACCCAATGTTAAGGCCTTAGTGGTCCATTTTTAACTTTACATAAATTCAAAATTATTGATTTTATGATGTTTTAGAGAAAAGTATTTAAAATGGTCCCTACTGAAAAATCCTAGATTGAGCACTGCCTAGTTCTTAATTGTCAGTGTCAAAGTCCAAGACATGTTGTTAGTTACTTCTATGGTGTGGTCAAATTGACCCAAACCTAATTCTAAATGCCAAACCTTTATTGAGAGGTAAGCCATTACATTATGACAATATTATTGTGACAGAAATGGCCAGGAATGTCACTATGAAATAAGCAGCACTAATAAACCTACCAATAACTGCATGTGGGAGTAAACAGAGTTGAGTAATGGAGTTTTATAACTCAGTCAAGATTCTTTCAATTATATCTAGGCAGTAAATTGTAGGATGGTGGAGGAAACTGGAGTGCCCAGAGAAAAGCACCATACTTCAACAAGCGAACTGACAAAGTTTACCACACTAGGATTTTTCCAAGTGAGATTTGAATCAAGGTGGTGAAAAGCACTGCAATTTAAATGTGCAATTTAGAACCACTCAGCAACCGATACTCCTAAGTGAATACATAAAACCAATGCTAGAAGCCTAGAAATGGAGAATATCAGGTACTACGGAAGCTAATTTCCTGATACAGTTGCTCAACATTTAAGGCAATATATATTACATGTACTATTCAAGAAATGACATTCTGATCATGGTATTTCAAGAGGTAATGCAAGATAGTGTGGCATGTGCCAAATTCCATGATGGAATGATGGAAAAAGATACACATCAAAGGTCATGATCTCAAATGTCTTTCAATGGGAATTGCAATACAATTGCTTCTGCAAAGAAACAGTCATATTGTTAATATATGACCTTTAATTTTTGCAATAAATTGCAAACTGAAAATGACAGATTTAACAAGTTATAATGTTAGAAGTGAAACAATTAATTGTATACCAGTACAGTGTATTTAAGCAATAAAGATGACAATTTGCCAGTTTATACTTTAACATGGCTGCCTGTAAATTTAGTTGACTCATTAAAGTGTGGGCGATGTGTAATATGTGTGTTGTACATTTTGTTTCTGTGTAATGCACATTGTTGTGTTGTTTTTAAGGAAAGGTGTCATCAATATCTGTATCTACAGGATAGACTTAACTACACAATCACCAAACAGGATCCTGAATACAGTAAAACCCTGATTCATCGCCACCATTTGTGTGGTCAGATTTTGGCATTATATAGGGGTTAGGCAATAAATCCAGGGAAACTTATTAAGAAAAATATATAGGAAATACATTATGGGACTTCCAGCAAAATTTTTGTATCTTCGCCTTTAGTTGGCGGCATATCTATATATCTATATAAGTGAAATATTCTTGCCCGAGATGTTACACACCATTACTCAGCTCAAGTCATTATGGGACTTAAAAATACTGTGGCATTTGGCAAACTTATCAAGTGGCATTATAACTAGGTTTTACTGTATGTATATTTATATTTTTAACCACATACCATTTTGATAATTATCTGTCACCGGTACAAGTAAAAGCTTTCTGTCACACTTCTTGAAAAGTCTGTTCACAAAATTTTAAAACACTTCTTTTTGTGTCATAAAATATTAGATAAACATTTGATAATCTCCCAATCACTTCACCAAGAGTAATATTTTAACAGAATTTAAACACTTTTTGGTCTTTTTCGCTCACAGAACCTAGGAAAATATGTAATAATCTCCGAATTGCGTCCTTTGACAGTGATATGACTAGAGATTCTTTTAGGACTTATCTCCTTTTCTCTCACAAAATATAAGAAAGCATGATAATTTCCAATTTTCTTAGAATATTATTAGATTTCTGCTTTTTCTCTCATAAAATATTTAGACAAAATGTGATAATATCCAAATTGCTTCTTTTTGTTGTTTTTTAAGACTTTTTTTCTCTGTTTCTCTCACAAAATATTAGACAACATGTGATAGTTTCTGAATGACTTCTTTATGTTGCTTTTTAAGACTTTTCTCCCTTTTCTTTCACAAAATATTATAACACATGTGATAATTTCCGAATGACTTCTTTATGTTGCTGTAATGATATCAAAATGTCCTAGTAACATCCTATACATATATAAAATGTCCTGCAGTCAGAAAGAGAAGAAAACACTGTAGCTTCAAACTAAATAAAACCAGAGTGAAATCATCAAATAACAGAAATTAATATATCAAGACATTTCTATCTGCCACTGCCTAAATGATAATAAATGGAGAGAGGAAACATCATCCATCTTAGGGGTGGTTTATAAGTACTAGAGAGTAGCCCCTGGTCATTATCTGTCCAGTGTCTTAATTCTGAAATGATATACCTAAAACCTCCAATGTCTCACAGCCAAAGGCTCAAACATTACCTTTGTTCTGTCATTACTAGTATGTATAGGTAACAACTTGATTTTAATCATGTCACCTTTCATTTTTTATATCCCCAATTACCTGTAATTTATGACTTTCCTGTCCTTATTATCTATTTAAAAACTGTCCAATGTTTACATTTGATGTGTTTTATTTATTTTTATTTATTTTTAGTTATCCTCATAATTTGGGTATTTATGTGTACATCATATGCAATAAAACATAACACAATAATTCAAGATTGCATCATTTGAGTTTTCCAAGGATGAATTATGTCCCTTGTTGTTTACAACACATTGAAGCATCAACCATAACATAAGAACTATATGTTGACCATGTTATGAAGGAGGCAAAAAATAGCATCTTGCATAATGCACTCAACAAGATATTTTGACCTTCACCATGTCAAGACTTAAAACAAACTGCCTGCATATATTATGAATTATGTCCCCTTTTTACAGCAAATTGTAGCAGCATTAATTACCACTTAAGATCACAGATATGTTGTCTTTGCAACGCTGGTGACACAAAAAGCATCTTGCATAATGTACCGGTGCTTAACAAGATATTTTGACCTTCACCATGTCAAGACTGTAAACAAATCACCTCCAGATATTATGAATTATGTCCCCTGTTGTTTACAGGTAATT
Organism: Anadara kagoshimensis; assembly: GCA_021292105.1. Taxonomy (NCBI): domain Eukaryota; kingdom Metazoa; phylum Mollusca; class Bivalvia; order Arcoida; family Arcidae; genus Anadara; species Anadara kagoshimensis. The sequence continues at coordinate 29,918,684 of CM037861.1, forward strand.
GGAACATCAACGGAAACATGTTGACTTTGCTACGCAGGTGACACAAAAAGCATAATCCACACAATAGGGTATTTTGTCCTTCACTAATCCAGATCAAGACTTGGAAAGACTCGTCTGCAAAAATTGCAGTGTTTCCGCCGTAGGTCGCCATTTTCGCACATTGCGAAAATTTTATCAAAGTGGCGAAAAAATAATAAAACTGGCGAAACTTTTGGCAATAAAAATATTGCATTTTCCAATGGCTTCAGCATCCTTTAATGAACAGAGAACCAAAACAAGGTATAACATTTGAATACATTTAAATATGGTAAATGGAGAGGTTATGCAGTGAAGACCTTACAATCAATGTCCAACATCCATGCCAGTAGTCATGACATGAAAAGCTCCCCAACCTTTGCCTTCAGCTAAAATGAAAGATGAAAGTTTTCCCACCTATGCCTTAAGCAGCAAGACTCAAAATAATCCAAGCTGGGCTGAATAGTATGTCCTTCTACATGAGCATTATCTGTTTGATTTCATTTTGCTCAAGTTTACCAGAAGTGCTGGTGTCTAAGGGCTGGGGTTAGTCTTGCAATGAAAAGGTTTCTATCCACAGGAGAATACTGTACTCCCCTTGAACCTTGAAAAGAGTAGAGTGGAGGAGAAGAGAGGTGGAGTAATGGTGTTTTACTCATCAGTCAAGATACTTACACTGATGTTGAGGCAGTCAGTTCTGTGATGGTGGAGGAAACTGGAGTGTCGGGGGAAAAACTACTGGCATTCAGCAACTGAACTGACAAAGGATCTGTTCCAAGAAGGATCTGAACCTACACAGTAAGAGGCACCATTGTCCAAAGGGCATGCTTTAAGCCACTTGACCATAGAGGCCCCTGAACCTGAAATCAGTACTGACTGGAAAAGTTAATAAGCTGTGGACAGATTTTTAACTTGACTGACAAGATTTGAAAACCCTTATACATTCTCAATACTTAAGTAACTGTATAATAACTCCTAACCCCCTTACTGTTATATAAATGTGAAACATTCTTGATTACTGACAATAAAGTCCATAAACAGAATATTATTTAATTAATCACTCAACTATACCTAATTATTCATTAGTTAATGCAACAATTATACAACCAAGTTTGTTGTAATTTATTTAAATGCACTGATTATTAAACTTTTAAACCTGCTGGGGAGTTAAAGACACACAGTATATAACTTAACGCCTCCCATTTCTAGGGTGAATTTAAAAGACCTTAAAAAATCCATAATAACGACTTCTACAGAGAAAACCTAACAGCTATGAACCCTTCATGCAAAATATTAAAACAAAATTTAATACCTTTTTAATTGCAACTGCTAAAATCATAACTCTAAAACAATTTTAATTTCTTTTTTCATACCACAACTCAAATTGTAACTCTAAAACATTTTCATTTCTTTAAGAATTATCATTTAATGGCAAGTTATGGCCATAACTTCAATCATAGCACTAAACATTGTTAACAACAGCAAGTAAACTTATAACTGCTTTCACGTTTCCATTTCTTTTAATATCGCTTTAATGACAACAACGAAAATCATTAATGTTATTTATTTTGTGTGATTAAAACTATTCAACTTGTTCATACACGAAAATTAACATGCAACTATAGAGGAAAATCAAATCAAATTTAAACCTGGAATGAATTATTTTCTTGCGTGACTTGTAATCAATATCAATCAATCAAGATGAATTAAGCTTGTAATTGAGAAATGATAAAACTTTATATGTATACAAGGTATTAATTTCCAATTTCTGATTTATACTATATAATATATGTACATAAGGTATACGTTAAATATATACACATGATCTTAAAAATGGGTATTGTCTTTTAGAAGTCAAGCATGAATAAAAAAAAAAAAACTAACATATAATCATTATTTCTGATGAAAATGGATTACTTCTCTTTTTTTTAAATAATTATAAAAAATTGAAATAATCATGTACTTAATAATACTCTGTATGGTTTAACTGATGAAAACAATAGTGTTCGTATATTCACACAATTTTCAGGTATATGGTCCAAGTATTTAAGAGTTATCTCCCTTAGTTTTCAACATTTTATATAATAAATACATGAGATTTATCTAACAAAATATCTCACTTTTGTCTAACAAAAACTTAAAACTATTTCAAAATCTATTTCAAAATCTTTTACATTTGAAGTCACATTTTAAGAAAATACAAACAAATAAAAACAAATTTTGCCCTCTAGTTATAGAAAAGCTCTAAACCATCTCATTTGTCACGGAAAAAATTTCGGTGTACCAACAAATAAACTTGATCATATATAATTTTGACAGCAGTTACACTCACCTGAGTTTTGGATGTTGTAAAATTATAAACATTAGGTACGAAAAGAAATCTGTTGTTCACAAACAAAGAGCTTGAAGCCATAACCTTTCACATTAAAAATTTTATACTGAGATCATTCCATTTAAACAATAGGGTATTTCATTACTGTTAGTAAAACTTTTCATTCAAGGGTACCTGTTAATATTCAAAGTTAATTCAGTTTCAGTCTTTAGAGATAAAATCATGTTCCTGCATAATAACTAGGGGCAAATTTATCACAAATCTAGACTTTAGTTTACACTTGGTTACAATTTTTAACTTTTACCAGCCATTTAAGCTAAAGAATCCAACCTGCATATTGCCCTGAACAAACCCCAAAAAGTCAAAATTTCTGCCACTTCACCAATAGCTGGTAACATCTCAATATAAGTGAAATATTCTTGACTGGGATGTAAAATCCCATTCAATCAATTAATCTAAAAACTCAAAATTGAAGCCTTATAATTAATTTCACTGCTGGTATTTATTACAATGCAATGTTTGAATTTCTTTGAAAAATATTTCTGTCTGTCCCAGTTTAAAGAAGTATTCTTACTTTGCTCAATCTGTAATTGTAAGCATTCTCTATAGTGACCACAGGTGACCTACTCTTTTTCGAACTCTTTAGAGGTGTCTTTACTGTCCACCAAGACAAGGGGCAGCGGTTTTGAGTCTTATCCAAAAGACTATACTAGTATTAAGCTTTTAACAGTTCTAGTAAGGAGATAAAAATCATTTCAGAAAATGTGTAAGTCCCCACTGAGGTTCGAACCCACAACCCTCAACTTCGAAAGCCAGTGACAGCACCACTCGGCCATGTCCGCTTCTGTAAGATATACTACCGGTAGTAGATAAAAAGATACAAACACACTGCTTATCTTTCCTATCAGTGGTCTAAGTGACCCAAAATAAACTGTAATACCAATGAACTGAAGCATTTTATTGAAACCCTTAGGAATAAATTCCAAACCTGCACATTTTACTTCTCTGTTTATCTTGTTTATTCATATCACATTGGAAGTTGAACTCCATCCAATTCCTTTTAAAATATTCTAGGTTCAATGAATCTGCAGCTGGACTTATGCATTTATTTGATGGCCATGCAATGAATTCATCAATATGTTTCCATTCCTGGTAACCAACCTTATTTTAGCAATTTTGTGAGAAAATACTTTATATAAGCACTATACTTTTAAGTTTTGAAAATTTGGCTATAAATAATTTTAAATTTGTGAAAACCTAGCACCACTTTGGCCCATGACTATTGGTGTTATGGTTCAAACCAGAGGGTGGGGAATCAAACGCCTGACCTACAACCCACATAGGTGAACACCCTACTGATTGAAGAGCCAACACTACAACAGATTATCTTAGTCATATATACATGTGTATCTGATCTTCGGTTTTTTGTGAATGACATCATGCAGTGTAAGTACATAAATCGATATGAACTTTTTGATCTTTTAAAGAACATCAAATCTACCCACTACGACAAAATCTGATCTACAACTATACCTATAAGTGTTAAATAAACTAGTGCATAAATTACCTCAAAGTGACAGGTAAAAATACTTCAAAACTCACTCAAAAACAGTCTCAAGTATTTGACAGTCAAAATGTTGAATGCAAGTCTTTGTGACTAGTTTTGAAGACATTTAGCATTAACCCTTGAATTTAAGAAAACAGGATTTTAATACAGGGTAAGCCGAAACTGAGGAGATTCACTTAAGAGAAAGTGATTTGTAAAACAGATTCAAAATTTATTCAAAAATCCCTAGAAGCATTTGACTCAAATTGAGGGTCAAAAAGTTAAATACGACTTTCTGCAGTTATAAACAAGAATGCTACAGCCTTGGCCTCAATTTCACAAGCATGCCTTCACTAAAATTTTCTTTTAATTAAATCTGGCAAATTTGAAACCTTAATAATTTTGTTAATTTTCAAGCTATTAGGAAATTTCAAGTGCCATATTTAGGACCATTCTACACTTATTACATATATATATTATATATATATATATTATACATGTATATATATTTTAACTTTTTGACTGTAGTACCGATAACATAAAAGATTTTCAAAATTGCCATTTGCAAGTAAAGAACAATCTTAGTTAAATAAGGAATGATTGTGAAACTGGAGCCTGTTTTGCAGCAATACATCTCTGGACTTGTACAAATAGAAAATAGAAAACCAGGGATGTTCCGATTGTAGATATTACATTTCAGAAAAAGTTATCCTCAATCAAAATACCTGTTCAATTTATAACTTAACACTTTTGATTTACTAAATCATCTTTAATAATTCAAATTTCACTGTAAAAAACAGGTCTAATAGGTGTTCAAATTAAAAACCCTTACATTATTAGGACATTTACTGTTTACTGTAAATAGAAATTCAAAATACTGGTACATAGAGCCCAACCTCTTGAATTCAGACATTGAAAAGATTAAGCCTCCTTTGATTGTTTGCCAACAATAACTTTCTAATCCTGTATTTGTGTGATCTGAATCAAAAGATTTAGACTTGATTTGTTGACTTTAAAGGTACTAAGTAAAGCTATTTAATACAAACACCTTATTGTTACCTGGTTAAAAATAATCAACATATCCTCTACAAGATCAAACACATTTATATATACAATGTACTACAGACCTGACCAAAGTTTAACACTGAACTAACAAAAAGTTTGTCTGTCGAGCGCTGGAGAAATAGTTTGCTAGTAGCCAAAAAAATGCCGAGAGATGGATAGCAGCTGCCAAAAAGCAACCGAGATACAGCTAAGGAGGGGCAAGATGAGCTGCCAATTCGGTAATTTTTCGTTAGCTCACTGTCAAATTTTCATCAGGTCTGTACTGTACAGGTATATAACTTATATTGTCTGGATTACATTGTCTAAACAATCATGTCATTTTTCTGTTATGAGATTATGTGTTAATAAGTCAAAAACCATGAAAAATATCAGATTTAATCTTTTATGAAATTTGATAAAAAAAAAACAAACCTCAAATCCCTTTAACTTTGGTTAAGTCATAATTAAAAATTTTGAGTTATAAAGATCTAATCAATTTAAAAAAAAAAAACCTCAATCTCTTTAACTTGGTTTTAAAACTCATAAATTGTAAGTTCGAATTTAAAGATCCAATCCATCAATTCATTAAAAAAAAAACTCCAATCTCTTTAACTCTACTTTTAAAAGGTTCACTGTAACAATTAACAATCAATTTCACATTGTGCTATCAATTAACTTTTATTATCAAGGGCACGGTATCTTAAGATTTAAAGATTTTGAAATTCGATTAAAAAAAAAAATCTATTGCAATCTCCACAACTCTTTTTTATTTGAAATTCTTTGTGTAACAATAAACAATCAATTTTACGTTACACTCTTAATTAACTTTCAACAAGATTTACCACACAGTTACAATTTAAAGATTTCAGAGATTAATAACAAAATCTAGCTCAATCTCCACAACTCTTTTCGTGTTTTTTTTTTTTTTAATTCTTCATGTAACAATAAACAATCAATTCCACATGGTGCTATTAATTAACTCTCATCAAGAGTAAACTAATTTAAGATTTTAAAAGATTTTAAAGTTTGATTACAAAATCTATCTCAATCTCCAAACTGTTTTTTTATTTATTTATTTATTTTTAAAATTTCTCTAACAATAAACAATCAATTTCAAATTCAAAGAAATGTTTTTATATGCATACATTATTAATATACAAAGACTTGTATCAAGTTTAAACTTATTTTTCATTTATTAAAGACAATTATTGTTTGTTTCTTAAATTTAAAAATGTTTACAGGTGCACAAAATTAGGACAAAGACATTTAATTTGAAAATATGATGTATATATTTATCAAGACCAGAGAGAAGGTCTAAAGGTTGTCATATGGATGCTGACAATGATACAAGATGTATAGCATAATTAGCTCTTGTGCACTTAATGAAGGCCAGCTAAAGCCATGGAGCTTGACCAACTGAAACCTTACAAGACACTCTGGGCAGATTCTAACATGAAGTTCACTTTGCCAATGGTCCATGGATTTCTCTAGGTACTTAGGTTTCCTACTGGCTGCAGGTAATCAGTTCAGGAATGATGGAGGAAACTGGATACATGTTGGGTTCTTTAGTGTGCGTACTAAGACACCAGACATTAGTTTTTAAGGTCTCTTCTGAAGAACTCATGACTCATTTCTAATTGGTGAGTGCTTGGTGAAAGAAAGGTAACCCCTTTTCTTCCTAGACATTTGCAGAAACAGTAAACCTGTTATATAAAGACTTCAAAGGGGGTTTAGTATTCCAACCCAATCTGTTATGATGTGTACAAATGGCATAAGAGTAGGCATTTTGGCCAAAGTTGAACTTTGCATCTGGCTTATTGTCATAGTACATGTATTATGAAGAACCAAAGTTCATTTCTACGTTGTTTCATGTTTCACTAGATATATTGCCAAACTCCTTTATAATGCCAAAATCAGACTGAACAAAGAGTGTCCATGAATCCAGGTTCGAAGTTTTATTGATATTTATTTCTGGAAGACCTCTATTACATTTGGGTAGTAAGTTTTCTTTCTGTTACTGTTGCCCCAGTGGCCTAATGGATAAGATGTCAGTGTACAAATCCAGAGTCTCTCACCGCTGTGAGTTTGAGTCCCACTCAGACCACATGTGGGAAAGTGAATTTTCCTTGCTATTGGCCTTTACTGGTTCACCCAGTGTCAGTATAATGTGACTGGGGGAGTGGTACGCTTGTCTGCAGCTTACTTACTTGGTGAGCTAGCACCTTAAAGATGCCATGAGTGCACGCTGGTATAAGGCAGACCATAAAACAAACTCGTACTTCACATGCATACAAGAACTTGTTCATAGATTGATCCATAGAGACTAATCGCGAATAGCTGAAAAATTGCTGATGTGACATTAAGCAACATTCAACAACAATAACAACCAAAACTATAGCAATGATGATTTTGAGAACTTTTTATTTATCTATTTATTTTCTTCTTAGACTTTTTGCAGATATCTGTCAATATCTTCTGTCATAGGGATACAGGTGTCACCACAAACAGTTATTGACCAGGGATGGAAAATCAAGAAGAAAATAAAATCAGAATACTGGGACAAATAATTATATAAATTATAAATGAAGGTAAGGCCAAAAGTTTAAACTGGTATATATAATTACTGACCTAAATAACTAGAAAACTGAGTAAGTGTTTTAAGTACCCAGTTTTAAACTTTTAAAATGAGAGGGGTCAAGATACAAAGATGAATCATAATGGTTCAGAGTAAAAAGGAAGGGGATGCTTTAAAACAGGATGTGTAGCTAGACTAAAATATCCTAAAACAAGGAAAATGTTACAATAACTAGTGTACTTTGTACTAGTATAATAATTCTAAATTAATAAAGCCCCAATTATCACTTCATAAAATTCTCTCAGGGCTCAAATTAGATTTTGAAACAGGGAGAAGTGACTTCTCCCTCAGCCATGATGAGGGAGAAGTTTTTCAAAACAGGGAGAAGTTTTTCCGTCGCGAAATATAATACGCTGCCACGCATGCTCCAAGCTGTTTGTCTTTATAAATGGTAGCATCCCTATTTAAGACTTGCATATTACATAAATGTAGAGAATCTCTTTTAAGAGCAAGAGAGAGAGAGAGAGAGAGAGAGAGACAGAGACAGAGAGAGATAGAGAGAGACAGACAGAGAGAGAGAGAGAGCTGGTAACATATTTTACTATAGGAGCACTATATTCCCATTATTTTTTGAAAATTGGCAGTTTGCTTGCCACACATGAGTAGTTTTCTTCAGGCACTATGCTTACATCCACCACCGACTGCCTTCATATAAATGAGCAATATTGACTGGAGCGTAAAACTCCATTACTTTACTCCACACTCTTCTTTTAAAAACTTTTCAGAATATCTTTCTTACAAAGATATAGACTACTGCAGTAGCTAAGTTGATAGAGTGCTTGTTCCGTAGTGAGAGGTCGTGGGTTTGAACCCCAGTCATGTCTGACCCCATATTAACTTGAAAGTGGGTAACGACTGTTCTTTTGCCAAGCACTCTGCATTACAAAATGAAAGTCATGGTTCTTTTGGATGGGAAAAAAAACAAGGTCCTGTGTAACGTTAGGCTTGGCACGATAAAGAAACCTGCTGTATAATGTCATCAGCACAACACACAATGTTTCTGCACCTTAACCTATAGCTGGCGACATCTTGATATAAGTGAAATATTCTTGACTGGAACATTTAAACACCATTACTCTACTCTAATCTCTTTTTAACAAATTTATAGAATATCTTTCTTACATGGATAGTAACCAGGTAAATTAGATTTAACAAAGGTAAAGAAACATGGGAACATGCAAAAGCAATTTATATATCAGTAAACATGTACACAAAACATATCTACTGTCTCTTTCTAAACTTTATGAATTTATCATTATGCTGTAATAAGTTTCATCAGGATCTATAAGTTGCATCATACATCAGAACAAACATTTTAAAAGTCACATGTTTTAAATGGGATTGTGACACATGAAAATGACATCACATACATATATGTAACACAAGACACAGGATTTAAAAACGAGGGGTGTTTGATGTGAGTTTAACCAGAGAGTAATGGTATTTTGCACTCCAGTCAACAGTATTTCACCTGTATCAAGGTGCTCACTTCCTGGAAAGTGGAAGAAACTCGAGTGACCAGAGAAATGAACAAGGGAACTGATTAATTTTCTCACATTAAGACCTGTCAGAGGAAAATCTATTCTAGGTGGTGATAATTCTTGTAATACTGTATATGAGCTAGCATTTTAGACCATTTGGCACTGCGAACATTTTAGACTACTTGGTCACCAAGGACTTATTTGTAATGCTATGTTGCTACACAAACATTCTATTTTTAGCACCAAATAAGTAGCATAAACGCCTTAACGACACAATAAATGAAATAATTTTTTAGTCAAATAATACATAACACACATGAATGGAATAATTTTTTAGTCCAATACTATATAAGTTAATTACACAGAGCTTGATGGTTTTAGCTGCAACTATGTTCAAACACGCTGTAATAAATACGGTGGTAATTTAATAAAGTAAAAATCATGACAACAGTCACAAGTGTTAAAAAAATTAATAATAGATTTCTGTTATCCCATTTGTCAATTCCCAAGAGAAAGTTCACAAATGGAAAATGAAAAATTCTACTACTGCAAGCTATCAATTCTAAAAACAGGACCAGCCAGCACTTTACTCATGTGAAATATTTTTATTCCGCTCACTCATCAAAAAATGTTACAAAAACTACATCGAAGCCATAAAACAGAATCAACATCTAGTGGAATGATCCTGATACAATTACTCAGTGATCTCCGTAATAAAATCTATCAAATTAAGGACTATAGTCAATCGATCAGAAAATCCCTAGAGTATAAAAACGCACTCTGATTTGTCAAAACCTGTAATGTTGTGGAAAGTGCTTGTTCAGTGTTCTTAAGAGAATTAACGTCTAGAGGTTTTAGTACCTTGGCTACCATTACGTACGTAGGTACATACTTGGAATTTGAAACGGCAGATAATATTCTCTTTTCTATTAATAATATATATACATTGTAGATCAGTTTGAGGTCTAAATGGAAGTAGAAGATCAAGAACAACTGTGCAAGGTTTTATTTGTAATCCTTACCAGGGTTAAGCACAAAGTAACATTAATGCTAGATTTCTACATATTACAAATATGAAATTATTAGTAGCCCAATTGCCAAAAATTGCGAAATATAGTCTTTTTTATAGTATTTAATCCACAAAATTGATAAAATAAATTACTTTTTGAGAGAACTTCTTGTGGATTACAGGTAGTTGCCAATGAAGATTATGTCTACCAAGACAGGAAGAGTACTGTGCAAGCTTTTATTTGCAATCTTCAGAATTGTCCTTGTGTAACAATATTATAAAGACAAGCAGTGCTGAAATACAATGGCCATCAATAATGGCCAAAAGATAGCAAAGGTGCTCCAAGTTCCAACCCACAGTTTAGGTGCATTGGAAAAATGTTGTTCTATGCCCCAGTCAAGATTCTATCACTTATCGTGGAAGTCATTTCTGAAATGTTAGAGGAAACTGGATTGTGCAAAGAAAACCACTGACCATCAGCAAGTGAAGTGATAAACTTTTTCACACTAAGATCTGCAAAAATCTGTGGCTTAGACTTTAAAAGCCACAAAAACAACAAACAGGTTCTTTAAAATGTTCTTATTTTAAAACCCACAAAACTGTTAATTTAGAAATGGAAAGCATGGACTGATATTTCAAGGTTGCAACAAATACATGAATAATAATATAAATAAACAAAGAGTCCCTCAACCGAGTAAATATGTCTGATGCATCATAAAACACACTAAATATAATTACATGATAAATTAATTGCCCAGTAACAAGTGTCTGCAAACTACATGCATTTAATACTTCAACTAAATTGTTGTACATGCAGATATATATATATATATCTAAAATAATTTACACAAACACACAAAAATAAGCTTGTATATTTTCTACCAAACAACCATACCGTAATACAGCAATGTAAAAAAATACCTCAAAACTCAGAAAAACTAACACAGATTATAATACAAAAATGCTGCTTTTGTACAGAAACAAGACTCATTGTCAATTTTTTTTTTAAAATTAAAAAAGAAATCAAAAGACTATGCTATATGTATTAAAGGGAAAACTGAAATATTGGTTAACGATAGTAAATGCATGCTCGAGGTAGAAAGAGGATGCCTGTTTGTGTGTGTGTGTGTGTATGTCATACTAAGACATCTTGTAGCCATTAATACACCTTTTTTACTCTAAGACAATTTGTACCAAACCCGAGACAACCTGTATCCAAAAAAATTTAAAAAAAAAACAAAAAAAAAAACAGATCTTTTTTAAAAGAAAATTTAGAAGAACCTTGGGTATTACATGTAGTTGTCCAGAAATTATGTGTGTATGTGTGTGTTCATCGATTCACCTCACACCCCCATTAAAGTGAAATTGTTGCCTAAACCTGTACCAATGTCCTTATATTCTGAAATTCAAATTCAAGTATTTATAAGAGCTTAAAGTATATTTGTAGCAAAAATGTGATAAAATTAACATATGATCTCTTTGTTACCAGTACATACAAAATGTACATGCATACTTGAAGATAGATACTTTTTGTCAAGGATTCTCCATGTCCTTGAAGAGGGCAATTAAAGTACAACTTATTATTGAGATTTACTCATGTATATATACCGTAGTATAAATACATATTTCAAGCATCTTAGCAACATGTCACATTTTCTTTAAGTAAAATCATATCTAACATGAGTCAGTGTTCATTTTAGAAAGGCCCATGGAGTCACCAGTCCCTTACTGCCAAATGATGAGATCCCAATGTTAAGCCCAATTCAAGTGTTCATTCTAGAAGGGGCCACTGTGTCACCGGTCCCTTATTGCCAAATGATGAGATCCCAATGTTAAGGCCTTAATTGGTCCTTTTAACATTATGAAGGGTTCATTCTAGAAGGACCATCGGTCCGTTAATTTGCCAAATAATCCCACTCTTAAGGCCTTAGAGGGCCAGGTTTCACATAATGTGAATGCAAAAATATTGATGTGTACTGGTTTTTTAGAGGAAAGTTTTTGAAAATCACCTCATCTAAAACTTTTTAGATTGAACACTGTAACATGATGGTCTATATACTTATAAAAAAATCTAAATAAAAGAACATGGAATATAGGTTGTTTTTTTTCAAAAGTTGGTTCCAGAAAATTTGCAGCATGTGTCATAATCTGTATTATCTTTAAATACATGCACTGTGGACAGATAACTAGATCACTGCCGTAAACAGTAAACTTGATGATGACTGCCATAGACAGAAAACTAGATGACTGTCGTGTTAAAATCTTACCCTTTGTCATGCCTTAACTCTCTTGTCAAATCATCTGAAAATTTAATGGCCACTAAATACATTAAAACTAATTTTCAAATGACTTTATTTTTAGTTTCCTTCTAAGACTTAAGTCTAAATAGATTTTCTCAGACAACTGGGACATTTTGTAACATAATTATCAACTAGAAAGGATTTCTATTTCTTTAGTGCTAATGCAACTTTGTCTTCAGTAGGTCAATCAGAAGCAATTTTGCAAATTACACCAGACAATATGTGCTTCAAATGTTTACTGCAAGAGGATTTTAAGATCTCTGAGGGTTATGATCGAGATATTTTAGTTTATTGAATAAACACCTATTAGAAAAGAAAATGAATGTAAAAATCATGCCACATGTTTCATTGTAAAAGTGTACCCATTATACATATTTAGGACATCTTGTTCAATTGTTGCTGCTGTGACCATGCTGATATATTGGCAAAATTGAATCCAGTATATAGATAGTCCATTTAAGAGTCTTGTGCACCAATGTGAGTCTGAACTTTTGCACTAAATCTATTATATGCAGTAGATGTAATGCATTACAGTAAATCTGGTTGTCTCTCAGATATTAGGTATGGTAGGAATAAGAAAACTTGTTGTAAAGTTTAACATAAATTTTATGTGATACTGACGGCACCAGAAATTAAAACATATAAACTGTTTCACTTCTATTCCATCTTATGATATGTACATGTACAGAAGTACGGTACTAGAAACTTTGGTTGGCAAAAAGTCAGAAGCACTGATTTGTGTTAACAGCACCTCTTGATCTCGCCTTCTAGGCTCGAATACCAAAATGACAGGTTCTAGTGCTAGAGAGTTTGTCAGTTCCCTTGCCCACAATCAGTGGTTTTCTTTGGGCATCCCAGTATCCCCTCACCATTTCACAACTGATCACCTCCATATATATGAAACAACCTTCACAGGGATGTAAAATCCTAAACAGGCAGGTCCTAGTGCTAGAAAGTTTGTCAGTTCCCTTGCCCAATGATCAGTGGTCTTTCTCTGAGCATCTCATTTTCGTCTCACCATCCAACAACTTATCACCTCCAAATATACATGAAACAACATTCACAAGGGGCATAAAACCACACTATTCTACTTAATTCCCAAAGTACCCATTATTTTCTGCCTTTAAAATCATATGGTTTATTTTCATATATTTGATATGAATATAACTGTTTTGATTGCATTCCATCACAATATTGATTATTTAAACTTAGGCATCTATTTGTTTGGAAATTCCCTTGGTAGAAATCTTTTTTCGATATTCAATACTAACTGTAGAGTATGTTTTTGCCAATGTTATGTAACCTAAAGTTTTTAATTTCCATTTTACAAATAAATACAAGAATCGTAACTCTTTCCATAATACAGAATTGCCCTACATATGCATACTAAAATAACAATAATGGGATTTTTAACTTAAGCAAGACCATAAAAGTTAGGAATAAAATTATTACAAATCCATATAGAGACCTACTGAATTGTTCGTTCTCAGACATGTCTATTAAAAGCAGCTGAGAGAGGTAGTTTTCAGATTTTCGTCAGTGAAGTAGAATAATGGTATTCAACAGCTTTCACTTTTAACAAGGTGGTCCGATCTGAGATGGTAAAGGAAAACCGGGATACATAGAGAAAACCAAAACCTTCAGCAAACAAACTGACAAACCTTTTCATGAACATTAGGATTGTTCCAAATTTGGATGTAAACCAAGGTGAAAAGAGACACTGTGATATGTGTAAGCACATGTTTTAGACCAACATCCACAATGGGGGAAACCTCGGACAACAAGGTCCATTTCCTGGACTATGTCTTACCCAATGTTTTAAAATTGCTTGGTTCTTCTGCAACATTGAAACTAGCTAGCCTAACATTTACCTGTCCTATAGCCCAAATACATGTACAAAATGTTTCAGACTTTAAAGAGCTAAAAGTTCTACCTGTCTCCATATTAAGCAGACAGACCATAAACCTATAGAACCAGTGTTCATTCTAGAAGGGACATTGGTCCCTTATTTTTTCAAATGACCCCATTGTTTAAGCCTAAGTTGGCCAAATTTAACATTTTAAGAATCCAAACATATTGGTGTTATGGTGTTCAGGAGGAAAGGTTTGTGAAAAGAGCCAAAGGATTTGAAAAAAGGTCCCTTCTGAAAAATCCAAAAATTGAATGCTGTTAAGACTGAAGCTATGAACTCTTTCCATGTCATGCAGGTATCTTTTTTCCCACAATGAGATGTCAAAGACCTTTTTTTCAATGAACTAATTGGCCCTGCAACGTCTGGACTATTGTACCCAACTTTGTCTGTAACGGTAGCATCAATGTAAATTAAAGTTTAATATTTAATCAGTAATCATTACATAATGACAGTGTATTCCCAGACACAAGGGTATCAAAAAACCATAAATCGGACTGTAATTCATTCTTTAACAACGAAACAGGGAGAATGTTTCCAATCAAATTCTGGTGTAATTTTCAATTTTAAAACACGAAAATAAAAATGATGTATTGAACTATAAAACTGTTCTGCTGTAACTTTCACTTTCAAACAGGGAAATAAAAATGTTATATATATACTGGTGTGTTCAGCTACATGTACATAATGGTACTTTCAAGTTTAAAGCATACATATAAAAATGTTTATATGTTAATAATACTGTCATGGAAGAGGATGTTGAATGCCATTCATTGGACATTTATAGTTAATATCATTTGTTATTTTATTACATATTCAGTCCATTGAAAATTAATTCAAAGAACCATGTAAAATTGCCTCCATCATTCATGTTGAAGTATGGAACAAACAGAATTGCATTCTCTCAGTGCCATGATCTCATTACCTAGGTTTAAATCCCACTCAAAACATATTTTGGTTTTAGAAAATTATTCCAAGGACATGCCAAGGGTCAATGAATACTCTGGTTTCCTCCAATATCCAAGAACTGACAATCTGGATTATAAGTGAAAGAATCCTGATCAGGGTGTAAAATACCACTCCACTCAGTGTTTCTCATAACCTAGGTTAAAATCCCACTCCTGGAGAATGGTTTTTGTGTGGCATGGAGAATGATTTTGTGTGGCATCACACTCAGAGAATGGTTTGAGTGGCATCAGTCTTAGAGAATGGTTTTGTGTGACATCACACTCAGAGAATGATTTGTGTGATGTTACATTCTGAGATTGATTTTGTGTGTTGCAGCACTCATGTTTCATTTTTAATCTTTTCTGAATTTTAACTGATAGTACATCAGGGCTTCTGTAAGACCCTTCAGACTATGTTTTGAGATTTTGTTGAAAGTCAATTTGACCCCTAAAGTCATGGATAAAATAGAATCCTTATTTACTGAGATAGAACTGAATGGACACTGTACGGTACTGTGTAATTAACAAGCATGCACATGCATCTGTTTATAAAAACTAGATTCAATGTTAAAGAATAGCAAGTTGAACTTCCAGTCACACCACTGATCAGATGATTACAAATCCAGTGGCATCAAAACTTTAATAAAATCATAGTTTGTCAATGTCCAACTCAAAACCTCAAGGGACAAGAAACTTAATGATTAGATTGATCATCCATTGTCTGTAGACAATAACGACAAAAACTTAAGCAGCAATAAGCCATTTACACTGTCCTATAGTCCTGATTGTGTTCCATAAATCTATAAATCAAACTAGAGACCAAGTCATTACACATTTGGGCCATTTCGATGTTGTCTGTTCTACAGACCTGATTGTGTCTACGGAGACCAAGCTATTATACATTTAGGCCATTTCGATGTTGTCTGTTCTACAGACCTGATTGTGTCTACAAGTCAAACTCGAGGAGACCAAGCTATTACATATTTGGGCCATTTTGATGTTGTCTGTTCTACAGACCTGATTGTGTCTATGAGTCAAACTCAAGGAGACCAAACTATTACACTTTTGGGCAATTTTGGGATGTTGCCTGCTCTACAGGCCTGATTGTTTAGCATGGACCTATAAATCAAACTAGTAGCCAAGCTATTACACTTTGGACCATTTTGGAATGTTGCCTGTTCTACAGGCCTGATTGTGAGGTCTACATATCAAACCAGGGTCCAACCTTTTACACATTTGGGCCATTTTGGGATGTTGCCTGTGCTACAGACCTGATTGTGTAGTAAGAGTCTATAAATCAAATCAGGGACCAAGCTATTATTCATTTGTGCTATTTTGGGATGCTGCCTGTCCTACAGTCCTAACCATGTAACATGGGTCTATAAATCATACTAGGGACCAAGCTATTACACATTTGGGGCGTTGATGGGATTATAATAAGACATTTGACACATTCTGAGAAATTGACATTCATAAATAATTGATTACAAGGAATAATTTGATTACAAGCCACATGTTACTGGTAAAAGTGTGACAATGGTTTAGGTTACCATGCATACAAAGTGTAGATCTATTAAATTACAACACAGATGCCCCACCTGCAGCAATTAACAGTTTTATAATTAAAGGTCATTTGGTTATTTAAATTTTAGTCAAATATAGAACTGGAGGGGATAAAAAGAATTTATAAGTAAATAAACAGCAATGACAATGTTTCTTTGTCTCTGTTCTGTCATACAAACACTGCGGCAAATTAAGAATTTAAATTAGGAATTTTCTACAAAACTAAAAAGGATTTAACAAATAAGCCATCTTAACTGTCTCTATGTTGATAGGATCTTTTTATGTTATATCAATTAGTATACAGTCCAACCTGTCCTAAAAGACCACCTTTATATAAGGACCACCTGCTTATAGTTATACGGGCCAGTGGAATTGTATCCCAATTGTTCTTTATTCATATTATATGAACCTGTATATAAAGGCCACCTGCCCATAAAGGCCACTTTTACTGGTTCCCTTGGGTGGCCTTTAATGACAGGTTTAGCTGTATATGATTTTACCAAAATTATTACCTACTGTTACAATATTGTTTTACCAGTCTGTCACTGTCAGTGTGTAGATGTATGTCAGTTTTTCTAATGTGTATTTCTTAATTCCATAAATGTATATTTCTTAATTTCATAAATTAAAATTTTAACTCACAACATTTTAGATAAAATTTATTCAAGAAATAAATAATAAGAAATAAAACATGAAAACTAAAATCTTCTATCTACAAGGACACAGACATGTCTTTATACAATAATGGGATTTAAGACACCTTTTAAAACTCTAATAAACCCAAAGTTAAAGTAAATATTTCAGTAAAATGACAGGTGGTTGGTCTTTTATCAACATGCGTTATCTCAAATTTTAACAGAATGACAACAAACAAAAGAAAATATTTTGATAACGTTTAACATACCTCCCTGCTAGCTTCATTTTCCTTGTTTTCTTCTCGACTGCCATTTAAATAGGATGTGTCATGGTTGAGCTTGACTTTGACTGAATTCCTCTAAAATCATTCCTAAATAATTTGACATCATCTTTTATCAACAGTCCATTTTCTGGAACATGTGTTGCAGGAATATCCAAAACATCCGCCATGACAAATGTTCAACAACAACACAAAACAAAATGCCAAAATTATGCCTACAAATACAAGATCCAAAACGATATAGACTCGTACCCAAAAATAACTCTTAATAAGTCGTGACAGTGATACAGCGCATAATTATAATACTATTCAGTTCTTCCGGAAAACATCCGGCCTTAACTAAAGTTTAAATCTGCCTCTTCCTACTCGTGAAGGTATTTACATCCACTCAGCTGCTGTGACATGAGATAGATCCAAACCCCGGATGTAAACTCTGGTTGCATGTTTTGTTTTTCCGCTCTGTGCGTGAACAGTGCCCCCTAACGGTGATGAAGTTAGGTTTTTAATTAGCGTGAGATAAGAATCGATCAGAACTATAGATTTTTAACTTATGATTCTCCTCATAATAAATGCAGGTTCATTAATCATTATTGGGTCCCAGGTCGAGATTGAATTAATCTCTGAATGGAAAACTTTGTGGTAGTTGCGATTGATTTTATTCCGCGTACAAAAGAAAAGGTCACTATCTAATGACTTTCTATTGTTGAAACGAAAGAGAAATGTTTAGAAATTTTAAACATATTTCTCTCTCTAGATTTAACGTCACACTTAAAAGTTTGATTTTCTATGGTGTTTAAACAATCTTATTTATAAGATAAGTAGTGGTTTCAGTATCAGATAGCTTGCATTAATATAATTCTGTATTTATTTAAAATAACAATATTACCGTTGTTTGATTGTAACAGCGACAGGTATATATAATGGAATTATTATATGTCACTTGGTAAAAAATTCTATTAAACTTAAGTTTTAACAAAACCATATTGTTGATGTAATGATCGTTTTTTCTGTATAGACATGTCACATTCGGAAATGACACAACCGCCTGGCCCTCTCATCCACTTCAGGGATGGTGGAGGAAACCGGAGTGCCCTGAGAGAAAAACCTCCAACCTTTGGCGAGCGAACTGACAAAAACTTTCTCACTGTAGGATTCGAACCTAAGCGGACAGATGCACTGGGTACTGTGATCCTTAAGCCCTCTCTCTCTCCGAGTCTCTCTCTCTCTCTCTCTCTCTCTCTCTCTCTCTCTCTCTCTCTCTCTCTCTCTCTCATAATGATGCTGATGATGGCCCCTTCTCAATTTGACTCGGAAGATTAGAACCTAAGACCAAACTATGTCATACTGGACTATATAGGCGTATATATATTACCCCCCATAACTCTTATTTAAGCTTATTTAAGGAAATGAAATTGAAAAGCAGACATTGATTGTTTCAGAAAAAAAATAAGATGGAAAAGAAGAAAAAACAAAAAATAAAAAAAAATAGAAAATGAAAAAAAACCTTTCGTAAAAAGTTTCTTTCTTGAACTTGAAAAAAAAGGAAGGGCAATAAAAAAGACAACCGTCAGTGGGCAACTGCAGGCGTTATTCTGACAATGGTCATCATTAATTAAATGCGTAGATATAACTTAGAAAATTAGTTTTCACACGAATATCCGCTAAATAGAATGAAAACGTAATTATGTTGTATTAAATGATAAAACGAGAGACTCAAGATACTAAATAATTAAACACAGGAAAGAACATGATATCAGTGCATGGTTTTAAGGGTTTATTTCCTTGAGCCGGACGTTCTCTGTATCAGCCAGTACAAAGAACAATTCTACTTCGAGTTCATAACTCTCTCTCTCTCTCTCTTCTCGAAAGAAAGAAAGAAAGAAAGAAAGAAAGAAAGAAAGAAAGAAAGCCTCGGACATAATAATAATAAGCATGTTTTCAATGGTTTATTTCCTTAAGGTTCGGCCAATAGAAAAACAATTCTATAATTTCATAACACGTGCACACACACACACACACTCTCTCTCTCTCTCTCTCTCTCTCTCTCTCTCTCCATATTTATTATCTGTGTCCATATTTATGCTATATCAACTATACATTATGTATACATGTTTTTCATATAGCATATGTACACAATGGAACGAGGATAAGAAAGTCAAAAATTATTTCAAAATAAAATAAATAAAATAAATAACAAATAAAAAAAAATAAATAAATAAATTAATTAATTAATGTTTCTCCAAAAAAGTAATATTTTATCTCATATTTTATCCAACGAATTTTACACGACTTACCTTTCAAAATCCAACAGTTTCAGAAACCACCAAATATAATTTGTGTTTACACTTGTAACATTATTGGGCGTGACTGTTCAGCCATTGTTTATTATTGAAAACTTTCAAACGTTTGATTTTCTATGAAATTACTAGTAATAAACGATTTATTCTAAGTTGTCACGCGATCATTAGATATATGAATTTATGTAAAACTTGCACGACTGGGATTTATGGTTACTGAAATGATTTGATTATCATTTTCCGAATCCGAATCCAAGATCTCTACCTAGCTATAAAAAAGAAAGCATACAGATTTGGACAGCATGGACCCGAACCATTCGAAACTATGAATACTTCCAAAGCTGTCAAATGCTGAGGTATTGTCAAGATGATTTTCTGAAATATTCAAAATTTATAATAATAATAATAATAATAATAATAATAATAATAATATACATGTTGTTGGTGCAGAGGCGGTAAGCACACAAAAAGTTACTGTTTCAGAGATGTGTGTGTGTGTGAGGGGGGTGGTTGAGTGGTCTAAAGCACCAGCCTACGGACCACAGTGCCTCTGAGCGCCTAGGTCCAAATCCAACTTGGGACACATCCTAGTGTGAGACAGTATCAGTTCGCGGTGTTTTTTCCATACACTCTTGTTTCCTCCACCATCCCTGAATAGACCGTCACGATATCATCGGAATAGTTTTTACTGGGGCTAAATTACTCTATTATTATTGACTCTATAACTCAAATTCGCCAGTAATTTTTGGTAATTTTGTTGTTCCTTTGTTTCAAAATGTAGCCATTCTTTCAGACAAAATGACTAATTTTGATAAAAAAAAATGTTTATGGCACGCGCTGTTATTTACATAATGTTGGTTAAGATCTCTAATTTTTATCTGATATATGTACTTCATTGTGGGTAATTTTGATAAATGGCTAGATTAAACAACTATTAACATTCTGTGTATAAATACATTCTTTAAAATCATTATACGGTTCATTCCTTCAGTTTAACCACCCATTGCGCACCATGCACAGTACAGACCTGTCAAAAAGTTAACATTGTGCTATCAAATTAGTACCGAATCTGCAGCTCGTCGTTAGCTTCATTTTGACAGTTTTTTCGCAAACTGCTATCCATCTTTCAGATGTTTTTCGATTACTAGCTATCGATATCTCGGTCACTCGACAGTCGAGCCTCGACTCCTTTTTGTTAGCTGTCGTGTTAAACTTTTCGACAGGTCTGTACTGTGTATACCGTAGTAGACATATTATACATATATTATGTTTTAAATTTTAAAAAAAGAAATATTATGCTCAATGTTAAGTTAAAATTCTATTAACGATTTATGTTCAAACATTGAGTAAATATTGATAGAGATTTCATCGTGTCTCTTTGGTCTCATCGGGGTATTGAGACCTTCAAATATTTATCATCCAAAAAGCACATCATAGTAATTGTTTTGTGATGTTTTGTGCTCGTATTTGGCAACTTTAAGTCTACTCAGCGAAATGTACAAGGCTATCTACCGCATTCTAAATAAAAAGTGCAAATATTTACCCGGCCAAAAAAGTTTATTCGCATACAGCTGCACAGACAGTAAGACTGTATACAACGGTCTCATAAGGATGGCTCAGTATGTGGGTGGTTGGGGGTTCAACTTCTGGCTAGGCTTGACGGAGATTGAAAATAAGTGGTGACGGTTCTTTCGTGAAGCACTTGGCATTAAGAAAGAAAAGTCAGGGGTCCTTCGAAAGAGACCGTAGAAACCGATGCCCCGTATCGCGGTAGACATTGAAAGTTAAAGAACCCACATGCTAGTCTTGAATGCATTGAAAATGTCAAAAATTCTGTCACTTCAATATTATCTGGTGACATCTCAATATAATTGAAAATATTCTTGACCGGGGCGTAAAACCCCATCCAATCTCACATACAACTGTTGAAAAAGGATGTCATAAGAGACAGGAAAGGGTTTGCCAAAGGCTTAACCAGAAGTATCAACAACCATTTGTTTTCATCCGGTTGTGTTTTAAACCATTAAACGGGGAATTATAACTACAGTACAGACCTGTCGAAAGTTTAACACCAAGCTAACGGATTCAGTTCCGAATTGACAGCTCATTTCGGCTTCTCATCAGCTATATCTCGACAACTCTGCGATCTATCTCTCGGTCGTTTTTTGTCCACTTGCTACCCGTATCTGGGCCGCTCGGAGGCCAAACTTCGGCTCTTTTTCATTAGATAAGCGTTAAACTTTCGACAGGTCTGTACTGTACGTTTGGCGGGTATGTACATGCTTATTTGTGCACTTGCATTGGTTCCATGAGTTATTTTTAGAAAATGTATTCATTAAAAATAGCATTTCAACTGATACCCGGAGTCTTCTCGATATAAGTGTTAAAATATCTTTATATCCTGTCGTAAAAAAACCTATTAAACTAATCTACCACAATGCTTTAAAAACTATTTTTAAGATTTACTTCCATAAGAACTTCAATATTTAGACAATAAACAATCCAAGTCTTTAACTTAATGTGAGTTTAGACCTAATAAGTCACCTCTGACGGAAAAACAAACATTTAATGTTGAAATAAGAAATCCTGAAACTGTTTACTTAAGTTATTCCAAATCGATCAGGATAATCCAATACCATGTCACATAACCTTTATCCTTACAACACATATACACAATACAGGCATGTCGAAAGTTTAACACTGAGCTAACGAAAAGAGTCAAAACTCGGCTGTCGAGATATCGATACCTAGTGACCGAAAAACTGTCGAGAGATACAGTACAGACCTGTCGAAAGTTTAACACTGCGCTAACGAAACGAGTTGAGTTGAGTTGAGTGTTTTTAACGTTCCAGTCAAGAATATTGTACTTATATATCAAGACGTCGCCAGCTATAGGCGAAGATGCAGAAATTTTGCCTGTGCGTTGCGCTGATGGCATTATACAGCAGGGTTCTTTAGCGTGTCAAGTCCACCATGACACGGGACCTTGTTTGTTTTAAGTTCCCATCCGAAAGAACCGTGACTTTTATTTGGTAATGCCGAGTGCTTGGCGAAAGAACAGTCACTACCCACTTTTAAGTCTTGGGTCAGACTCGGCCGG
Organism: Anadara kagoshimensis; assembly: GCA_021292105.1. Taxonomy (NCBI): domain Eukaryota; kingdom Metazoa; phylum Mollusca; class Bivalvia; order Arcoida; family Arcidae; genus Anadara; species Anadara kagoshimensis. The sequence goes on from CM037861.1 coordinate 29,941,778, forward strand.
GGTTCGAACTCACAACCTCCCACTTACGGAGCAAGCACTCTACCAACTGAGCTATCGCAGCGGTCGCTAACGAAAAGAGTCGAAGCTCGGCTGCCAAAATATGCCAGTCGGCAGCCGAGCTTGGACCCCGTTTCGTTAGCTCAATGTTAATTAAACTTTGGACAGGCCTGTACTGTATGTAAATAAACACCTCACAAAACATTTGTTCTTTAAACGTATACTATTTTTTTATTGTAGTGTTTGTTGGTACTCATTTTACAGCGCTAATTAAATTTGATTGCATTTAAAAGAAATCTTGAGTTTAATGTTTTATTAATAAAAAAAATTGAACATATAAAGTTTCGAAATATTAAGGAATCTTTCTCGATCTAGCAAAAATACTAAAATGATTTTTTGAATTCATATATCTCGAAAAAAAAAAAAAATTATTTTTGGAAACTAAACAAAAGAACCTTCTTTTCGTTCCAGATTCAAGATTTATAACATGTAACTTTATTACTGCACTGCGTACATAAGTGGGAGGTTTTAAACGTTCCAGACAAGAATAATTAAATCGAGACGTCGCCAGCTATAACAGAAGGCGCAGAAATTTTGCCTGCATGTTTTGCTGATGGCATTACACAGCAGGGTTCTTTATCATGCCACGTCTACCGTGACACTGAGCCTCGTTTATTTTAAGTTCCCATTCGAAAGAAACGTGACTTTCATTTCGTAATGCCGAGTTCTAGCGAAAGAATAGTCACTGCCCACTTTCCGAAGTCTTGGGGCCAGGCTTGGCCGGGGATCGAACTCATAACCTCCCACTAACGGAGATAACACTCTACCAACTGAGCTACAGTGGTCCAAAGTAGGAGTGAAGTAGTATTTTTAGTCTTATATCAAGGCGCCGCCAGTTTTGGTATGGTGGAAGAAACCAGAGTGCCCGAAGAAAACCGCCGACCTTAGGCAAGTGAACTGACAATCTTTCTCCCTCTAGGATCTGTCTGAGAAGGATTCGAACTTATGCGATGATACGTCAAAAATAGGGAATACAGGAGTACAATCAGTCGTCTTAATGCTTACTATGTTTTATTATTCCACTCATTTTTACATTTAATCTAGGTAATGCAACAAAACCATTTTCCCCATTTATCCCAAAATAATTTGTCCCCAGGTTCTGGATGACACAATTCAGATTAAATTGACCTAAATAGTAACATAATACCATGGGTTGAATGCAAAGATGCTTGATATGGTCAGAGACATAGGATCATGTTTTTGACAGTATTGTCATGTGCTATTTTTTTAATTTCTATTAAAATAATGCATTCAAAAACAGCACATGACAACTAATTGTCATGTGCTACTTTTGAATTTTTATGAAATAATATAATTCAAAAGTAGCACATGACAGTATCAAGAACCGTGTTTGAATAAAATGATAGAGATTTAAAACTTCACGAGGAAAACAGTTTTTGAAGCTAAACTGACCTAGTTTACACCGAGACATGAGATATAAAAAAAAATATTGATTTTTTTTTCTGACGTTACAGCTTCAAAAAAAAAATATGTATAAAACATAAAGATAACACAGAGATGAAACACTGACTAAGTAATAGCCTAAAGGGTTATTTCGACAACAAGCATGTGTGATGTCAAAAACAAATGATACTGGTGAAATCATAGAACATTTTCTCTGGGTTATATTACCAAGCTCCAGTTTCACAATTATTTTTAAAGCAAGATTTTCCTAAGTTAAGCAAATTTTGACATTATTTTCTGGGAAAAATGAATAAGCATTTTTGACAAATATAAATAAACATTTTATAAGCTTTAAAATGGCACCTTAAATTCCTGAATAACTTCCAAATTAACGAAATTATTAAGTTATAAAATTGCCATATTTAAGTTAAGGAAACCGTAGTCAAGGAATGATTGTGTAACCGGGGCCTTGCCCAGTTTTCATTCCTTAGCTACGATTTTCCTTAACTTAATTTTACTCATTTTTGGCAATCTCTTTTGGTGCTATGATGGAACATTTTTGTCAGAACCAAATATAAATGATACAAAATAGAAGTGATCTTTAAAATGACACCTTATATTTCTGAATACTATAACAATAGAATTATCAAGATTTCGCCAAATTTAAGTGAAGACCGACAATCTTAGTTAAGGAACGATCGTGAAACAGGAGCCAACCAATCCCTGATTCAATATTATACGTACCGTCGTAACTAAGGTTTGCCGATAAGAGTTTCCTATTAAATTATATGTAAAATTTTTGAAAAATTATTTTTCATAGAAATGTTTAAAATTGCTTGATTCCGCCGTTTTTAGTGTTTTTAATCGATATTCAAATTTTAGTGGAAGGTACATATGGAACTCTTTCCGATTTGCCTTAGCTTAAATTGAGCTTTTGCCATTCTCTCATGGAACTACGAATAAAATATTTTTGACAAAACTGTCATGTACTACTTTTGAATTTTTATAAGATAATCCATTCAAAAATAGCATGCTAATTTTGAATGCATTGTTTTATATAAAAAAAACCAATGTAACACAAGAAAAAATTAATTGAAAAATATTTACGTTAGCTAAAACCATAAATCATTTCAGACAATTTTGATTTCCTCACCATTTCTCCCAAGATTATGGTATGTTATTTTACCGGCGGCCAAATCAGAAAATCACATCAGAAGATCTAAAATTGATGATGAAGATAATGATAGCTTTTTCTAGGGTCTGGATGAAGTGAAAGATTTTAAATATTAACGAAGAAGAAAAGCATTTGAAGCGAATATTGGCATTAGGCGTAATAAATATTGATTTCATTTCTAGATACCACGATGCTTTACATCTTCAAAACCATAAAGGGATAATCAGAGAGACTGTACAGTGACAAATTAATCACCTCCAGGATTTCTGCGACACCAAATAAAACAATAAACTGATTAGAAGAATTCTGAACATTTTTTCAAGGTTATAGCACCAATCCTTATTCAGAACAAAATCAGTTTCCAACAATTCCTGGTGAAAACTTTAACAATCAAATTACAAATCATTTTTCCAGAACAATTTTTGGAAATTCCTGATAAAAAACCGCGACAATTAAATTATACAAATTTTGAATTTTCTGGTTTATAGCATCAATCATTTTTTTCCAAGAAAAATGGTTTCAACAATTCCAGGCGAAAATGTGACAAAACAATCAAAAACAATATACTAACCCATGTCCGAATTACAATTTCAAGTAAAAACTGACAAGTTAGGTTAAACACGTGAACTTCCACCAGGTAAGTGAGGCCGGGTGCTCCGGAAGGGCAAACATCTTCTATTTAGCTTGCTACACCCGTCACGTGTGTAACCAAAAAAGAGTGAAAGGTGATTACAAATTCCATGTGTAAAACAAGGGACATTAGCTGGAAAAACGAACTTATCCTGACTGGATATGTTTGACGTCCATGTTGCAGATTCTTTTCATTCTCAATTTTAATTTCACACTTGGCAGGTGTATTTAGCTAGACGGGTACTTACCTTTCCAACCTACGGTCTCACTTCCATTGTCGAAGTTTCATGTGTTTACTTAATTTGTCGGTTTAAAAGTTTTTTCTTTGCTTTTGGGATTGTGGTTTGAACATGGACCGGTATGTTTGTGGTTAACTTTTGGAATTGTGGTTTGAACATGGACCGGTATGTTTGTGGTTGACTTTTGGGATTGTGGTTAAACATGGACCGGTATATTTGTGGTTGACTTTTGGGATTGTGGTTTGAACATGGACCGGTATGTTTGTGGTTGACTCTTGGGATTGTGGTTTGAACATAGACCGGTATGTTTGTGGTTGACTTTTGTAATTGTGGTTTGATCATTGACCGGTATGTTTGTGGTTGACTTTTGGAATTGTGGTTTAATCATTGACCGGTATGTTTGTGGTTGACTTTTGGGACTGTGGTTTGAACATGGACCGGTATATTTGTGGTTGACGTTTGGGATTGTAGTTTGAACATGGACCGGTATGTTTGTGGTTGACTTTTGGGATTGTGGTTGAACATTGACCGGTATTTTTGTGGTTGACTTTTGGGATTATGGTTTGAACATGGACCGGTATGTTTGTGGTTGACTTTTGGGATTGTGGTTTGAACATGGACCGGTATGTTTGTGGTTGACTTTTGGGATTGTGGTTGAACATGGACCGGTATATTTGTGGTTGACTTTTGGATTGTGGCTTGAACATGGACCGGTATATTTGTGGTTGACTTTTGGGATTGTGGTTTGAACATTGACCGGTATGGTTGTGGTTGACTTTTGGGATTATGGTTTGAACATGGACCGGTATGTTTGTGGTTGACTTTTGGGATTGTGGTTTGAACATAGACCGGTATGTTTGTGGTTGACTTTTGGAATTGTGGTTTGAACATGGACCGGTATGTTTGTGGTTGACTTTTGGAATTGTGGTTTGAACATGGACCGGTATGTTTGTGGTTGACTTTTGGGATTGTGGTTGAGCATGGTCCTCGGTGACCGATAGGTTTACGGATCACATCGTCTAGGTTCGAATCCCAATGGGAATTTTTCAAAATATAAAGTATTTCAAAAAATCAGATATGTATTGTTGTATGTACAACGCACACTTGTATGGTGTTTTTTCTTCATTACGTGTTAAAAAGAAGAAGAAAATGTATTTTTCCATTAAACAAACTTTCTTCTGGATAATAATGATTGTCCTATGTAGAAGAAATGCTTGAAATTATTTCTTTATAGTACCATGACTGAATACTTTTGAATTGTTATGAATAATGTATTCAAAAGTAGCTATTTTAAGTGCATCATTTCATAAGAATGGTTAAGACCCACATAACAATGAACTCGACCAGGGCACGGTTGTTCAAAACCCTCTTAAGCTTAAGCTTACTGGAGCTGTAAAAAGCTAAATACTAGAGTAGTCTTTCGGATGAGACTCAAATCCGAGGTATCGTGTCTCAATGCATGCTAAAGACACCTCTGTAGTGTTCGAAAACTAATAGGCCACCTGTGGCCGCTACAGAGGAAGCTTACAATTAGAAACGATTGAAACAGACTGAACAAGAAGATAAAATTGATATGGGTCAGTGAAAATCCAAATTGTTATTAAATTTCAAAATATTTTATATTTAAATACAGTTTTGACTTACTGTTTCTATTTCATAATAACTATTGTACGTGCTGCCAATAACGTTTAAACAGAAGTTTCGGAAACACTGCCTAAAACACAAAATACTATTTTGGCTAGCCAACTGGTTAAGCTAACAGAGCTTTAAACAATCGGGCCAAGATGGATAGTTAATTATTTTTACGTGAAAGATCTTTCAAAATGATTTTAGAAAAAAATAAAAAATTCAGGATTGGCATGGATATTTTTGACGTCTCATAGTATCATGTTCCTTTTACTCAATTTTGGTTACACACTTGGCGGGTGTAGCTAGCTAAACAGGAGTTGCTGACCCTTCCGGAGCACCCGGCCTCACTTCCCTGGTGGAAGTTCACATGTTTAACCTGATTTGTCAGTTTCAGTGTTTAATTTGCTTCTGGATTGTGATTCAGACATGGATTAGTGTGTTTGTTTTTTATTTAATTATAAAACATAAAATCAATCTGTAAATATTTTTGGGAAATTCATACTTGTCAAAAAGAAGAAAGAAACAGATAGAGGAAAGGGGAAGGAAAAGACAAAATCCGAGCTTAGGAAACAAATGTAATATTTCATAAGATAAGGGGACTATTTTCGTCGAATTTTACAAAATCCGAGCTTAGGAAACAAATGTAATATTTTATAAGATAAGGGGACTATTTTCGTCAAATTTCTCGGAAACATGTGCAAATTACCAGATAAATAATGTGACACCAGGGTTTTATTTTTAAAAGCAGGAAAAAGGTTACAAACATAAATTTCAAAATTCATAAAGATTTAAGATTATTCATATCAACAGGAAAAGGTTAAAAAACCGTAATTTTTAAAATTCATTAAAATATAATTCTGTCTTTTAAAAGGAAATGCCCTTAAAAAGAAAAATGGCAGTTAGTCTTTTTTCTTTCTTATTGTCATGTGCTACTTTTGAATGTATTACACGTTATATCATAAAAATTCAAAAGTAGCACATGACAGTATTCAATGACAGCCGTTAGCCACTGTTGTTACTTTTGTCATGTGCTGTTTTTGAATTTCTATTAAAATAATGCATTCAAAAACACAGCACATGACACTTTCAATACGTCTCAGTCATGGAATACAACTTTCTTACAATTTTATATTCAAACTGTTTGTACACAAAAACTGCATGTAGCGAGTTGTAAATTTGTCTATATATTCATGATGAGTGGAGGTTTATTCCGTAACATTAAACACCAAATATTAGGTTAAAAGACTTTCAATTATGTACACTCAAAAACATATTACATGGACTTAGTTGTCACATAAAATCACAGTGTGTACCGTTATATAGCCAATTTGTAAAAAGCTGGCTTAGAGGAATGTAATCGTCATGTGTCACATTAGGATAGCCAATTCATTCTATTGATTCGCACGAATACAACATATTTTTCGTTAATTCTCCTCTAATTCCTTTGGAATACAGTACCGACCTGTCGAAAGTTTAACGCTAAGCTAACTGAAACTTCGCCCTGCTGAGTAGAGAAGCCGAGGTATGGATAAATCGCCAGTGGTTGAAATGCCGTCGAGAGTTTTTATATCACCTGTCGAAAAGACTGACGAGGGGTAAAGATGAGTTGCCGATTCGACACTAGACGTGACCGTAGTGTTAAACTTTCGACAGGTCTGCACTGGCTGTCTCCTCACATTAAAGAACCCATTTCCATGGTTGCATCAACCAACTATTAAGCTATGTGAAGTGGCGATGAGATAGAAATAAAACACTCTAATCCTGTATAGATGTGACAGGGATGTTCGGGGAAATAAAAATGTGGAAAAATCACCTAAGTGGAGCTTGAAACTAGAACAGTGGTAGGCAATAAAGGAATTATGTTGGCAAGAGGACACCCAAGGGAACGCGTTTACACCACATGTATATAAAAATAACCAGACGTGTTTGGGTATTAGGTATGGTGGCTGTTTTGTGCCATTTCGTCTTTTTTGCGTTAAGTTTACTTGATGGCAAAATTACATTTTAAGTTATTATGTGTTTTCGTGTTTAAAAAATATTTTCGTTTTTCCGCATCGAAGCACACATCTTGCGAAAAGATAACGGAATGGCACAAATTGGTTACCATATAATTTTCACCTGATGGTCTGTTCGGGTATGTGTATCTTGCGAAAAGACGAAACCGCACATACTGGCTATCATGTTTTGTTTATCTGGCAATCTGATCATTTTCAGTTGATTTTTTGTATATCCTTGTTTTCAAGATAGATTTTTGAAATATCACGAACTGGTTCCAATATTTTGTTCATCTATGATCTTTATCAACTTGCCAATTGTTCGTGCTTTAGTTTTTCCGCCCGCAAAAAGATGAAATGGCACGAACTGGCTACCATAATTTTTTATCATGACGATCTATTTCTGTCGATATTGATATTATTGTTTATCCTCGTTTTCAAGGTAGATTATCGATTTGCGCGTGTGAGTGCATGACAATATAGGATGATGAGCTTTATACCACAATAAAATACAAATTATTCTTTTTATTGAATAATTAATTAATATCAAACAAATACACTAGTCATGTGTTTTCTAATTCCCTTAAGCTTTCAAGTGTTATAAAAAACTTAAAGAATTGGTATTTATTTATTTATTTATTTATTTATTTATTTATTTTATTTATTTATTAGGTGTTATCCAATTTTCTAAAGGTTTAAAGTGTTTAATTTATTTATTTATTTATTTATTTATTTATTTATTTATTTATTTATTGTAGATGTTCGGTTATCTTATTTTCTAAAGCTTTCAAGTGTTATACAAAAACTTACAGAATTGTTATTTGTTCCTTTATGGTTTGTTTATTTTTATTTGTTTGTTTGTTTATTTATTTGTTCCTTTATTTATTTATGCTGTTTGATTCTTTGTTTATCCATGTAATGATTGATTAAAAGTTTTTTTTGTCTTAGGTTTGTTGACTACATGTCATTAGGGACAACTTTTGATGTATAATTAAAATAAAACATTAACACACTTATAATGAACCGAACATACAGTGCGTTTAACACGTATAGCCAACGAATTGGTACCGAATCCGCACCTCGTTAGCTACAGTGCAGACCTGTCGAAAGTTTAACACATAGCTAACGCCCGGGATTGGTACCGAATCCGCAGCCCGTCAGCTTCAGTGCAGACCTATCGAAAGTTTAACCCTGATAGCTAACGTCCGGGATTGGTACCGAATCTACAGCTTGTTAGCTACAGTGCAGACCTGTCGGAAGTTTAACCCTGATAGCTAACGTCCGGGATTGGTACCGAATCTACAGCTTGTTAGCTACAGTGCAGACCTGTCGGAAGTTTAACCCTGATAGCTAACGTCCGGGATTGGTACCGAATCCGCAGCTCGTTAGCTACAGTGCAGACCTGTCGAAAGTTTAACGCTGATAGCTAACGCCCGGGATTGGTACCGAATCCGCAGCCCGTCAGCTTCAGTGCAGACCTGTCGAAAGTTTAACACATAGATAACGCCCGGGATTGGTACCGAATCCACAGCTCGTTTGCTACAGTGCAGACCTGTCGAAAGTTTAACACATAGCTAACGCCCGGGATTGGTACCGAATCCACAGCTCGTTAGCTACAGTGCAGACGTGTCGAAAGTTTAACACATAGCTAACGCCCGGGGTTGGTACCGAATCCACAGCTCGTTAGCTACAGTGCAGACCTATCGAAAGTTTAACACATAGCTAACGCCCGGGATTGGTACCGAATCCACACCTCGTTAGCTACAGTGCAGACCTGTCGAAAGTTTAACACATAGCTAACGCCCGGGATTGGTACCGAATTCACAGCTCGTTAGCTACAGTGCAGACCTATCGAAAGTTTAACCCTGATAGCTCACGCCCGGGATTGGTACAGAATCCGCAGCTCGTTAGCTACAGTGCAGACCTGTCGAAAGTTTAACCCTGATAGCTAACGCCCGGGATTGGTACCAAATCCGCAGCTCGTTAGCTACAGTGCAGACCTGTCGAAAGTTTAACCCTGATAGCTAACGCCCGGGATTGGTACCAAATCCGCAGACTGGTGTGAAGCTAGCCCGCAATTCTAGCCCGCAATTTTTTCATATATCATCAAGCGGGCAATTCAATTTTATTTAAATACGGTTAGTCCTAATATCATTCGATTTATAAATATTTGATATTTAGGGCGACCTGCTATTGCACACAACTTTTTATAAAGACCACCTGTATATTAAGACCACAGGAACCGTGATTCTAAGTGTGATTACGAAATTACGCATAGGGCGTAAAATGAGTTTTCCCCATCTAGGCCTTTTAACCACGGGTAGATCTATCCAATTGCAACATTTGGTGAAAATTTCAAGAACCCTAGAGGGGTAGAACGGGTCTTACGAGAGCTCAGAAGGACCATACCCCCCTTTTGATTGTGATTTCGTAAGGACCTGCTACGTTTGAAGTAGCGTACACAGAGAAAATGCGTTTCCCCATCTAGGCCTTTTAACCACGGGTAGATCTATCCAATTGCAACATTTGGTGAAAATTTCAAGAACCCTAGAGGGGTAGAACGGGTCTTACGAGAGCTCAGAAGGACCATACCCCCCTTTTGATATGTGATTTCGTAAGGACCTGCTACGTTTGAAGTAGCGTACACAGAGAAAATGCGTTTCCCCATCTAGGCCTTTTAACCACGGGTAGATCTATCCAATTGCAACATTTGGTGAAAATTTCAAGAACCCTAGAGGGGTAGAACGGGTCTTACGAGAGCTCAGAAGGACCATACCCCCCTTTTGATATGTGATTTCGTAAGGACCTGCTACGTTTGAAGTAGCGTACACAGAGAAAATGCGTTTCCCCATCTAGGCCTTTTAACCACGGGTAGATCTATCCAATTGCAACATTTGGTGAAAATTTCAAGAACCCTAGAGGGGTAGAACGGGTCTTACGAGAGCTCAGAAGGACCATACCCCCCTTTTGATATGTGATTTCGTAAGGACCTGCTACGTTTGAAGTAGCGTACACAGAGAAAATGCGTTTCCCCATCTAGGCCTTTTAACCACGGGTAGATCTATCCAATTGCAACATTTGGTGAAAATTTCAAGAACCCTAGAGGGGTAGAACGGGTCTTACGAGAGCTCAGAAGGACCATACCCCCCTTTTGATATGTGATTTCGTAAGGACCTGCTACGTTTGAAGTAGCGTACACAGAGAAAATGCGTTTCCCCATCTAGGCCTTTTAACCACGGGTAGATCTATCCAATTGCAACATTTGGTGAAAATTTCAAGAACCCTAGAGGGGTAGAACGGGTCTTACGAGAGCTCAGAAGGACCATACCCCCTTTTGATATGTGATTTCGTAAGGACCTGCTACGTTTGAAGTAGCGTACACAGAGAAAATGCGTTTCCCCATCTAGGCCTTTTAACCACGGGTAGATCTATCCAATTGCAACATTTGGTGAAAATTTCAAGAACCCTAGAGGGGTAGAACGGGTCTTACGAGAGCTCAGAAGGACCATACCCCCTTTTGATATGTGATTTCGTAAGGACCTGCTAGTTTGAAGTAGCGTACACAGAGAAAATGCGTTTCCCCATCTAGGCCTTTTAACCACGGGTAGATCTATCCAATTGCAACATTTGGTGAAAATTTCAAGAACCCTAGAGGGGTAGAACGGGTCTTACGAGAGCTCAGAAGGACCATACCCCCTTTTGATATGTGATTTCGTAAGGACCTGCTACGTTTGAAGTAGCGTACACAGAGAAAATGCGTTTCCCCATCTAGGCTTTTAACCACGGTAGATCTATCCAATTGCAACATTTGGTGAAAATTTCAAGAACCCTAGAGGGGTAGAACGGGTCTTACGAGAGCTCAGAAGGACCATACCCCCCTTTTGATATGTGATTTCGTAAGGACCTGCTACGTTTGAAGTAGCGTACACAGAGAAAATGCGTTTCCCCATCTAGGCCTTTTAACCACGGGTAGATCTATCCAATTGCAACATTTGGTGAAAATTTCAAGAACCCTAGAGGGGTAGAACGGGTCTTACGAGAGCTCAGAAGGACCATACCCCCCTTTTGATATGTGATTTCGTAAGGACCTGCTACGTTTGAAGTAGCGTACACAGAGAAAATGCGTTTCCCCATCTAGGCCTTTTAACCACGGGTAGATCTATCCAATTGCAACATTTGGTGAAAATTTCAAGAACCCTAGAGGGGTAGAACGGGTCTTACGAGAGCTCAGAAGGACCATACCCCCTTTTGATATGTGATTTCGTAAGGACCTGCTACGTTTGAAGTAGCGTACACAGAGAAAATGCGTTTCCCCATCTAGGCCTTTTAACCACGGGTAGATCTATCCAATTGCAACATTTGGTGAAAATTTCAAGAACCCTAGAGGGGTAGAACGGGTCTTACGAGAGCTCAGAAGGACCATACCCCCTTTTGATATGTGATTTCGTAAGGACCTGCTACGTTTGAAGTAGCGTACACAGAGAAAATGCGTTTCCCCATCTAGGCCTTTTAACCACGGGTAGATCTATCCAATTGCAACATTTGGTGAAAATTTCAAGAACCCTAGAGGGGTAGAACGGGTCTTACGAGAGCTCAGAAGGACCATACCCCCCTTTTGATATGTGATTTCGTAAGGACCTGCTACGTTTGAAGTAGCGTACACAGAGAAAATGCGTTTCCCCATCTAGGCCTTTTAACCACGGGTAGATCTATCCAATTGCAACATTTGGTGAAAATTTCAAGAACCCTAGAGGGGTAGAACGGGTCTTACGAGAGCTCAGAAGGACCATACCCCCCTTTTGATATGTGATTTCGTAAGGACCTGCTACGTTTGAAGTAGCGTACACAGAGAAAATGCGTTTCCCCATCTAGGCCTTTTAACCACGGGTAGATCTATCCAATTGCAACATTTGGTGAAAATTTCAAGAACCCTAGAGGGGTAGAACGGGTCTTACGAGAGCTCAGAAGGACCATACCCCCCTTTTGATATGTGATTTCGTAAGGACCTGCTACGTTTGAAGTAGCGTACACAGAGAAAATGCGTTTCCCCATCTAGGCCTTTTAACCACGGGTAGATCTATCCAATTGCAACATTTGGTGAAAATTTCAAGAACCCTAGAGGGGTAGAACGGGTCTTACGAGAGCTCAGAAGGACCATACCCCCCTTTTGATATGTGATTTCGTAAGGACCTGCTAAGTTTGAAGTAGCGTACACAGAGAAAATGCGTTTCCCCATCTAGGCCTTTTAACCACGGGTAGATCTATCCAATTGCAACATTTGGTGAAAATTTCAAGAACCCTAGAGGGGTAGAACGGGTCTTACGAGAGCTCAGAAGGACCATACCCCCCTTTTGATATGTGATTTCGTAAGGACCTGCTACGTTTGAAGTAGCGTACACAGAGAAAATGCGTTTCCCCATCTAGGCCTTTTAACCACGGGTAGATCTATCCAATTGCAACATTTGGTGAAAATTTCAAGAACCCTAGAGGGGTAGAACGGGTCTTACGAGAGCTCAGAAGGACCATACCCCCCTTTTGATATGTGATTTCGTAAGGACCTGCTACGTTTGAAGTAGCGTACACAGAGAAAATGCGTTTCCCCATCTAGGCCTTTTAACCACGGGTAGATCTATCCAATTGCAACATTTGGTGAAAATTTCAAGAACCCTAGAGGGGTAGAACGGGTCTTACGAGAGCTCAGAAGGACCATACCCCCCTTTTGATATGTGATTTCGTAAGGACCTGCTACGTTTGAAGTAGCGTACACAGAGAAAATGCGTTTCCCCATCTAGGCCTTTTAACCACGGGTAGATCTATCCAATTGCAACATTTGGTGAAAATTTCAAGAACCCTAGAGGGGTAGAACGGGTCTTACGAGAGCTCAGAAGGACCATACCCCCCTTTTGATATGTGATTTCGTAAGGACCTGCTACGTTTGAAGTAGCGTACACAGAGAAAATGCGTTTCCCCATCTAGGCCTTTTAACCACGGGTAGATCTATCCAATTGCAACATTTGGTGAAAATTTCAAGAACCCTAGAGGGGTAGAACGGGTCTTACGAGAGCTCAGAAGGACCATACCCCCCTTTTGATATGTGATTTCGTAAGGACCTGCTACGTTTGAAGTAGCGTACACAGAGAAAATGCGTTTCCCCATCTAGGCTTTTAACCACGGGTAGATCTATCCAATTGCAACATTTGGTGAAAATTTCAAGAACCCTAGAGGGGTAGAACGGGTCTTACGAGAGCTCAGAAGGACCATACCCCCCTTTTGATATGTGATTTCGTAAGGACCTGCTACGTTTGAAGTAGCGTACACAGAGAAAATTACTTTCCCCATCTAGGGCTTTTAATCACGGGTAGATCCATCCAATTGCAACATTTGGTTTTCAAGAACCCTAGAGGCGAAGAACGGGACTAACAAGAGCTCGGAATTACTATGATAACTAGTTTTCTGTTTTTAATTACATGGAATGTTGGAAATCATATTTCCAACATTTATTACAAAATGTAACAAGTTGAAAAACTAAATACAATGTTTATTTATTTTAACCATAAAATAAAAATTATAGTGTCGATGTAAGAAGAAACTGCATAATTATGCACCAGGTGTACCTTTTCAAACGCATTATGGCACATATAAAAAGTTTACAGAATTAATCAAAGTACTGAAAGTGCTCTATGTATTAGGTTGACTATGAGTTCTAAACGGCAAATACAACATCACCATTTACTTATTCTGTAACCATAATTATAATAAAACAACTAATATAAAACATGTTTATTTAAGCGATAGATACATATACTCATAATCGTCTGTTTAAATGATATGAATTTAACGTTTCCAAGTACGTTTAAACAATTTTAAGTGTAGAAATGTTGTCCGTTTATTTTAAATGTGGTTTTATGGAATTAATTTTGTAAGTTAAATTTTTATTTGGTAAATAATTAATATGAGAGTAAATTCTAAAACCGTAATTTATATGCAAAATCTGATGTTTTAAATTTCATTGATAAGTGTCTATTCTGTCAAGATGTTAGGACAATGACGTCAATGATAGGTTAAATCTGGGTGTTGGATGTACACAAACGACTCCAGGATTATTTTCACAACAATATTACACCATATGAACTATACCTATAGTGGGTTACTATATACATGTATATATATAACTATGTTATTTAATGATGTATGACAAATTTCAAATAAATTCATTGAGAAGATATAATTGTTTTTTACCCCTAAATCATTCAGCCACACCGTATGAGGAAACACATAATTAAAAGTATGTGATGTAATGTTAAATTCTCAATGTATTAATATTTCAAAACTAAACCGAGTGACGAATGCATTTTCTCATTTTGGCACTGTATCTTTAAAACAGTCATTGCAAAACAATAATATGTAATAGTCTGGCTGACAACTCTATTTTTATGCTTAAATTTACATTTGATGATATTTTTGTCAATGGTCAATAACTGACAATTCATTCTGAAATTTTTGCTTGGGATACATATAGTGGTTTTAGAGTGGATTCCAATCCAGATGTTACGATGTTAAGTCATTTTGGTGTCAAAGGTTCAAATAAGTGTAATTCTAACGATCATTTCATTCGAATACTTATATAAAACAAGCAATATGAGTACCGGAAATAAGGAAATTGTGGTTGTAGTTTAACATTTTGTTTATATAACACCCGCTTTGAAAGTGCCAAAATCACATATATTTTAAAAAGAACTGTCAATATTAAGCGTTAACGTGTACATGTAACTGAATACTGATGTCTTGAATACAATGCTTTTGTCTAACGTATATCCTAATTTCTCAATGACACTTTTTCACAACCATTAGAGTCTAATTATAATTCAGAGAAAGAACAGATTTAACATTAAATCTCAATTGGGTAAAAGTTGCAAAACATTTCAAATAAATAAATCTTAATCCTAGTGTAATTGTTCTGCAAACAACTAGACGCGCACTTGTTTGAATTACTGGGTACACCTTTAATAACTAAATAACTGACTGACGAATTACGGTACATCACTATTGATGTTTCTGATGATGTTTATTATGTAACGTAAACTACAGACGAGTTTTTGTAAGATAAATAATTGAATGACATATTCCACTGAACAAACTCGAAAAGTAATCGCACATTAATTACACTACATATTTTTATAGCTAAATTACTAAGGCGACATTTTGTTCTAGCTAATGCTTGACTTGAGTTTCACTTACTAGTAATGTGATCATCAGAATAAATGTAATAAAAATGTTAAATATCTAGTGTTTAATTAATAAAGATAATTAAAATGATTTCAGATTGTATAAAGAATATCGTTATTTCAATGAAACCGGATGACTTACTTTTGTATTCCGTTTTATAATAAGACACCTTGTTCAGTTAGTATCAAAACTAAAAAACATTATTTAGCGAGTATCAAAATCAAACACCTTATTCAGTGAGTATAAAAACACCGTATTCAGAGATTGACAAAATAAAAACACACTAGCGAGTGTAAAAACCCTTATACAGTGCTCTAAATATTTTTATTTCTCTGTATATGTTACAGAACAGAATTAAAAGGCATTAACAAAAACAATTTATACACACATCTATTATTATAACAACTTATAAATCCCACAATCTTTTAAGGTATATCCATACCATGGTGACGTCGTCGTTTTGTGCGTAAGGACAAACTCTCCGATTTTACGTCTTTCTACCTATGACGTCACGAATAAATGGTGTTCGGCACCTACCGAATTATGGCGGGACGCTCTAATGCGTATCATTTAGAATAATTATCTGCATTCACAAAAGCTTATAATTCACAACACCAATGTTGTGTATTATTTTTAAAGAACAAAATGTATAATTTAACGGAAATAAGGAAGATCTACACTTTTGAGGGCGCAAATCTAAATATTTGAAAGATTTGAGAACGTCGTTTAAAATTTGAGGTACTGTGTTTTATATCGCTGCTTTATGTGACTTTTTGGGAGAAGGGTTATTCAAATAAAAATAGTACGACGCAAACGCACGGTTGTTCAATAAACATACTTCATAATAATTTTTCTCAGTGTCAAATTTTGACTATGCTCTTGTATTTGCTTTTCATTTCAGCGGCCTAGAATCAAGAACCCTTCATCAATGTATACGACTCCTCTTTCCAATTTAATTCGTTGGTATTGGTAAGGGTTGCTAGGGGTACAGATAATATGGTATTTCAAATTCGTTTTGTTTTGCAAAGCCAAATAGCTCATTATCACTGTTTTTGCTTATTTGTTAACACCAAACGAAAAACATTGAGTTTAAAATTGTATCCTAGGACATTAATGGTGAGTTCTTATGTAAGGAATAAGGTTTCTAATCTTGGTTTTGATTTTAATGCAATTTTATGAAAAAAGTAGCTTGACTACCCTCTATTTTTTCTAAACTTATATATTCATGCGCAACACATGTTAAAATCAGCGATCGTATTTTTATAAAACATCAAAATAACGAAAGGGTGTTACTTTTAGTTTTCCGAAATTTTAATGTTCTTTCTTGATAGGCGGCGCAGTAGAAAAATACCGCATGTCCGGAAGTAAAATCAATTAGTCCAAATTATCTTTATGACATAATGTTAAATTTAAATGCAAGACTCTTTTGGATTCTAAGCATGGCAAAAAGTATTAAAGCTTATTATTTTTGACCATTTATGTCGTGAAAATGTCCACCAGATGGCGCTTCAGAATTTTCTTAAGTATTCTGAATACCTACCTTGAAATTTTGGCATGTTGAGTGGTTAATGCCCATGTACAACATATTAAAATTTCAAAATATGTTTTCAATGTATGGGCCTACCTCAACATGTTCCCAGTTTATTCTAATTTTGTGTGCCCTTGTCGTGGAATACTGATATATGGAATACATTTCGATCTGTTTGTAGAGACACATCTTTTCTATTGCAATATTGTATTGGGGAAATGTATTGGACATTCTACATATATGGATATACTATTTAATTATTAAAATGCATAAATGAAAAATGCCAAAAATGATTACTTTGTGCTTCTTTCCAAATAAACATTATTTACTTCATTTTCTATAATCACGTGGGATTTGATTTTTATCTTGATCGAAAAATATGTTTAATATATTTGTTACATACTGACATTCTAAAAATAAATGTTGTTCAGTTTCTTTAACTTTCCAACAAAAACTGCATAGTTCAGTTTCAAGAAGCTTGCATTTCATTGTTCGGCTGCTTATAAAATTAATATTGTGTTTAATTTTATACTGGAAATCTTGATTTTTTGTTTCATCGGTGACAAGAAAACATAATTAATCAACACATCCAATCTCTTATTTTTGTGCAAAATTTCTAATTTCTTTTAGATATATATGTAAAACATTTTGGAAACTATTTTCCTTTATTTCAATTTTAGTCAGGGGGCAGATCCCAAAAATGTGACACCCCCTAAACTTTTTTGTTAAAAGCAGGAAACATGGTGGATCTTATTGTCCTATATGTACTTAGTCACGCTAGGTATGTTTCCACCTTGACATTTTCCGTGTAATGAAAATATGGCTGCCAATCCAAGATGGCCGCCAAAAAAGATAATTTAAGTATAAAAATTTAATATCAAATCAACCACTAAATCTTTTTAGTTGCAATTTGGTATTTTATCAATTAAATATTTATACTAATTTTCTATAATAAACATTGGTTGTAAAATTCAATATGGCCGCCATTTTCAAGATGGCCGACTTATTATTATCGCGCTGCATTTGAAATCTAATACGACAAAGGACGTCATTATTTTATGACATAAAACCAATGTATTGTATTTAATATACATGTACTTAGTTAAGCTGGGTTTGTTTCCACCTTGACCTTTTTCTGTTTAATGAAAATATGGCTGCAAAATCTAAGATGGCTACCCAAAAAGATAATTTAAGTATAAAAATTTAATATCAAATCAACCACTAAATCTTTTTAGTTGCAATTTGGTATTTGATCAATTAAATATTTATACTAATTTTCCATGAATTAACATTGGTTGTAAATTTCAATATGGCCGCCATTTTCAAGATGGCCGACTTGTAATCATCGCGTTGCATTTTAAATCAAATACAACAAAGGATGTCATTATTTTATGACATTAAACTAATGTGTGTATGTTACATATTATGTGAAAATATTATCAGTACTGCTCTTTAAACTTATTTTATGTAAATTAAATAATTTAAATAACGAAGCCAAAACATTTTTCAAGTTTTCAATAAATAACATTTGAATTAATTTAATAGCTATGACTTTTGATGTCTGCAATAAAAAATAGTCCTCTCGCTTATTCAAACATTTAAAGAGGTCCAACAGCAACATAATTAACATCCACAAGCACCTTGCAGCAATATATTCTATACGTATATCCCTTATATTTATTATATAAGTATGATCAGAATATAACATATTTCCCCGGTTCAACAATTCAACAGCTATAAATATAGAATTGAACAACAATCTTTTATTTCCAAAATATTAAAACAAAAACCAAGACCATAACAAAAACATCTACATGGCTACAAAGGATAAGCCTTTGACCATTATCTGTTTCTTTGGCTTCTTTGGCACAAAGAACAATTCTTATGTCTGCCTCTTTATGATTTGCTCAAAGACCTGATTCACTCGGCCAGTACTCGAGAATGTAGTATCGCATCCAAAAAACCTAACTGAACCATTAATTGCTTGCCATATACCATTTTGTTTATCTGATTTGATATAAAACTAAAAGAATCAGATTCATTCTTTATTCTCGTCATATGTACGTATATTGAATTATTTCATTTTTCAACTTTCCATCTCTATTCTGGAGTACATGTATTATTCTTAAAATTGAATTATTCTCACCAGTCCTTACTGATTTTAATGCTCTATGATTGTGATTTGTGGATGGATTGTTGTGTTTTTGATTTATTTTTTTCTTGTCAGACTTTATAGAATGCTCAAAATATCAATCAAACAAAACATCTACTTTATCACTATTCCTGAAATAACATTTTGTTCTATCTGCAAATCTACAAAGTTGTCAAAGGTTTGTGCATTGGCGTTTTCCGAATGCAGTTAACCAATGTCATAATTTCTAGTATGGTACAAATCGTTATACCTTTTTCTGAACATTTCTGGATGACATCATCAACCTGTGGCTACATCAGATGTTTGTTGATTGGTCGTAAACTACCTGATGATGTTACGTAGACTACACTTATGCCTTTTTGTCCAGTATACCACTATCACCGTTACCTCTTCCTGCTTTCACTGGCACAATGATATTATTTAGCAATTATTGTTTTGATTTTTGAAACTCCATATCGCTACCGAAAAATATAAAGACCTGTACGATTATATATGGTACGACATTGGTTAGCAGCATTGGAAAACCACAATATGCACTTTGAAGATTGTCTCGCAGCAACCACAAAGTATCGTTTTAGAAAATAGCGTTAGAGTAGATTGTTTGCTTTTATAAAGGCTTGAACCAGATGAAAAGAATAAAAACAAACATACCAATCCATGTCAAAATCACAATTATGAAGCAAAGCAAAAATCTTGAAACTTTCAAATGAAGTTTAACACAGGAACATCCACCAGCGAAGTGAGAACAAGTGACCTGGAAGGATAATTAAGCACCCCACATTTTTAGAAAGAAAGGAACATGGAACTTTGGGACACCACATATCCATGGTATTTTCCGATACAGAGTCACCATACTATATTGTGATGACAGCCATGAAACTTTATGAGGGCCTTAATAAGCCAAGGCTTGCGCTATCCCTCATCAACAATTCATTTGTAAGCAGTTTGACCGTAGAGAGATGGAATTCCATGTTGCCTGAGAATTTGAACAATTTTATAAATATGGGGAAGAATAAGGCTTAATTGACTAGTTTTGTATCAAATGAGTTGAGCAAGGAAGTACTTGGCAAGGAGTCAGTGGTTATTGGAGGGTTGCGGATCCAAATACTACATTCTCGAGTTCAGTGCAGTAACATCAGGTCCTTGTGCAAACTATAAATGCGCAGACTCAAGACTTGTTGCTTATTCAGAGTGAGATGGATAGATGGGAAGTGTTCAAACTAATCACAGAACTTGAAAACTCTGAACTGAAAGCTTATGAATATACGATAAAGTCGGCAATGTTGTTATCAATTGTAAATTCTTTTGTTTGTAATCTATTTTAAACTACATGAACTTCACTGTCATATGTTCCGTCATTGCCACGTTACAAGATGTGTTCCGGCCATGCAAATAAAACACAATAATTATCAGAAAATAGTTAGGAATCTATGATTTTTTCCTAGTTAAAACTACCATTAACTCTTGTGAGCAGTTGGGAAACTGGCCTACAATATTTATGAATGTGGAATTGTTGAATCTTTATGGTGTTTGTGCAGTTTTATTATTGTGAAAAACACATTCTACTGCACAGTTGTTTGTGGAAGTGAATGATGTCGGTGTAAAAAGTTTTTGAAGAGAGTCAGTTAACTAGTATATAACAATTCAATATATTAGTTTATTGTATTAAAACAATGCAGCGCGGTGATTATTAGTCGGCCGTCTTAAGAAATGGCGGCCATATTGAATTTTACAACGACAGTTTGTTCATGAGAAATTAATATAAATATTTAATTGATCAAATATCAAATTTCCACTCAAAAGGTTAAGCAGTTGATTTGTTATTAAATTTTCATTTTAAAATTTTTTGGTGGCCATTTTGGATTTGGCAGCCATATTTTCGTTAAACGGAGAAGTCAAGATGGAAACATACTTAGCCTAACTAAGTACATATATATTAAATGCAATACATTGGTTTTATCTAATAAAATAATGACATCCTTTGTTGTATTTGATTTAAAATGCAGCACAATGATTATACGTCGGCCATCTTGAAAATGGCGGCCATATTGAATTTTACAACCAATAATTATTCACAGAAAATTAGTATAAATATTTAATTGATAAAATACCAAATTTTAACTTAAATGGTTAAGTGGTTGATTTGATATTGAATTTTTATACTTAAATTATTTTTTTGGCGGCCATCTTGAATTGGTAGCCATATTTTCATTAAACGGAAAAAGTCAAGGTGGAAACATACCTAGCGTGACTAGTACATATAGGGCAATAAGATCCACCATGTTTCCTGCTTTAACAAAAAAGTTTAGGGGGGTCAAAAGAGGCTACTTTTTGAGATCTGCCCCTGACTATTTAGTTATAAACTATTTCTGACTTCTCTAAGCGGATTTTCTTGTAGCTGGATTGCACTTTTCCAGATTTCCGGAATTGTATCAATCAAGGTGTATAATTTAGATTATTAATATTAAAATCAAACTTAGCTGTAAACTCATTATAAGACATAATATTTCCTTCATCATTTGTTAAAACCTTTATAAAATTAATATTTTCTTTGCCTACATTTTCCAAAAGTTTTATTTTTTTAATGTTAGGATTTACCAGAGATATTGTGACATTACGTCATTTGTGTTTGTGATGTAATTATTTGGTAATTGGCCCATGCAGTGATCACCGATCACCAGAACTTATTAATCAACGGTGTGATTGAAGCAAACCCATCTTTAAAAACATTAGCACCCTCGCACTCTTCGAGATCATCCAGAAGCAGACATTTCCATGGTAAATGGCAGAGCGGATTTTCTGCACCCATGAAATCTTTTGACAAAAGAACTTGATATGGGATACCTTTAAACTACCTTCATCATAATTAAAAAAACCAATACACCTCGTTTTTATTTTATTCAATTTGATGTTCCATATGAAAGAGAACATCAATCTATTTATTTCATTATTATGTCGTTTGGAAGATCTGGCACTTAAGAATGACAAATCATTCAGAACAGAAGCTTCTTAAAGGACTCAAGTTAATCTGTATAATTTTCTGGGTAAAAATCTATATCTCCCAAATTATATTTTATACCCAAAAGTTTGAAATTTCCTTGTCAATTCATTATTTTTCTGTCAGTTCTAAGTTTATCACCACAAACCCGTTTACCCCATCTAAATAACTTGTTTTTATCGAAAATAGCTTTAAACCGGAACAGACAGAGAAGTAATCTACTCAATTTAATGCTTTAAACAATTTATTTATTGAATCACCGAAACCATATAGGACTGTTTTAATTCGTTTAGCAAACACAGTTGATGCAATTTTATAGTCTACATTTTAAAGATATAGGGCCCTAATGTTGTAGAAAATGTTTTGGTTTTCTTTTTTAGGCGAACAAGTTATATCTTCCTGCCTTAAAGTTATTGACACGAAAAGTTATCAACCACATTTTGAGATAAAACACCAACATCATTACACCAATTTTTACAGATTAGTACATACAAAATGCACGAGTGGTCTTACTAAGCGCCTATTTTGGCTGATTTCTAGTGCTGATAACTGAGACAGTTTAAGGAATCATTACATATCATTATCAATGTTAATATATTTGTCAAAACAAGAACATGATCATAATGATATGTTATGTCTGTAAGAAAATGACAATTCCAACAATTTCAATTTCACATAAATTTTCTTTTGGAAAGTAGTAAGGAAAAAGTTGCTTTAGAACTGTCAAAACTCCAAGAATCGAGAAAAAGTGAAAAGAATAATAGCTTTCAGCATTGCATCATATCATAAATATGAAGTTATCATAACAAACATACCAATCCATGTCTAAACCAAAATCCCAAAGCATTATAAAACAAATATTACTAATATATATTTTAATATCATCAAGATTGTTAAAAATATATGCCATCAACACTGAAAAAAATATTTAACTCATCCACTATACTTTGGTCTACCTCAAGTGCAAATTCTGTCGATTTCGTTTGATGCATATATATACTTCTAAAACTTAGTTTTATATTATTTTGAGGTAATTACTCATAAATATGCCGAATTTCTAGTATTAGAAAGTTTATATGTATATTTCATGATATAATTCACTCATTTGACCTTTGGCCTTTTTATGATCTTCAGTACCAAACCCTAGTGATGATCTACACATTTCAAGAAATTATTTAAACATGAATGGCAGCCATTAAGGAAAAACATCAAAAGAAGGTATAATAGTTCCTTATTTATTTATTCCTCGTTTTTGTCCAATCATTTATATACTTTTTAATAAAAAAGCGGATTTTGCCTTTAAACTACTGGTGATTCCCATCCAAAACTCGGGATTTATACCATTCGTGGTGCCGATATGTATTTATCTGGTCTTGTTTGTCTGTTAAATCATTTAGTTTACATTCTTATTTGCATAGTATATAAAAATGTTTTCAATTGCAAATTTTTCTCTTTTATATTACTACGTTAAAAAGTGTATACGTGTTCGCTATGTCCATTTTGATAATCAGAGTAATCCAATTGTCACAAAATCAACAGCATCTTAGCACTAAATATTACTTAAATGCCATTGAAAACATCACATTCATATCGATTAAACATATGTCCTTAGTAATATTATTATCTGATGAAAATATTTATTTTACTTCTGTTTTATTGTAACATTCAGAACATAACATATATTAATATTTTATATATAGCTAAAAGCTAAATCTCTACCTATAGTACTCTCAGTACTTTGATTAATTTCTATATACATGTATATGATGTTTTGCAGACTGGCATAGTAAACTTGGTAGATATGATCTTTTCTTACATCTTCACAAATTTATGTTTCAAAAATTAATTATTCTACATGTATTTGGACAAGATTTTGGCAATATTTATCGTAAAATTTTGTTTATTTAACGTCATGCAGTTTTAAAAACAGCCATCACTATACAATATGTTCTATTTATCTCAAAATTATTGCAAATAAAAGTTATATGTTTTTTGCAAGATAAGGGCACATTATGTCCAGGATATAATTAATTTTTTTCCATTCAGTGACCTTTGACCTCATTTTTTGCAATGCGTCATCCACCCTGGCGTCTATCATATGCTTATTTGCAAACTCGATTAAATTCCATTAGCTTACTTTTTTGAATTTACCAAAAAGCTTCGAAGTCTCGGCTTTTCCAAAATAAATAAATAAATAAATAAATAAATAAATAAATAAAGAAATAAATACTATACAAACGAAATCAATATCTTAGTCATGGAATTACACATGACCAAAAATGTCTATTTAAAATTACAAAAATTTAAATCTAAATTAAAATCGGCTTCAAATATATTCATAATTATAACTCATAAAGATATAAAACTCTATTATGATTATGAAGACCATTGCAACAAATATAGTCCAGATTTAGCATTTTCAGGATTAATTTTCAAATGAGATCAGTACCTTGGCTTTTAAGCTTGATCAATGGTAAAAAAGCAGTGTAAGTAAAAACTCAAAATTGAAATGTAACAAATATAGAGGAAAAAGCTCACAATTTCACAATGGCCTAAGCTCACATAAAGTTTTAAAAGTTTATCAACAATACAGTTTTTATTGTCGAGTTCGACTTTGTCTTCGTGTTGAAAATCATTGCTTCTAAACATAAAAAAGTTATAGACAAATGTATATCAAATATGTAAAATCAAACAAAACACGGAATAAATGAATTAAGTCATGATCTTGACCCTTCACTCTGAACAAATTACAAGTTTCAGATCCTTAAAACGTCAAATATCGCATCATTTGAATGACCAAAGGTCATATGATTTTTTGTGAAAAAAGATTAAAAAGAAACGTAACAAGAAAATTCAGTGAATTAGTATTCCTTGGAATACTATTTTAAGGGAATATTTCACTAATACATTCTTTACATAAGTTGCTTATTTCTCATGAATAGCTTTGAAATTTACTCCATACAAAGACTCCATAGAGAGTCCTCAAAAAGTGTAGGCTAAGAATATTGGCAAACCAACGTTGGGTTTTTAATATGATTATATTTCCGTGCGCTCCAGTTTTAGGTAATTCCGTGCAAGGGACCCAAATAGTGCGTAACACAATATGCGGCCATGTGCTTCGTTCAAAGATTTTTTAATAAAAAAAAATAAAATTACAAATGTATGGAAACAGAGCCATGATATTTTTATTTAGAAAGGCAATTACGTTTGGAATACGGTGATATGATATTCGCGTAGTAATAAGATTACCTAACAAGCCTAAAGACCGAGGGCTTATTTTACTCCATGTACGCCACTTCAGGTATCATACAACAGTTTCGTATTTTCGTCCATGGTCTAAACTTCAAAAATAATCAAGAAAATTGCCATAGCAACGACTTGTTGCCCTAACAACCGGAAAATGATGATTAAATCAAAAACATTAGAAAGGAAGATGCAGCGAAACCTACTTGAACATATAACTAGCGGTAAATTGTGTTGTGTGTGTACGAATCTACGGCCAGCTCATAATGGTCTCATGCGACATGTTAATAGTGCTATTTTGTACCTTTGACGAAACGTCATTTATCTCGAAAACGATCTGTTAAGGGTTGTTATTTTTCCCCATATTTTGTAGTATTTTAACCGAGCTTTTTAAACACCAAAAAATTGGACCTTATTTATATGTAGGGTTCCAAAATATAGCAAGTCCTTACGAAATCACATATCAGAAGGGGGGTATGGTCCTTCTGAGCTCTCGTAAGACCCGTTCTACCCCTCTAGGGTTCTTGAAATTTTCACCAAATGTTGTAATTGGATAGATCTACCCGTGGTTAAAAGGCCTAGATGGGGAAACGCATTTTCTCTGTGTACGCTACTTCAAACCTAGCAGGTCCTTACGAAATCACGTAACAAAAGGGGGAATGGTCCTTCTGAGCTCTCGTAAGACCCGTTCTACCCCTCTAGGGTTCTTGAAATTTTCACCAAATGTTGCAATTGGATAGATCTACCCGTGGTTAAAAGGCCTAGATGGGGAAACGCATTTTCTCTGTGTACGCTACTTAAAACGTAACAGGTCCTTACGAAATCACGTAACAAAAGGGGGTTATGGTCCTTCTGAGCTCTCGTAAGACCCGTTTTACCCCTCTAGGGTTCTTGAAATTTTCACCAAATGTTGCATTGGATAGATCTACCGTGATTAAAAGCCGTTGATGGGGAAAGTAATTTTTCTCTGTGTACGCTACTTCAAACGTAGCAGGTCCTTACGAAATCACATATCAAAAGGGGGGGTATGGTCCTTCTGAGCTCTCGTAAGACCCGTTCTACCCCTCTAGGGTTCTTGAAATTTTCACCAAATGTTGCAATTGGATAGATCTACCCGTGGTTAAAAGGCCTAGATGGGGAAACGCATTTTCTCTGTGTACGCTACTTCAACCTAGCAGGTCCTTACGAAATCACGTAACAAAAGGGGGAATGGTCCTCCTGAGCTCTCGTAAGACCCGTTCTACCCCTCTAGGGTTCTTGAAATTTTCACCAAATGTTGCAATTGGATAGATCTACCCGTGGTTAAAAGGCCTAGATGGGGAAACGCATTTTCTCTGTGTACGCTACTTCAAACTAGCAGGTCCTTACGAAATCACGTAACAAAAGGGGGTATGGTCCTTCTGAGCTCTCGTAAGACCCGTTCTACCCCTCTAGGGTTCTTGAAATTTTCACCAAATGTTGCAATTGGATAGATCTACCCGTGGTTAAAAGGCCTAGATGGGGAAACGCATTTTCTCTGTGTACGCTCTTCAAACCTAGCAGGTCCTTACGAAATCACGTAACAAAAGGGGGTATGGTCCTTCTGAGCTCTCGTAAGACCCGTTCTACCCCTCTAGGGTTCTTGAAATTTTCACCAAATGTTGCAATTGGATGGATCTACCGGTGATTAAAAGCCGTAGATGGGGAAAGTAATTTTTCTCTGTGTACGCTACTTCAAACGTAGCAGGTCCTTACGAAATCACATATCAAAAGGGGGTATGGTCCTTCTGAGCTCTCGTAAGACCCGTTCTACCCCTCTAGGGTTCTTGAAATTTTCACCAAATGTTGCAATTGGATAGATCTACCCGTGGTTAAAAGGCCTAGATGGGGAAACGCATTTTCTCTGTGTACGCTACTTAAAACGTAACAGGTCCTTACGAAATCACGTAACAAAAGGGGGTTATGGTCCTTCTGAGCTCTCGTAAGACCCGTTTTACCCCTCTAGGGTTCTTGAAATTTTCACCAAATGTTGCATTTGGATAGATCTACCGGTGATTAAAAGCCGTTGATGGGGAAAGTAATTTTTCTCTGTGTACGCTACTTCAAACGTAGCAGGTCCTTACGAAATCACATATCAAAAGGGGGGGTATGGTCCTTCTGAGCTCTCGTAAGACCCGTTCTACCCCTCTAGGGTTCTTGAAATTTTCACCAAATGTTGCAATTGGATAGATCTACCCGTGGTTAAAAGGCCTAGATGGGGAAACGCATTTTCTCTGTGTACGCTCTTCAAACCTAGCAGGTCCTTACGAAATCACGTAACAAAAGGGGGTATGGTCCTTCTGAGCTCTCGTAAGACCCGTTCTACCCCTCTAGGGTTCTTGAAATTTTCACCAAATGTTGCAATTGGATAGATCTACCCGTGGTTAAAAGGCCTAGATGGGGAAACGCATTTTCTCTGTGTACGCTACTTCAAACCTAGCAGGTCCTTACGAAATCACGTAACAAAAGGGGGTATGGTCCTTCTGAGCTCTCGTAAGACCCGTTCTACCCCTCTAGGGTTCTTGAAATTTTCACCAAATGTTGCAATTGGATAGATCTACCCGTGGTTAAAAGGCCTAGATGGGGAAACGCATTTTCTCTGTGTACGCTCTTCAAACCTAGCAGGTCCTTACGAAATCACGTAACAAAAGGGGGTATGGTCCTTCTGAGCTCTCGTAAGACCCGTTCTACCCCTCTAGGGTTCTTGAAATTTTCACCAAATGTTGCAATTGGATGGATCTACCGGTGATTAAAAGCCGTAGATGGGGAAAGTAATTTTTCTCTGTGTACGCTACTTCAAACGTAGCAGGTCCTTACGAAATCACATATCAAAAGGGGGGTATGGTCCTTCTGAGCTCTCGTAAGACCCGTTATACCCCTCTAGGGTTCTTGAAATTTTCACCAATGTTGCAATTGGATAGATCTACCCGTGGTTAAAAGGCCTAGATGGGGAAACGCATTTTCTCTGTGTACGCTACTTAAAACGTAACAGGTCCTTACGAAATCACGTAACAAAAGGGGTTATGGTCCTTCTGAGCTCTCGTAAGACCCGTTTTACCCCTCTAGGGTTCTTGAAATTTTCACCAAATGTTGCATTTGGATAGATCTACCGGTGATTAAAAGCCGTTGATGGGGAAAGTAATTTTTCTCTGTGTACGCTACTTCAAACGTAGCAGGTCCTTACGAAATCACATATCAAAAGGGGGGGTATGGTCCTTCTGAGCTCTCGTAAGACCCGTTCTACCCCTCTAGGGTTCTTGAAATTTTCACCAAATGTTGCAATTGGATAGATCTACCCGTGGTTAAAAGGCCTAGATGGGGAAACGCATTTTCTCTGTGTACGCTCTTCAAACCTAGCAGGTCCTTACGAAATCACGTAACAAAAGGGGGTATGGTCCTTCTGAGCTCTCGTAAGACCCGTTCTACCCTCTAGGGTTCTTGAAATTTCACCAAATGTTGCAATTGGATAGATCTACCCGTGGTTAAAAGGCCTAGATGGGGAAACGCATTTTCTCTGTGTACGCTACTTCAAAACCTAGCAGGTCCTTACGAAATCACGTAACAAAAGGGGGTATGGTCCTTCTGAGCTCTCGTAGACCCGTTCTAACCCCTCTAGGGTTCTTGAAATTTTCACCAAATGTTGCAATTGGATAGATCTACCCGTGGTTAAAAGGCCTAGATGGGAAACGCATTTTCTCTGTGTACGCTCTTCAAACCTAGCAGGTCCTTACGAAATCAGTAACAAAAGGGGGTATGGTCCTTCTGAGCTCTCGTAAGACCCGTTCTACCCCTCTAGGGTTCTTGAAATTTTCACCAAATGTTGCAATTGGATGGATCTACCGGTGATTAAAAGCCGTAGATGGGGAAAGTAATTTTTCTCTGTGTACGCTACTTCAAACGTAGCAGGTCCTTACGAAATCACATATCAAAAGGGGGGTATGGTCCTTCTGAGCTCTCGTAAGACCCGTTCTACCCCTCTAGGTTCTTGAAATTTTCACCAAATGTTGCAATTGAATAGATCTACCCGTGGTTAAAAGGCCTAGAGGGGAAACGCATTTTCTCTGTGTACGCTACTTTAAAACGTAACAGGTCCTTACGAAAATCACGTAACAAAGGGGGTTATGGTCCTTCTGAGCTCTCGTAAGACCCGTTTTTACCCCTCTAGGGTTCTTGAAATTTCACCAAATGTTGCATTTGGATAGATCTACCGTGATTAAAAAAGCCGTTGATGGGGAAAAGTAATTTTTCTCTGTGTACGCTACTTCAAACGTAGCAGGTCCTTACGAAATCACATATCAAAAGGGGGGTATGGTCCTTCTGAGCTCTCGTAAGACCCGTTCTACCCCTCTAGGGTTCTTGAAATTTTCACCAAATGTTGCAATTGGATAGATCTACCCGTGGTTAAAAGGCCTAGATGGGGAAACGCATTTTCTCTGTGTACGCTACTTCAAACGTAGCAGGTCCTTACGAAATCACATATCAAAAGGGGGGTATGGTCCTTCTGAGCTCTCGTAAGACCCGTTCTACCCCTCTAGGGTTCTTGAAATTTTCACCAAATGTTGCAATTGGATAGATCTACCCGTGGTTAAAAGGCCTAGATGGGGAAACGCATTTTCTCTGTGTACGCTACTTCAAACGTAGCAGGTCCTTACGAAATCACATATCAAAAGGGGGGTATGGTCCTTCTGAGCTCTCGTAAGACCCGTTCTACCCCTCTAGGGTTCTTGAAATTTTCACCAAATGTTGCAATTGGATAGATCTACCCGTGGTTAAAAGGCCTAGATGGGGAAACGCATTTTCTCTGTGTACGCTACTTCAAACGTAGCAGGTCCTTACGAAATCACATATCAAAAGGGGGGTATGGTCCTTCTGAGCTCTCGTAAGACCCGTTCTACCCCTCTAGGGTTCTTGAAATTTTCACCAAATGTTGCAATTGGATAGATCTACCCGTGGTTAAAAGGCCTAGATGGGGAAACGCATTTTCTCTGTGTACGCTACTTCAAACGTAGCAGGTCCTTACGAAATCACATATCAAAAGGGGGGTATGGTCCTTCTGAGCTCTCGTAAGACCCGTTCTACCCCTCTAGGGTTCTTGAAATTTTCACCAAATGTTGCAATTGGATAGATCTACCCGTGGTTAAAAGGCCTAGATGGGGAAACGCATTTTCTCTGTGTACGCTACTTCAAACGTAGCAGGTCCTTACGAAATCACATATCAAAAGGGGGGTATGGTCCTTCTGAGCTCTCGTAAGACCCGTTCTACCCCTCTAGGGTTCTTGAAATTTTCACCAAATGTTGCAATTGGATAGATCTACCCGTGGTTAAAAGGCCTAGATGGGGAAACGCATTTTCTCTGTGTACGCTACTTCAAACGTAGCAGGTCCTTACGAAATCACATATCAAAAGGGGGGTATGGTCCTTCTGAGCTCTCGTAAGACCCGTTCTACCCCTCTAGGGTTCTTGAAATTTTCACCAAATGTTGCAATTGGATAGATCTACCCGTGGTTAAAAGGCCTAGATGGGGAAACGCATTTTCTCTGTGTACGCTACTTCAAACGTAGCAGGTCCTTACGAAATCACATATCAAAAGGGGGGTATGGTCCTTCTGAGCTCTCGTAAGACCCGTTCTACCCCTCTAGGGTTCTTGAAATTTTCACCAAATGTTGCAATTGGATAGATCTACCCGTGGTTAAAAGGCCTAGATGGGGAAACGCATTTTCTCTGTGTACGCTACTTCAAACGTAGCAGGTCCTTACGAAATCACATATCAAAAGGGGGGTATGGTCCTTCTGAGCTCTCGTAAGACCCGTTCTACCCCTCTAGGGTTCTTGAAATTTTCACCAAATGTTGCAATTGGATAGATCTACCCGTGGTTAAAAGGCCTAGATGGGGAAACGCATTTTCTCTGTGTACGCTACTTCAAACGTAGCAGGTCCTTACGAAATCACATATCAAAAGGGGGGTATGGTCCTTCTGAGCTCTCGTAAGACCCGTTCTACCCCTCTAGGGTTCTTGAAATTTTCACCAAATGTTGCAATTGGATAGATCTACCCGTGGTTAAAAGGCCTAGATGGGGAAACGCATTTTCTCTGTGTACGCTACTTCAAACGTAGCAGGTCCTTACGAAATCACATATCAAAAGGGGGGTATGGTCCTTCTGAGCTCTCGTAAGACCCGTTCTACCCCTCTAGGGTTCTTGAAATTTTCACCAAATGTTGCAATTGGATAGATCTACCCGTGGTTAAAAGGCCTAGATGGGGAAACGCATTTTCTCTGTGTACGCTACTTCAAACGTAGCAGGTCCTTACGAAATCACATATCAAAAGGGGGGTATGGTCCTTCTGAGCTCTCGTAAGACCCGTTCTACCCCTCTAGGGTTCTTGAAATTTTCACCAAATGTTGCAATTGGATAGATCTACCCGTGGTTAAAAGGCCTAGATGGGGAAACGCATTTTCTCTGTGTACGCTACTTCAAACGTAGCAGGTCCTTACGAAATCACATATCAAAAGGGGGGTATGGTCCTTCTGAGCTCTCGTAAGACCCGTTCTACCCCTCTAGGGTTCTTGAAATTTTCACCAAATGTTGCAATTGGATAGATCTACCCGTGGTTAAAAGGCCTAGATGGGGAAACGCATTTTCTCTGTGTACGCTACTTCAAACGTAGCAGGTCCTTACGAAATCACATATCAAAAGGGGGGTATGGTCCTTCTGAGCTCTCGTAAGACCCGTTCTACCCCTCTAGGGTTCTTGAAATTTTCACCAAATGTTGCAATTGGATAGATCTACCCGTGGTTAAAAGGCCTAGATGGGGAAACGCATTTTCTCTGTGTACGCTACTTCAAACGTAGCAGGTCCTTACGAAATCACATATCAAAAGGGGGGTATGGTCCTTCTGAGCTCTCGTAAGACCCGTTCTACCCCTCTAGGGTTCTTGAAATTTTCACCAAATGTTGCAATTGGATAGATCTACCCGTGGTTAAAAGGCCTAGATGGGGAAACGCATTTTCTCTGTGTACGCTACTTCAAACGTAGCAGGTCCTTACGAAATCACATATCAAAAGGGGGGTATGGTCCTTCTGAGCTCTCGTAAGACCCGTTCTACCCCTCTAGGGTTCTTGAAATTTTCACCAAATGTTGCAATTGGATAGATCTACCCGTGGTTAAAAGGCCTAGATGGGGAAACGCATTTTCTCTGTGTACGCTACTTCAAACGTAGCAGGTCCTTACGAAATCACATATCAAAAGGGGGTATGGTCCTTCTGAGCTCTCGTAAGACCCGTTCTACCCCTCTAGGGTTCTTGAAATTTTCACCAAATGTTGCAATTGGATAGATCTACCCGTGGTTAAAAGGCCTAGATGGGGAAACGCATTTTCTCTGTGTACGCTACTTCAAACGTAGCAGGTCCTTACGAAATCACATATCAAAAGGGGGGTATGGTCCTTCTGAGCTCTCGTAAGACCCGTTCTACCCCTCTAGGGTTCTTGAAATTTTCACCAAATGTTGCAATTGGATAGATCTACCCGTGGTTAAAAGGCCTAGATGGGGAAACGCATTTTCTCTGTGTACGCTACTTCAAACGTAGCAGGTCCTTACGAAATCACATATCAAAAGGGGGGTATGGTCCTTCTGAGCTCTCGTAAGACCCGTTCTACCCCTCTAGGGTTCTTGAAATTTTCACCAAATGTTGCAATTGGATAGATCTACCCGTGGTTAAAAGGCCTAGATGGGGAAACGCATTTTCTCTGTGTACGCTACTTCAAACGTAGCAGGTCCTTACGAAATCACATATCAAAAGGGGGTATGGTCCTTCTGAGCTCTCGTAAGACCCGTTCTACCCCTCTAGGGTTCTTGAAATTTTCACCAAATGTTGCAATTGGATAGATCTACCCGTGGTTAAAAGGCCTAGATGGGGAAACGCATTTTCTCTGTGTACGCTACTTCAAACGTAGCAGGTCCTTACGAAATCACATATCAAAAGGGGGGTATGGTCCTTCTGAGCTCTCGTAAGACCCGTTCTACCCCTCTAGGGTTCTTGAAATTTTCACCAAATGTTGCAATTGGATAGATCTACCCGTGGTTAAAAGGCCTAGATGGGGAAAACTCATTTACGCCCTATGCGTAATTTCGTAATCACACTTAGAATCACGGTTCCTGTGGTCTTAATATACAGGTGGTCTTTAGAAAAAGTTGTGTGCAATAGCAGGTCGCCCTAAATATCAAATATTTATAAATGGAATGATATTAGGATTAACCGTATTTAAATAAAATCGAATTGCCCGCTTGATGATATTTAAAAAATTGCGGGCTAGAATTGCGGGCTAGCTTCACACCAGTAATCCGCAGCTCGTTAGCTACAGTGCAGACCTGTCGAAAGTTTAACCCTGATAGCTAACGCCCGGGATTGGTACCAAATCCGCAGCTCGTTAGCTACAGTGCAGACCTGTCGAAAGTTTAACCCTGATAGCTAACGCCCGGGATTGGTACAGAATCCGCACCTCGTTAGCTACAGTGCAGACCTGTCGAAAGTTTAACACATAGTTACCGAATGCTACAGTGCAGACCTGTCGAAAGTTTAACCCTGATAGCTAACGGATTGGTACAGAATCCGCAGCCCGTCAGCTTCAGTGCAGACCTGTCGAAAGTTTAACCCTGATAGCTAACGTCCGGGATTGTTACCGAATCTGCATCTCGTTAGCTACAGTGCAGACCTGTCGAAAGTTTAACCCTGATAGCTAACGTCCGGGATTGGTACCGAATCTGCATCTCGTTAGCTACAGTGCAGACCTGTCGAAAGTTTAACCCTGATAGCTAACGCCCGGGATTGGTACCGAATCCACAGCTTGTTAGCTACAGTGCAGATCTGTCGAAAGTTTAACACATAGCTAACGCCCGGGATTGGTACAGAATCCGCAGCTCGTTAGCTACAGTGCAGACCTGTCGAAAGTTTAACCCTGATAGCTAACGCCCGGGATTGGTACCAAATCCACAGCTCGTTAGCTACAGTGCAGACCTGTCGAAAGTTTAACCCTGATAGCTAACGCCCGGGATGGTACTGAATCCGCAGCTCGTTAGCTACAGTGCAGACCTGTCGAAAGTTTAACCCTGATAGCTAACGCCCGGGATTGGTACCAAATCCACAGCTCGTTAGCTACAGATCTGTCGAAAGTTTAACAATTGTTATAGCTAGCCTAACTTAATTGTACCTAATCCGCAGTTCTTCTCGAACCATCGTTAGCTCGTTAGCTACAGTACAGACCTGTCAAAAGTTTAACACAGAGCTGGCCAAAAATAGTCAAAGTGACCGAGATATGGATAGCTATAGTTACCGAAGAGTTGAGTTGAGTAATGTTTAACGTCTCAGTCAAGAATATTTCACTTATATCGAGACGTCGCCAGCTATAGGCAAAGGTGCAGAAATTTTGCCTGTGTGTTGCGCTGATGGCATTATACAGCAGGGTTCTTTATCGTGTCAAGCCCACCGTGACACGGGACCTCGTTTATTTAAAGTTCCCATCCGAAAGCACCATGACTTTCATTTCGTAATGACGAGTGCTTGGCGAAAGAACAGTCACTACCCACTTTCAAGTCTTGGGTCCCCGGCCGGGGATCGAACCCACGACCTCCCACTTACGGAGCGAGCACTCTACCAACTGAGCTACCGCAGTGGTGTAGTTACCGAAGAGGTGAGAGGAGATGGATATATGGATAACAAATGGCCTAGATAAGCTAACTCGGTCCTTATTCTTCAGCTCGGTGTTAAACTTTCGACAGGTCTGTACTGTATATCTCGGCAGCTTTTCGGAAGCTGATATCTATATCTCGACCACTCGACACCCTCAGTTTCGACTTCTTTTCGTTAGCCCAGGGATAAACTTTTGACAGGTCTGTACTGGCTGTGTCGTGTAATAATTATTGAATTTGTATGAAATTATGCATTCAAAAGTACTACGTGACATAATATGCCACCGTAAATAAAGCCATCTACTTTTCTTTTGGGCGTAAAAGCAATGTGATGGAGTAACTTTACAAAAACAAGGACGCACCACAACACGACAGACGATTTCTTAGTGAAAATAACACACACACACACACACACACACACACACACACACACACACTGTATAATACTCCAGACTTTGGACAACCAAACAAATTGATAGCCCAGGGTTCAAGTTTTAACTGAAATAAATGTGTTCACTTTATTCAATGTCAATATGCACTATTTTTGTAAAAAAATGTCTTGTAAAAATTTTCAAAATTCTGAAAATCTCTAAACATCAGGGGTGGTGACATTAAAAAATGGGATAAAAACACTATACAATACTACTTAACGTTTAAAGTATTATTAATCAAATGTCAACTGACAATTTCAAAGGTGTTGTACATGGATATTCGATATATGCACGCAATTAGTCAAAGAGTCTAAGTGGAATGTTGCGTGTGACCATTGAAAGTATGTCGCATGGGAGTCATTGACACTTTAATTTGAAAAATTACAAGAGAATTTCGTAAGCCTGCCATGTTAATTATTAAACAACAATATAAATTGCTTTTGCGATACCTGCTAGATGGACCAGTATCGCAATAATCAAGAGAGATAACTCGGACCATGAAACGTAAGATTGTTACATATTCGTTCAACAACATTTACCCCCCTTTAAACGCAAACCCAACATATGTAGTGCACTTAATGACACGTGACAGTTTGTTTCTGAATGCATTAATTGAATATTTTTTTTAAAAAAAAACACAGCATAAATAACTTGCAGTCAAACCCATCTAAAAAGACCTTAACAGATGATAAAACTAAATTAAATTTTCAAAACTGGTATAACTTATAAGTCTATATTTAGATTGGCGCTTACGCATACATATGGTTGTTGTTGAATGTTGTTCAACGTCGCAACAGCAATTTTTCAGCCATTCGCAACGAGAACTACTTTATTAATTTCGATGGATTAAACTCTGAAAAAGTTCGTAAATGCATGTGAAGTGCGAGTGTTTTATGGTGTGCTTTGTACCAGCGCGCACTCAGGGCGACTTTAAGGTGCTAGCTCACTGAGTCACTACGCCGCACACAAGCGTACCACTCCCCAAGTCACATTATACTGACACCGGGTGAACAAGTAAACGCCAACGACAAGGAAAATTCACTTTCCCACATGTAGTCTGAGCGGGACTTGAACTCACAGTGGTGAGAGACCCTGGGTTTCTAGACTTATCCATTAGGTCACTACGGCCTCTAGGATGGAATAACGCATTTCACTGTATGTAGCTATAAGTGAGAAACCAGTCAAATTCAGAAAACTGCACGCAAACCACACTTCATAAAAACTAAAATTAATTTACACATAGGTTCAGGAAACTTAGACAAAAGTACTAACTCCAGAAATGGACAGTTGAAGTTTAGTATAAATACAGTTAAACCTGTCTATAAAGGCAGCCCAATGGAATTAGTAAAAGTGGCCTTTATGGGAAGGTGGCTTTTATATACAGGTTCAAATAACACGAATAAAGAACAATTTGGATACAATTTTACTTGCCTTTATAAGTAGGTGACCCGTATATGGGGGTGGCCTTTAAGGCAGGTTGGACTGCAAATCATGAATGAGAATTAGCTGAAAATTAAAATAGGAATAAAATCAAATATCACTATTTCAATGTGCCTTAGTTTGATGACATTTTTATACATTTTTGACATTTCAACTCGTAAGTTCACAATATATCTGAAATTATGCAAAGTTCAAATTTTGACTAATCAATTGATTAAGCCGACCAAGCTTCGAGCAACTGACCCCCGTATTCTGAATAATATTGAAGTTTCTATAAGCAGGTCTGAAACCATTATTTGAATTCGATGCATCCACTAGCTTGGGAAATCAGTAAAAAAGAGTACAATGTACATGTATACTGTGAAATCATTTTATCATTTTTGTGGTTCTCAGATTAAAAAAAAACCATTATGTTGGGTTATATGTTTCCGTTTGGACATCACAAAAATTATTGATTTCACATTTGTAGAAGAAACAGTTTACAATTAAAGCATGCATTTGGCATTAACAAAAAAACAAACAAAACAAAAACAAAACAAAAAAAAAAAAAAAAAAAAAAAAAAAACCACGAAATAATAAATGGAAGAAACATCAAATATTTAGAAAGACACCGCAATACATGTATCAGATTACAGATTATAAAACCCACGACTTTGGACGGACACTGATTTAAAGATGAAAAACTAGTAGTGTTCTGAGGTGTGGTTGTTGTACTATTAGAGGATCATTAGCCGTCCCACTTACTTTACAACCAGAGGTCCTTTTAATAATATAAAACAAAGTGAGATTTAACAGCATATTTATCTCCCATCTTTCGAAAAGAGGGAAGTATTAATCAAACTTCCGCTGTCGTCCGTTCTTCCGTCCAATATTCCTGTCTGCGCAAATTCTCCAGAACTTTGAAGCACTATTTCATGAAACTTTATGGTGAAAAGCATCAGCAGATAGGAGATGCGCATATCGTTAACCCGAGTTGGGTTGTTCATTTTCCTGCGAGTTATTGCCCTTTGAACATAAGTGCAAATCACAAAATAGAACCTGCAGCCGGGGGATCCTAATTCACTGAATTTACTTTTTCATGTGTTTTACAAACCTTAATTGTCATTTCAAATGTCCATTACGTCAGTCATGACACAACCAATCACCAATAAGTGATGTTGGTGCTGATGTTGCAATACATCACTAAGTCCTCTCAATTTTTAAAACAATTTTACAAATTCTGGAAATCAAGAGAATCGTATTCAGCCCATCATTGAATGCTGAATCGGTTTCAACCATAAGTTTTGTATACGGAAGGCCAGGGGCTCGAACCCCGGCCGGGTTGTACCTTCTTTTTGGTCATGTATTTAGTATTTAGAAATAGAACCAGCAAGGCAATTCCGATGAAACCTTAAAAACTTATGCTCTTTGTTACAATTAACATGACATGTTGCATATTGTCATGAGCGCAGAACAAAATGTAAAAATTTCCTATCTTTTAATTCACCCTATAATTGGTAACGGCATGATGTAAGTATATTATTCTTGACTGGGATGTAAAATCTCCATTCAATCATTTCTTCATTGCATTTGTTACCTTTTAACTTTATCATATACATGTAATGTACAATATATGACCAAAGACAGGTTTTATCTGTTATGTTCTTAGTGAAGTTACCTCCACGTAACTCAGATGGTAAGTGAGAGGTCATGGGTTCAAACCTCCGACTGGGTCTGACTCAAGACTTGAAAGTGAGTAGTAAGTATTTTTTCACCAAGCACACGGTATTATGAAATGAAAGTCATGGTTCTTTCGGATGAGAAGGTTCCATATCGCGGTAGATTTGGCACAATAAAGAACCCTGCTGTAAAATTCCATCAACGCAACACACAGAAAAAATCTGCACTTTCCCCTATAACCGGCGACGTCTTGATATAAGTGAAATATTCTTGACTGGGACGTTAAACACCATTACTCAACTCTTCAATTTAAAATGTAATGTTTTGTACGGCTTTAAATGTCTGAAGTTGAGGTTATTGTTGAACTGACCGGGACTGACCCAAGACTTGGAAGTTGGTAGTGACTGTTCTTTTGCCAAGCACTGGACAATACGAAATGAAAGCCGCGGTTCTTTCGGATGGGAAAATAAACGAAGTTTCGTTTCACGGTAGGCGTGGCAAAGAATGACAAAAAACCCTGCTGTAATGCCATCAACGCAACACATAGGCAAAATTTCTGCACCTTCGCCTACTGTACACATTGCAACGTCTCGATATAAGTTTTAAATATTCTTGACTGGGACGTTAAACACCAATACTCAACCCAACTCAACTGTAATCCCCATGATAAAGTTTTTGATTGATAATTTTTGTGGCCTATTCTGCTAAGCTTATTTTACACCTTTCATTTCAAAGATGTGAAGCTAGCTCGCAATTACATACAAATTCTCTAGCCCGTATTTTTGTCCAAACTAGAAGCAAAGCGACAAAAGGACATGGTAATAGTGGGCGTCCAAAAGGTCATTGTGTAATGTTCCTCTTAAACTGCTTGACGGATAGTTTTGATATTTGGTAGAAGTTATCGATATGATGTGAAAATGTGCATTCACCATAAAGATGTTTTGATTCTTTGTACGGGACAAACATCTACGTGTAGATGTCTTGTTTTTTCGATGCAGCTTAATAAAGCTAGTTTATTCGTACATTATCTTTTAAATTAGTAAAAAAGTATTAATATCAAAGACTGACATTAAATGCGCTTTTTAAAGCCCGCCTGTGTATTAAAACATATTTTACCGTGCAATTCGTTAATTTGGCAAAGAGAGTAAAATTAGTGGTCCCTACCAGGCTAACATTTTGAACACAAACTAGAACTAAGAATAGGATGTCAAGGAATGACACAAAAGGCAAACGCAGCAGACGTGCTGGCGTCCATGTGTGATGGAAAACATTGATAACTTAAAGCCGATATGAAAATAGAACTAAAACGTTCTTAATATCAAAATATATTTGTTTTACATAAAAGTACAATTTATACATTATTTGTCTGTAGATACACATCACTTCTTTACTGGATTAGCTGGACTAATTGGAGGTGGTTGTGCGGGACTGGCAGCAAGAGTAGCTACGGGACTGGGGTCTGCCGGAAGTGATGGTGGTTGTGGGTCTGTAAGGGCAGGTGGTGCTATTTCAGCGCCTGGTGGTGGTGAAGGTGACTGTTGGTTAGCTTGGCAATCAAGAACCGTACATGCGGCCTGCAAAGAGAAAAGTAAAACACTACATTGCATTAAATGAAAATCAAATAATTTTACAATATATCACCTGGCCCCAGTTTCATAATCGTTCCCAACTACTTAAATCTAGAAAATTTCAAATCTGAAAAATTTTATTAGTATTTAAATCTAGGAATTTTAAGTGTCATTTCTAACATATGATTTTTATATTAAGTTTTAAAACTTTTTTTCAGCTTAGTTTAAAAAAGATTGATAAAATTTGACGAATTTAGGTTAAGGAAAATCTTAGTTAAGGAACGATTGTGGAACTGGGGTCTTCGATTTATTGCTTTCATTGTTTAGGGACCAATGGTTGTGAAATATGTGCCCGATGGTTATGGTACACAGTATTTAACTACATAGGCGTAGGAGCAGGGGGGGGGGGGCCAGCGGGGGCCAGGCCCCCGCAAAATTTTGTGTGAAATTTTGTATCATGCTAAAAAATAGAAAAAAAAACCAAAAAACCAAGAGCTTTAACAGGAAATGTCCATCTGGTAACCAATCAATTATCAATTTTATCATTATACTTGTAAAAAAGCGTCAAAATTTCCCGGGGTACCCCCATATCTAGTGGCGGATTCAGCGGGGGGCGTACCCCTCCCCCTTTTGTCGCATATAATACATATTGTTCAGCTCAGATTGCACCAGAATGCAGGATTTTGCGCCACTTTTTCAAAATTTTCCGGGGGAGCATGCCCCCGAACCCCCTAGAAGGTTCGAGCCTTCGGCTTTTACATTATACGCCCCCTTTCTAAAATTCTGGATCATCACCAATGAGAGAGATTGATTATGGAACTTGTGTCATACGGTTATTTTATATAATCTTGCCTTGATATCACAGTATTTTTACCTATCAAAACGATGCACAATACATCAGTTCTTTACATTGAAAATGCGTCTAAAGAGGACTTAGTTTTGAAAATTTTCCGGGGGAGGCCCCCCGGACCCCCGCCCATGCGAGGGGTTTAGCACCCCTCTCATACTCTCCCCCTCTCGTACCTGCGGCACGACATAGACATAGCTTCGGTTTGGCCCCCCCCAATATTAAAAACCTTCCTACGCCTATGAACTAGATAATACCAGCACAAGTTCAAAAGTAGTTTTCACTGTTTCATTCATTTTTGTGACATTTTTTGGTTGAACCTTTTCCGAAGAATGACTTCCATTTGCACCCTCCACTAAAATTTTAATGTTGACTGAAAAAGCCTAAGCATGACAAAATCATCGAGGCTTTTTCAACATTTCCAAAATTTTACTTAGAGTTTAATGGGGTTTACAAAAGGAAGATCCAACTTTTTTAAAAGTTTTTTAAAAAATATGGCATATTCTATTTATGCATTTGAACATGTATCATGGTCATGCACATACGAA
This sequence comes from Anadara kagoshimensis, assembly GCA_021292105.1. NCBI lineage: Eukaryota > Metazoa > Mollusca > Bivalvia > Arcoida > Arcidae > Anadara > Anadara kagoshimensis. Next base: position 29,983,246 of record CM037861.1, read on the forward strand.
CAATTTTGACTGTTCAGTATTATTTTCATAAATATTCTCAACGGTTATAGTACATGACATTATAATAATATGACCATATATTAGTATTATATATATACATGTATATAAGTATTACAGGTGTCAGCCATAAAAAATACTCTTGATGGACATCACAAATATATCAACAGGCATAAGAAGGACACATATAAATAAAAAAAAACAGCTGAAATCTGCGGTATATGTGTTAGTTAATATCAGCACATTACCGGTATCATAAAACGGCCAACGTGTCGGAAAACAATTTAACCACAATGTTAATTACCGCGATTCTCGATTTATTTCTAACGCTACCTGCATACATAAAAGTATTTTATTGATAAAATATTAGAAGATAAGTCCGGGAAAAGTGTTATTTGTTTCCGTCAAACGGCAACATATCGAGCTGTAAATTTTAAATGCATGTTCGCAATGTGTCATAAAGGTATCATTCAAGTACGAACGAACTAGTCAAATGCGCCTGACAGCCATAAAATCCAAATGTGAAATGACAACATATAGAGTTGTAAATTTCAAATGCATGTACACCAATGTGTCATCAAGTCATCAATGTATCATTCAAGTACGAACGAACTAGTCAAATGCACCCGACAGCCATAAAATCCATATACAGTGGGGAAATGTGTAATGTGTTACGTGAAACGGCAATAAAACAGCAAATGTAAAATAATTTAGATCCATGCATCAGGGGTTATTTGAGTGCAAAAATGTGAAAAGGTCATTTGAGGCAAGGCACTTAAACATGCAACGTATAAAAGTAGCAGAAAGATATAGTTCATTATGTAAATGACAAAAATGTGACAGCAAGTGTGCATGCAAAGCAGAAGATTATGAAAGCATCAGAGACACTTCAGTGCAAATTTGTGGACTCAAAAAAAATAACATATTCATGAAAAAAATCGGATTAACTGTTAAAGTATCGTTAATTGGCACTGGAAATTTCGTTGTTTTAATTAATTCTCAGAAAGTTTACAAAATAAAAAGTTTATTTTGCAATAAATTGCGTTTTTAAATTGCATAAATAATTAAATTCTAAAACGGCAGCACTGAACAACCGTGTGTTTTCTCCCTTTGGTATTTTAATTCGAACAGGGCAAGTGCAATGTATTTTTGTTTTAGAAAATGTTAAAGTACAATTTTTATTTCCAATTTCTTTTACTTTTTCAAAACAAAACTTACCACACCATCATCTCGTAAACATGTGCAAGTATTTCCACACGTGTCAATTCTCATTGCTGTGTTTCTTGGAATAAATGTATTCATCACCCGACAACCTGCAATAATAATAAAATACAGATAGAATGAAATCTAGAAGAGAATAGCATATTTGGTCGAATTTGGGTTATGAAAAAGTTTTGCTTATTTTCATTTTATTATTATTATTATTATTTATTTATTTATTTAATTTAAACAAGGTTATAACCAAAACGTGGTCTAAACCTTTGTCTAACGGATCACAGCTCCTTTCAACGCCTTTAGAAGTTCAAATTCTACTTGGACAGATCTTAGTGCGAGAAAGTTTGAAAGTTCCTTGGTTTTTTTTTCCCACAATCCCAGAACTGGCCGCTTGGCTAAACTAATACGTAACTGTGGCGAACAAGACCATTTCGCTCAACCAATGCTGCTTCAAGAAGCATACTTTTTTATTTGCAATATTGTCAAACTTATCTCTGTTATTTTAAGAAAACCTTTGATAGCGTTTTAAAAAAAAAAAAAATAAATAAATAATAATAATAATAATAATAATAATAATAATAAAATACTCACCAGGCCTACACCGACATCTAAGTGTTGGAATCCATTCTGGGCATATAAAGCCATCATTATATGTACACTGTTCTCCTTGTCTGCAACCACTGAAAAATATTACAATAAAAGTGTCCAAATAAATAATTATAAAATACAACGTCATTATATAATTTTTATGCAGATGCATTTAAATATTCTATTTTGCAGCCAAGCCTCAGTCAATTCTAAAATTATTTTTACCGTTGTCTGAGGCAAGTTCCCGTTGCTTTCGCCCAATCAGCGTGGTTTATTTTTCGGTCATATGACCAGTAACCGTTTCAACACCAAAACCTAACTGATCATATAAAGTTCCATTTAGCTTAACCAATTAATTTCTGAAAAAAGTGAATAAAATCATTAAGTAAAGTTCTTTTTTAGATAATTTCACCAGAATAAGACAAAGAAGTCTCACTGGTGGAGGAAGACTGAATTTCCACAATCCATAACAATTATGCATGAGGTTAATTGACTGCGCCAATCTAGACACATGGTTAGTGTGTAGAACAGCGATGTAAATAGACAATGAAGGATTTGTTTTTCACAGGTCCCGCTGTGAAAAAATGCCAGATTTAAGTTAAGGAACTGTTTGGACAACTGGGGTTCAGAACCACAGCAAATGATGTAAACCAAATAGTTTAGCATTTGGCATTGTTTATGTTCATTTAGAAAATGCCGAAGAAAGAGTTGATATAGAAGGTCACCTAATATGAAGCTCATCTATTACTTATATATACATAGTTTGCTGTGGTATATTTGATATCTAGCCCGGCTCTCAAGACACGGAACTTACATATAGAAAAAATAAGTAAAAAAAGTAAATAAGAAAGAGCGGAACCAGAGAAAGCATTGCAAGAATGTCAATAAATGATCACAGACGCCCTAAATCAAAGAAACATGGTACAATAAATGACAGAAATAGATATAACTGTTGGGAAAGTTCGTAAATGACATATACCAATCTTCAACTCTGTCTACTGAACGGAGGCAACATGTCGCAGGTATAAACACTGCTTACCGTATGCGATGGTATTGTTGTTTAGTAACTAGCAAGTGTTGACATTTATGACCAAATCACTAGTAAGCTGTATTTATGTGTTCAATATTTGTCAATATCTAAAGAATAAACTTTTTTCATAAATGCATTCCATCGGTTTTTAATGTCTATTCCGAAGGACTCCGTGACTTTCATTTCTAAATGCCGAGTGCTTTGCGAAAAAAACCAGTCACTATACCTTTTTTAAGTTTTTATTAGACCTGGTTGGGATTCGAGCCCTTAATTCCGACATACAGAAAGAGCACTGTACCAACTTAGCTACCGTGGCGGTGTTAAAGGAACAAGAACAACCGAAAAAACCAGATAATTGCCAATTGTCACAACTTTTAACTCCCAAACTGATTTTTTACTCTGGCCAGATTGGAAAGCTTTATACCTTTGACATTTAATGGATAATTTCATACATCAAAACAAGAATGTTTTAGAAAACTGATAAAATATTCTTTGAATATATCTCCTTAAATTTTGTACACAGTCAATAACGTTATAATTACTTACTTTTAACAAGTGTAATTAATTTTTCCTGCTCGTTTTTTAAAACCACGACGAGCTAGATATTAAAGATATCAAGATTTCTTGATATACCAATTTACGTTGTCTATATAAGACACCTGTTAATAGGCCTAGGCCTGTATCGGCGCATTTTAATATTTTTCAGCGAGATCACATCAGCCTACACCGATGTGACCATGACTGGCAGTGTGTATTGTGCGTATGTCTGCTTTGCACTAGTGCGCACTCAGGGCGACTTTTTAAATGCTAGCTCACCAAGAGGACATTTGCAGAGGTTGCTGCCTCACCGGTCCATTATCCTGACACCAGATAAGTCAGTAGCAATGTGAAATGAAGTAACTTGCTTAAGGTCACAACATGCCCCCGACGGGATTCGAACCTACGACCCTTGGATCTGGAGTCCGACGCTCTACCAACTGAGCTGCATGCTTCCTTTTCGCGGAGACACTAATCCACAAATTTACATGTCAACGAAGTAATTTATACATATATTACATACTTACCTTCAACAGTTATCACAAATTATCACGAAATATAATTATCATCCTGTCATATACCATTTTTTAATTTAATCATAAAATACATTCAAAAATATGGTATATGTCAACCCAAATAAAAGCTTTCTTCTCAGAACCACGAAAACAAATTATTCGACAACATGTAAAAAAATACATCTCCAATTAAGTAAGTTTACATACCTCATCTGGCACCGATTATTTCCAACGTTTGTGTTAACTTGTATTACATTGGCAATAGGTTGTCGCTGTCCTCCGAGACCAACGGGGGTAAACCCTCCCTGTGAGCCTCCAGTGGGTAATCCAACGGGAACGTTGGTGCCTCCTCGCATTGGAAAGACTGGTTGAGCATTTCGATTTGGCTGTGTTGGAATAAAGTTTGTCGCAGGAATTCCGGTGTTTGTAAATCGAGATGTCACTGAATTTTCCGTAGCAGAAAGTGTTCCTGATGGTATAGGGGGTGTTATAACGCCGACATTAGTAGTGCCAATTGTCGGCTGCGAGCTGGATCCGACATTTTGTCCTTGTCGATTAACCGTTTGTTGAGGCAAGTTTCCGGTTAGCGCTGGTTGAATGAATGGCGTCTGGTTAATTGTTCCAGTCGGTATTCCGGGAAACGTTTGTGTTCCCATTGGAAATTGGACTTGTGGTTGTCCACTAACGAAAGTTGGACTTGTAAATCCAGGCGTTATTGATGTACCGGTGTTAAATGGATTTCCGAAAGTATTTGACGTTCCGAAGCCAGAAAGGCCTAATGCGCCGTTTCCGATCATCCCTGGAAATGTTTGAGATGGTGTACTACCGAAGCCACTACTTCCAAAAAGGGAACTTCCAAAATCGCTACTTCCAAAATCGCTACTTCCAACAAAGGAGAAAGGTTCACTTGGCGTTCCCCTACCACTAATCCCTATTGAGGAAAAAGGTCCGCCGCCAAAACCACTTTGGCATTTCGTTTCAAGAAAAAGTGCGCAGATTAATAATAGGGAATACAAAGGAACACGATCCAGTAACCACATTGTTTCTTTCTTGTACACCGAAATGGACTGTACTAGTGTTTGTTACGAAATGAAACCTTACACAAATATCAAGAAATAAATATAGTTATGTCGGCGTTGTGATGTGTGAAATTGACGGTAATTTGATAATGATCAGGACATAAAAATATCAGTTTAGAGGACGTTATTTGACGTTTTGATGTATCTTATGGTCAGTGCTAACATTTACATCCGCCAAACGAAAGCAGGTGGAGCCAATAGTCATTTGTCAGGTGTTAAAAAACAAATGTTGGTCAATATAAGGTGAAGGAAGAAATATGTCATGAATAATTGGCCTGTCTGAATAAAAACCGCTACTACGGACCATAAAAATGTATTGTATGCGCGATGTGTACTCGGTAAAACGTCATGTCATCATGGCGAATCGTGTATTTTTACACTTAATATTTTATTTCATAATCTGTATTTTTTGACACGGTTTAATTCATTAATAGTCATTTAACCTCACTTTACCCCCTCCAATTTAATATTGCCAAAGTGCAACCCGCTTTCAATGTCGCTATTTCGCTGGTATGGAGCAATATTATGGTGTTTTACGACCATCGGTAAATATTAAGCATCTGTCGGTTATATATATCATGGAGTCAAGAATCTTGAAAATGCTTATATCGGGCGGTCAATTCTGTACCAGAGAAAAGCACTGACCTTCAGTAAGCGAACTCACAAATGTCCTTATACTTCTTAAGTTATCGACTGTCCAATTTAGGCGGTGGTAGGTCCTGTTACCCTTGATCCACTCGGCCACCGAGATCCACTTTCTGTTTCGAAGCGGCATAATTTGTAAACAAGGGTTTCAATTTCAAGTTATTTCACATCATTCACCCAATGGCTATATACATATATAGAACTACTTAATTTATAAATATTCTTTTTCAAAATAAGTTGGAAATCAAAATGCCCAACAAAGGATTTAAGCATTATTCAGCTTTTCTATAAACTAGTAAGTGGTCTTTACACAAAGGTATTAACATGTTGAGATACAATAGTAATACATGTATACATGTTCGTCTTCGGTGTAGGGTCTAGTGTTGTTTTGAAAAATTCAAATTTCAAGAGACAATTTACATATTCAAACTAAAATTAGTTTATATTACTAATGTTACAAAACTATACCAAGTGCTTCTTGCTTTCATGCAGCTGTTCAGAAAAGAACCGAAGATATTGGTTTTGTCTACAATTTCTAAACATACAGCGTTATTTTTTCTTCAGGAAGTTGCAGTTTAAATTGTTCGTGTGTGAAATGCACTTATTTGCATCAAGATTTCATGAAGGCAAACACTATTAGAACGTCTTAATACAATAGTACTCTTATTTAACTATTTATTTTCTTCTTTTAGGACCACTGCGGTAGCTCAGTTGGCAGAGTGCTCGCCCCATAAGTGGGAGGTCGTAGGTTCGAACCCCGGCCGGGTCCGACCCAAAACTTAAAAGTGGGTAGTGACTGTTCTTTCGCCAAGCACTCAGCATTACGAAATGAAAGTCACGATTCTTTCGGATGGGAACTTAAAAAAACGAGGTCCCGTGTCTTGGTAGGCTTGGCACGATAAAGAACCTGCTGTATAATGCTATCAGCGCAAAGCACAGGCAAAATTTCTGCACCTTTGCCTATAGCTGGCGACGTCTCGATATAAGTGAAATATTCTTGACTGGGACGTTAACCACCATTACTCAACTCTTCTTTCGGGAATTTTGACCCTGGTTCATTAAACAATTCCAAATACGGTTACCAATATTTTGTCAATGAACAACAAACCCGGAGCACTATTAAAATCGTTTCCAGGAAATTTCATTTTTAAAGATAAACAGAATACGTGTAGGTGTTCGAATGGTTTAAAACGTTTGCTTATGGATCAGAGCGCCACATGCTATTGTCCCCCAGGCCCCACCTTCACTAACATTTTCCTCAACTTAAATTTAGAAAATTTTGGCAAACTGTTTTTTGTTTGATTTGCTTTGTTTTGTTTTGTTTTTTTTTTTTTTTTTTTTTTTTTTTTAGAACAACGAATAAATATATTTTTGTCAAAACTCAATGCAGATGTCATAAGCTTGATAAAATCGTTAAAATGACATCTCAAACTCCACAATATCTTGCAAATAAACAAAATTATACTAGTTTTTAATTTGCCAATTTTCTTAGTAGTTAAGAGATGACTGTGTAACGGGTCCGGGGGAAATAAGTGACCTGTATGGGGCATATCCTAGTGTGATAAGGTTTGTAAGTTCGCTTACCGAAGTTTGGCGGTTTTCTTCGCTCATCAACATCACTAAACTGCAATAAACTACCATAATGTACATGAAAGAATCTTGACTGGTGTAAAACTCCATTGCCCCACTCAGATAACAGTACAGACCTGTCGAAAGTTTAACATTAGGCTAGCAGGGAAGTAGTGGACGCTTGGTGACCATCTAAATGACCGAGACATATATAGTTTGTGGTCGAAAAGCTACCGAAAAGTATATTGCAGCTGTGGAGATAAATAGCTTACTAGAAGCTGTCAACTTGGCACTAATGTGTTAGCTTAGTGTTAAACTTTCGACAGGTCTGTACTGTTTTATGCAATCGGTATATTGTTTATATACAACATGTCCTCTATACATCATTTTATATGAGACACATTTAGTGCCGCAATTAACACTGGCTATTTGATGAATATATCAATTATGAAAAGCACGACCATACATAGGAAAACAGCGGTTTTGATAACGGTCACGAGACACAAACGTGAACAAACTGTGTGTCGATCTACTTATTGAAATATTCAACTATCTTTTTAAAGTACACCTTTGCAATCTATGTATTCCAAAATATATTACCCCCTCCCTCACAAAAATAAATAAATAAATAAATAAATAAATAAATAAATAAATAAATAAATAAATAAATAAATAAATATATGTCGTTTTAATTAATCTTTATTTTTTCATTTATTTTATTTTAGTGTGGTTTATTTCTTCTCAGTTGCTTTTTGTGATTCTTACTACGCTTTTATTTTGTGCTTTTATGTTTTTTCACAATATTTTACTTTATGCCATTTTTTCCTTTTGCTGTACATTATATGTATGTGTTGCCATGTATTATGTATATATGTCACCCTTCAAAGAAATTTCTCGCATAGCGATTGGTTAACTTGCCAGGGTACATTATAAGTTATAAAGGATTTTGGCAGGCTACATGACCCCATGTATCCCGTCAAAGATTTATGTAATGTAAAATGTAATATAATATATATTATTTGTACAGTCGATTTTAAAAGCTCAATAAAGCTTATGTTACTTTTGTAATCTCTTCGACTCTAAATAAAATCCATGTGTATTTGTTGTGCACAATGTATATGCTGGATTGTTGACTCACTGTTTTTATATAATAAGTTTTATTTTTGAAACTTTAAATTTGTTCTTTCTGGTTGTAAACTGAATAAGTTGGCCTGGTTGTTTTGACTCTACAAAAGTATTTCAACCACACCACTGGATACCATTTCTAAATAATGTCCAGTATAAGTTTAACGTCGGGAATTTTATAGTTTGTGGGTTGTATTTGCTGTCTCTCCGACCACCACGGTAGCCCAATTGGTAGAATACTCGCTCCGTTCACGGAAGGTCGTGGGTTTGATCAAGATTGAAAATAGATAATGACTCGCGATTTTTTCGCCAAGCACTCGGCATTTAGAAATGAAAGTCACGGGGTCCTTTGTAAGAGACTTTAAAAACCAATGTCCTGTGGCACGTTAAAGAAGCATCCCTGCACAAGAGCGCAGTGCATATAGCTGGTGACGTCTCGATAAGAGTGAAATATTCTTGACTTGAACGTAAATACCACTTAATTTCACATTTAAATATAGACATTCCTGTAGAAACATCAGTTGTGTCTAAAACCATTTTATTATAAAACGCTTCAGGGAAAACAAAACACATGTGTCATATTATTGTTTCCCAACTTGTAGAAATAGAATCTTTTAAAAATTATAATATAACATATACCCAAATGGGATGACTGCCATGTGCTACTTTTGAATATATTATTTCATAAAAATTCAAAAGTAGCTCATGACATGACCATTTCTTCCAAATGTTTACCCGTCCTTCCCTGAGAGCACCCGGTCTCACATCCCTAGTTCCGGAAGTCCACGTGTGTATCTTTACATGTCTGTTTTCAAACCTTTTTTTTTTTTTTTTTTTTCTTTTCTTAGGGATTGGTATGTTTGCTTTTGATAAAATACAACTTGCCATCTGTTATCGGTTATTTTGTTGTTTCAATATAGAGTTATATTATAAAATGTCTTTATTTACGGAAAGCTTAAAATAATTTTATAAATATGGAGAGTCATATACAAACGGAAATCGTATCACAATAGAACAGATTCCTTTTAAACAAAACATTAAACACGCTACATCCTTTTCAGTACGTCTCTGAACCACAGGTGCCCGGGGAATGGGCTTTAAACATATGATAAAAATATAGCATATCACTCTTTTTATATACATGTATGTGATACGCTATATATATATTATAAAATGCACCTGTGCCCTGAACCTAAATCAGAAGTCATAAGTACTCAAAGTGCTGCAAATGCACAATGGGTTTCTGTCTAAATTTTGTTTTAAGAACTGCAAAAATCCTGCAAGATTCGTAATAAATTATATGCATACCAATTAAAATACGAAATAGTTATAATTAATTAAATTTATTCATCTAATAACTATCCAGTAACCAGCAGGTAACGAGAGTGAACGCACCAAAGGTGGAAACTATAGGGAGGTTACGAAGGAACTCTTTTGTCTTCTGGGGTAAAAATATATATTGGCGGGTGTTTACAAAACAAAATATAAGGAAAATATGATAAAGTAGATTTTTCGGTATTTGAGACTGAAAATGAAAAGGAATACCAGAGTTTTACAGCCATCTCAACCAAAGAGTCCACTTCCTTACAAGAGATATGCGTAAGAACAAATCGGATCAATTTTATAGACTAAAATATGGTTGTCAAATAGAAACTTTAAAATTTGTACAATCATGGAGTCAAACCCTTTGCGTTTGATCAGTAGTTGCGCATGCGCTAATTTCTTCGGTTACTTTCGACCTGAAGCTAACAAAGAATTATGAAGGATTGAAACTTATTTCTTAAATAAAATATTGAAAGATCAAAGATATCAAATTATTCCTGTTATCATTAAAAAGTAGAAAATGAGAGGAATTTTATGGTATTTTTTAATCTGAAATATTTTAAGAAATTTTTGGGGCTTTTTTAGTTTGAAATTTAAGAACTTTACAATATAGATAAAGAAGGAAATATGTTGACGTGGTTGCTTAAAACAGTCATATCAATAATTTTACTTTCATTTTCGAAAAAGTTCCTGTTATAGCTAAAAAGAAGACATTTTGACGATTCCAATGGTGTATAACACGAGAAAATAAATAAATAAACAATTGGGGCTTTTTTAACTTTAATATAAAAATAGGCACTATTTTTGACCAACTATAGCAGTCATCTTAACCCGTCACCGTATATATACAGGTGATGTATAATGGTTTATATAGGGAAAACATGCACCTGGTTTAATAATTTACTTATTTTAACTTTAATGTGGATATTTCTTAAAACTTTCAAATTATTTCATATTCTACATTTTTTTCTGCATCTTACTATATTTTTTCATAATTTTATGATAATGGAAAACTACTTCAAAATTACTTTGAAAATAACCCATACATTCGTATGGTCTTATATAGAGTGATATAGTAAAAAGGTGATAATTTACATAAATAGGCTTTAACTTTGAGTGACAAAAACTCTAAAAATTTAAGGAAAAGTCTAACGCTTTCAAATCGTTCCACATTCTACAATTTTTTCTGCATCTTAAGACATGTTTTTTGAAAATGTACGGTAATGGCAAATTACTTCAAAATTACTTTAAAAATTTGTATGATTTTACGGATAACGATATTTTTCGCATAGATGTACATGGTAAATATGTGGAAATTTGCACAGGGATGCTTGTTTTAATCTTCAAATACATTTTTTAATATAGAAAATGTATCACTTTCACATCGTTTCATATATTTTACATTTTTCTTAAATTAAGATTTTTTTAAATAATTTTCCGACAATGGCAAATTACTTCCACATTCTTTTGAAAATTATTAAAGCGGTATATATTTGTTTCATTCCTCAGTTTAATGTCAACTATTAAATAAATAAATAAATAAATAAATAAATAAATAAATAAATAAATAAATAAATAAATAAATTGATAAATAAATAAATAAATAAATAAATAAATAAATAAATAAATAAATAAATGTTTCGAAAGGTCTTTTTGTCTGCATCTCTGGTGACTGCGAGACTATTTCTTTTTCCTTTTTCCCACGCGGACTGTCATTGTTTTTTTTAGTAATTTTTGTTAGAAAAGGACCAGTTACGGATTTATCGTTAACCAGGTGATATTTCTGAATTTAACTAATGCCTCGCTTGTATATTCAGATGCGGGACATTCCCCATTAATGGAAAATCACCTTCATACTAATCCCTTTGCATATTCGAAGTGTATCCCGCTACCGATCCTGTCTCAAAGAGGATAGATTTTGTGCATCTTATCTATGTCAATTAATCACCTATAAACCGGATATCGCTAATTAACTCTACCCATTAATGTAGCTGTCCAGTACTCTATCTGAAAAACAGCTTCATTATTGTGTACTACAGATTAAAATTTGTGTCAGTCATAATACATAATATCACAGATGCAGTCTCTCTCTCTCTCTCTCTCTCTCTCTCTCTCTCTCATAGTTTTAAACATCTCATTATCGCATAAAAGTACAAAAAAAAATTAAAAAATAAAATAAATAAATAAATAATAATAATAATTTAATTTCTCTGACTTCCCCCACATTTATTTGTTCTACCAGCAGACTATTAAGCTAATATGATAACTGCATGTAAAAAAGAAAAAAGGAGTTAGTAAAAAACAAAGAATTCTAAGAGAAATCAAACAGACCAACGAAAATTATTTGGAAAATAATAAACCTATAAATGAGGAAATAGAAAACTTGAATGAATATGCAATAAAAGAAAAACTATCGCAATTGGGAATAAAAACAAGAGCGAGGGAAAAGGACAAACTAGTTGAAGTATTAAGAGATGCGTTGAGAAGTACTGAATAATGAATAAATTTTTGCAACTGTGAATACTCTATATGGTAGTAACATTTTGCGGTGACTGGTAACTGTGTGCACATATTTTAAGAAAATTTTAGATAATGAAATATGTATAATGAATGAGGAACTGATAAGCCCATGTCATACGATTTATTTATTTATTTATTTATTTATTTATTTATTTATTTATTTATTTATTTATTTATTTATTTATTTATTTATGAATGTTTGATGATCAATAAACCATGTGAATGAAGTTTTGCCTTCACGTGTCTTGTGTGCAAGTGTCTGTTGGGGGTGATTGATTGATTGATTGATCGGTTGATTGATTGATTCCAGTCGGAATGGTGAGCAATCACTTCTATCGGGTCGACAAATAAACTATTAGGATATTTTTCTAGGTCCAAGTTGAATCAAGTCCCGGATTCAATATGAAGGAATTCATTCATCAATTTAACTGAACGGCAATGGAATGAATATATATTATCTGATTAATTCAATTTGTCTTGAAAGCGGAGAAAAATACTATTCATACGATATAAATATAGGTATATATCACGCGCGCGTGTGTGTTTAATACAGAACTGTTCATAAAGTGAAAGTTTTTTTTTTTTAATCTTACACATATGCATGTATGACTCAAGTTGGTAAATTTTATCAGTTATGGTTGAACTTTTGATAATTATGAAACAATATTTAATTTAAAAAAATTAACAAACAGTTAAAAAAATAATCAAATAAAATCGGAAATATTTTGATAATTATGAAACAATATTTAATTTAAAAAAATTAACAGTTAAAAAAACAATCAAATAAAATTGGAAATATTTTAATATAAGTTAAAATAAAAGTTTTACATGTACATATAATGTTTAGGAAAAAAAAAATTATCTTTATCTTGTGAACAGCTCTAGTGAATATCTATCCTCTCGATTAAGACACGATCTTACCTATAAAGTACGAGTTAAGTCCCTTGATTTACCGAACGATAAGTTCATAACGTAAAGGCTACCTCTATACAAGAACCACCTGCTCATAAAGGCCAGTGAAACGTATCACAATGACTAAATTCATATTTTATCCTGTATATAGGGACCACCTGCCTATAAACTTTATAATGCAGACCATTTATAGTTCCCTTGGGTGGCCTTTACAGACAGGTTTGACTGTATAGTGAAACTGAAAAGTTTAGCCGGTTGGAAACGAAAACCCATGAATTTGGGTGATGAATTATCCAGATTTTAAAAATTGAAAAGGTCGTAGATGCCTTGCACTTATTGCTACACTATTTCTGAGTTAAAAATCACTTTCTTCTACTGTATAATGTATATATATAGGCCTTAGATAGAATTTTTAATTCCACTTGACAAAGTGCCTAGTTGAATAAGAAAACCACTCGGCACTTGGAAATTTAACTCGGCACATACTGTACTTTTACAGACAACTACAAATATATATATACTCGGAACATCGGTTGGATTTTAGGTTACACTAAGTGACTTCCGAATGCGAAACGGTTTGCACATATGATGCAAACGTTCAATTGATTTTGTTGATTCATGCTTTTAGTTTTAATAGAACAGCAAGATTTTTACAAAGGGGCCCAGATCGTTACAATTGACCTCCTTATACACAATTTTCCCAACCTACATCAAATTGTCTGTTGTTCATTAATTGTAACAAGCCCATGATGTATTTGTCTGATAAATTTAACTTGGCACTGTGACGAGTGCAATAACAACATCACTCGTCCAAGTACACATTTCACTCGTCAGGACGAGTGGACGAGTAAATAATCGAAGCCCTGAACTTAGTGTAGCACACCAATGCCATTTTGTTCAAACCAATCCTGCCAGCGAAATCAATCGTAAGTCAGTTTGTTCCAACATGGGTCTGAATCTAAATGACTATAAACTTAATCAAAATAAAGCCTCTAGTGGATTCAAATTTGGTTCATTATCCCTGCTATCAGAATCGGTGTGTTTGTGACAGTGAGTTACCAGTGAATCTGATTTATTTCCATAAAAAATCAAATAAACTTAAACTTAAATAAAAATTCATTATTAGTATTGAATACTTCTGCACAGAGTAAAATGTAGGTGCTTTGGGGATTTAATATGTTGAAAAACCAGGTATATGGTGGATCTTATTGTGCATATGATGTAAAAATATGTCACCAAGGATATCACTCGTGGTGTAAATATCTCCATTTTTACCATGTTAAGTTCCCATAGCACCAACATTTTCCTTTCGACAGAAATACTTTATGACAATTGCAGATGCACATACAGACTAGGCAAAAGTAAGAGAATAATATCAAACAGTATTCAATTTAATGGATTTTCTAAGGAAATTAAGCATATTTCACTGTTACAAACACAATTACATCAACAGTAGTGAATTCAAATTTGGTTCATAATCACTAGATTTTATATTTTCTGGAACCTTCTCACACCAGAACCTTATCATTATCACTGATTTTGTCAATGATAATACTATGTTTCCACAATTTTAAAATTATTAGTAGCCAAATTTTCAAGATTTGTGAAAATATAGTACTTTTTAAAGTAATTTTTCACAAATTTGTTAAAATAGGTTACATTTTGAAAGATTTTCACAAAAATAAGTAGCCAATGGGGATTTTGGCTGCCAGGAATGGAAACATAGATAATATATTGAATGTATTTTTTGTTATTTTGTATTTTAGACGCAGACAAACAACAGCTAGAACATGGACATTTGTCAAGAACTGGGATGATTCTAAGAAAGATTTCCCAGCAAAGGTATTACTGGTATTATACAAAATATGAATGCTAAGTGTAAACTAAGTGAATTATTGCTTAAAGCCGCATTGACATAGTCATTATTGCAGCTATTCGCAGCTATATATAAATTAAGTGGGTATTTCATTTATTGGGTAGTTGTGTTTACTCACTGCATATATATGACTTGCTTACTGGAGTTAGTTCATATGTAATGCCATCTATAAATAACTTTACAGGTTTATATTTGCCATAGGTTTTTAAGGTCTGTTACATGGCGTAACAAGGTCCATCTGGTGCATTGCATTGCCACAATTTTTTCAGTTGTGTTTTCGTTTTCACTTGATTATATATATATTTTTTTCATTTCTACAATCAGTAGTTGTTATAATATTGTTGTTTTTCACAGATGCATTATGTACACACATTCAGTGGTTGCAAAACATGGCTGTGTACAGTAAAACCTGTCAATATTTTATACTAATTTTGGGACCTTTATGACGAGTGGTCTAAAGTGTGCAGTCCTTTAATATGGATCACTCTTACCACCTACAGTAGGTTCCAATCCCATTCTGGACAAATCTTATTGTGGGATCTGTGCACTCTGGACCACCATTTCTTGGACTAATCTTGATATAAGTGAAAGAATCTTGACTGGGGGAGTAAAACACTATTACTTCACTCCACTCTACCTTTGTAATAACAATGAAATAATCTATTGCAGATAAGTCCAACAGCTCAAGTGTTAGTGAAAGCAGATCCAAAACTAAGTGTTCGCAAGAAGAAGGACGTTAAGGATCTGAACAGCTCTAGTGATGGTAGCAGTATATCTAATATATTTAATGAGGAAAGCAGTGATGCCTCCAGAAAACCAAGTCTGAACTCGAAGAAACCTGACATTCCTCGGGAAAGTGACCAGGAAACCACAGAAACGGAACATGTGTTAAGGTCATCTAGTAAGAAAGAAATCTCTAAAAGAGAAAAAGAAATTGAAACTTCAACACTGAAAGAAAATTTGTTAACACCTAGAAGCCTAAGGTTGCAGAAAGACACTGATTCAAATACAACTGAAGTTTCACAAAGGAAAAACAACTCTTTAGCATCTAGAAGTTTAAGGTCCAATTTAAATACAACTGAAATTTCACCAAGGAAACACAACTCTTTAGCATCTAGAAGTTTAAGATCCAAAAACAACACTGATCATTTGAGCACAACTGAAGTTTCACCACAAAAAGATAAGAGTTTGAGATCAAAGAATATTGATTTAGAAGCATCTGATTGTGGAACAGAAAATTCGCCGAAAAAGAGATCTATCAATTTGACTGTAAACAAATCAGTTTCTGGTACTCCAAACAAAATAACTTCAGATGTTGAGGAGTCTGACGTTGTTGCGTCTAGAACGTTAAGATCTAGTAAAAAACCATTTGAAGTATCTAAGAGTGAAATAAAAACACTTGCCAAACAAAAAACTGAAAATCATACTGCAAACAACAAGTCAATTAGACAGTTTTATGATTCAAAAACTATTGAAAAAGAAATTGTGTCAGATGCGGACACCATCTGCGATTCTACTGACAGTGATGTGGTTAAACAGAGACTTGCGAATACTGACGCTGTTGAGGATTCTACTGATAGTGATGTGGTTAAACGGCCACCTGCAAATACTGACGATGTTGACAATTCTACTGACAGTGGTGTTGTTAAGAGAAGTAGAAAGAAGAGTGGAACCTTTGATATACCTGTTATGGTGTCTTCTGACAAATCACCAGATCCTGACCAGAACACTCCAGAAAAGGTGGTCCTGCTGCACCCAGAAACCCACCGGTTCAGAAAAAGTAGTAAGTATATTCTTGCTATAACAATCTAGAGGAAAAGATTAATCTATTTCTCTTTTGGTTGGTATCAATACCTCAGCATTTTAAGTTTTCTGAATTACCCTATTTTACTATATCCAACCCAAAGTTTTTTCCATTCAAATTACTGCAACATTGAAAAGGATAATAAAGAAGTAAGAAGTTTTTACTTGTACCAGGGGATCAAAATTCCCCAGTGCATACCTTGGTTTTTGAGAAATTTCAAATTTTAACTGGCAGTAAATTTACACAATAGTATATTTCTGACAATACTTCACAATAATTGCCTACTGATTTTATGATATCTTTGGGAAAAAATCCACAGGCTTAGTGGCTTAAATTACATAATATACCAGTTTTAATTTTACAGCACTTGATGGCCGTTTCGGAATACAATTCCTCATCAGTAGTCCTTGGACCAAAATCAAGTCATATCACTATCATCTTATTTGGCTTTTCTCTGATTTAGGTGAGAAAAAGAAGAGGGAGAAAGGACCTGAAGAAGAGGCAACAGACCAGGAAGACGGGCATGTGCCACAGTCTCACAGTGACAAAAATCATATAAAAGGTCATCCTGAAAAAGCAATAACCAGCGATTTGAATAGAGACACAGAAGATTCTGAAATGGCATCAGTTGAAAATGATGATGTCGATGATGATGATGTCAATGTTCCAGTAGGTCAAAGATCAAGTTCTGTGTTTAGCTCCTCCTTGAGAAGCAACAAAGATTCTGTAGATAAAGAATTAAGTGATGAAGACAAACTGGATGAAGTAGATGGTGTAAGAGATGATGATGATGTTGATGATGACAACATTGATGATGGCATGGAAATGTCAAAGGATGAGCAAATATCACATCAACAAATGGATGGAACCAAAATCAACAACATGAATGAAGATGACGACAGTGATGATGTGGTGATGTCAAATGATGAACAAATAGCAAATGAGAAATCATCATCGTCATCACCTTTGGGGAAACGGAAGAGAAGTTTACAGGTTAAAAATCAGAATAATGAAGAAGAAACTATTTCAAATGTTTTAAAGAAAGGAAAAGTTTCAAATGATGAATCATCAGCATCAGCAATTTTTGAGAAGCGGAAAAGAAATTTACCGAATAAAGATCAGAGTGATGTAGAAGATATGAAAGTAAGGAATGTGTCGAAGAAAGGAAAAATGGCAGTTATGAAGAAGATGACATCAGCGGAAGCAGCAGACGAAAGACCAGAATGTAACATTGGCAAGACAATAAATGATCATACAGTGGATAAATCCATCAATGTGGTGGAACATTCTGTAAGTATTATGTGTAATACAAGTGGAAGTTGTCTAGGTTTCTACAAATTTAAAATTATTGGTCGACAAATTTCTTAAATTTGTGAAAATGTAGTCCTTTTTAAAGTATTTATTTTGAAATGTGCTAAATTAGGTTAGTTTTTGAAAGAAATTGTTGAAATTGGTAGCCAATTGTGATTTTGGGTATCATATTGTGGTGTTATAGTTGTTGTAATGTTGTTTATCATTGTATCGGAAATAACAGGTTAATGTAAACAAATATTGTCAGTTTAGTTTCCTGAAAAAAAACATCACAATATGTTACCCTCATTTGGTTTTCTATATGCAATAGAAATGCATTCTTTGTGATCTTGTGTGTAGTTTCCAATTAGACCAATAGAATTTCCAAAAACAGCAGTGATAAGCAAGTAAATCTATATTAAATAGATTTTCTCAAATTTAAAAAAAACAGAAGGTGTTTTAAAAAAAACACATAAGAAAATCGCTTGATTCTTCTAAACTTGGGGTGTTACAAATGTAGGTGGCACACCAATTTTCTCCATCTAATTTATTGAGATTTTAAATAATTTTTATGTATACTTTAGGTATCTCAGACATCAAACAGTCATCAACAAAAATCACCGCAGCAGAACAAGTTAGCTGTGAGATTTAAGCCAGACAAGAAGAAAACAGACCATGGACCAGGTATGACAATTGTTAACAAGTTATTACTCAAATAGGATGTCCAATCAAGTGTCCCAGAAATGAACCCCTACTGGGAAATCCATGTTTTCCCCATCATTTGAATGATCAAAATATGAAAAGTCAGAGATCGTTGCGGTAATTGATAAAGATCTGTTAAATAGTTTAATAGAAAAGTACTGGACAAAATGTTGATGAAAGAAATGGAGTAAATACTATATGTCCCCCTACCTCAGTTTGGGTGAGAGTTGAAATGAGAATGGTGTCTAATGTCCCAGTCTAGAATATTTCACTTATATAGAGACGTTAACCTTGTTTTGGGGACAATATATACTGTACTAAATAATACATATTATTATACCTCAGAGAAAATTCTTAAACTATAATTGGTGAATTTCTAATCACATGACATGAAACAATTCACATTCTTTCAAACAGCTGTCAACATTGCCATAGGATATTGCCATGCTCACTGCTAGGCATGGAAACTCACGGAAGCTACTAAGTAATCCAACTTCTGTTTGTATGTCCCTCATTTATGGTTGGAGCGCCCAAATATTTTCATGCAATTTAATGCATTCTAAACAGAAATTTTCAGTATAAAAGGTGAAAGAGAACACCTTTTTTGGTATAATAAAGTAAATAGTGCCAGTCCTTGGTTGAGGGAAATATATATATTTCCCCCATCCATGGGCACTATTTATATCATGTTTTTATCAAATCAAATTTTCCATAAATTATTGATCACTTGACATTTGGCAGTTAAAATGATGATGTTTATAAAATTTTTAAATAGGAATTGTAACCAGATTATATGGCATTTTGTAATAAAAAAAATCCCTGGGGAATAAATGTTCACTTTTTCGAAGTGTTTACATTACCCCAAAAATATGTTTTTAGTTTTGGGATGGTTGGGTCCCCCAATACTATTATAAACACACCACTGGATGTTTTTCAGGTGCTAAATTTAATTTCATTTTTCTATTTAAGGACAAAGTTTGCCTATCTGGTGTGGAGGATTACACCAGCGACATAAAAAGGATATCTTGGATTTAGATGTAGTCTTGGACCATGTGTCTAACCACTTGGAAGAAGAAAGGTAAAATTTGAATATAAAATTGTCTTATATGTGATGGATTTAAACAGAAAAGATTTATTACAACTTACCTAGATCAAAACAATTAATAAGGCAAATCTTGGCCTATCCACTGGATATAAGAGGAAAAAAATGGTTTACATAGCTCAAAAAATATTGCAAGGCCACCTCTTACCTTTTCAGAATGAGTTATTGTATGTTCACTCGAAAGCATTTAGGTACTTGCACAAAAGTCGTAGCTCACATGAAATATATAGTGTGCTCACGTAATGTCATTATATAGTTTACTGTATAATATTTCAGAACTTCAAATTTTCCATGTTAAAAGGGAGGAGGTGGTTTTCAAAAAATGTAACAAAATCACTCCAAGATTATTTAATAATATTTCAGAAATAACTGTGATACAAATGCTGAAAGGAAAGCTGTTAAGAAGATGATGTTATATATGAAGAAAGAAATTACAGATACGGTAATAAATCATATTGATAACATGTTCCTTTCACTCCCTATTTTGTTTTCACATGAGATGTGTATGGCTGGATGAGCGGGGTGCTTTCATTTCAGGAGCACTCGACACAACTTCCCTGGTGAAAGTTTGCACGTTTAACTAAATTTCCCAGTTTTTATAGTTTTTGCTTTTGTTTTTGGATTGTGATTTGAACACGTTTCCTGCCTTTCAAGAAAAAGCATGATTATATTGAACTATATGTATAGGTATTACCGAAAAATGTAAAAAAGTTTTTCTTCATATCGTAGCTCAGTTAGTGCTAGTTTCATATGTAGGAGGTCATATGTTCAAACCCTGGCTGTGTCTGACCAAGACTTGAAAATAGGTAATGACTGTTCTTTTGCCAAGCACTCAGCATTTACCAGGTCTTTTGGAAGAGACCTTTAAAACAGATGCCTGCTACCCTGCACATTGCCCCGAGTGCACTGCCAAAGTAAACATTTCTGCCACTTTACCTAAAGCTGGTGACATCTCAATATAAGTAAAATATTCTTGACTGTGATGTAAAAATCAATCATTCAATCATTTTACTTTATATCATATTCCCCATCCTAACTTCCCTAAAGATGTTTGGACAAGATAATATAATTTTCTAGCCGCTGTTATATTTGTGAAACGTTTCAATTGTATTTATGTTATATTTTTGCAGATTGACAAAGTTGAAAGTTTGAAGACCATGAGCATAAGTGTAAAACATGTAGGTATATGATACAGTAAAAGACCTCATTATAATCTTATGCCTGTGGTACCAGGGAAGTACATAGGCCATTGACAACACTTCTACATCTAGTTCTATTTTGTGCAAGTCTGGCCAGATCTTGCCATTTTATCCCTCTCTATCTATTTCTGTTTGCAAGTTTCTTTGCCAGGTGTTTCTTGGCCTTTCAGCTTTTCTTTTCCCTTAAGGATTCCACTACAGTGCTTGTCAAGTGATTGAATTTGTTGGTTTACGCAGTGTGTGTCCTATCACTTATTTAGTTATAACAGGGCTCCAAGTTACGAGTAATTTACTCGAAAATGCGACCAAAAATGCTGAAATGGCGATCAAAATTTAGGCCTCAGTCGCCACACGGCGACTGTACAAATTACCGGTTCCGACTTTGTCAAAATCGTTTTCTGTTCCGGACATTACTTTTATGATCTAGGTTATCAGAGTGTTTGTAAATGTACCGTTTTTTTAATGACAGTGACAATCGCTTTCTTGACTCGGATGTATATATCGGCATGGCCTCCGCCAAAAGGCAATCGTCTTTAAATACATTTGGATTCGGCAAACCAAGTGATGCTTCCACTTTCAAAGTACGAAAAACAGACGATATATCCTCGTCCAAAGTCGAGATAGACGAAACATCAAAACGATCGTTTGCAACTAAATGGTTATCTGAATTTGTTGTTCTTTTATTTTTTTCATGCATGTAATTTTGGCGACTACTCTTATAAAGGTTGTGGCGAGTAGTGTTCTGTAAATGGCGACCAAAATTTTGACCTTGGTCGCCATATGGCTACCAAATTCTGAAACCTACTTGGAGCCCTGTATAATGCCCCTCAATAATTTTGCCATCACTAATCACCACAGTTTTTTTAAGTTCAAAAGTGAATTTCTTTTATGTTTTTTTAAATAATAAGTTTCTCTTGATATAACACCAAACCTCTTTATAGTAAATACCAAAATCTGTCAAGGGCTTCAGTGAAAGAGTGGTTTAAAGTATATTCCTACAGATCACAGCTCCCTCCCCCCCCCCACCCCCACCCGCACCCCGCACCCCCCCCCCCCCACTCCCAAGCTCATATCAGGGTCTGACCTAAGACTTGAAAGTGGGTAGTGACTGTTCTTTTTGCCAAACACTTCCCATTACAAAATGAAAGTCAAGAGTTTTTTCGGATGGGAACTTAAAATAAACAAGGTCCAGTGTCACGATAGGCTTGGCACAAAAACAACCTTGCTGTATAAAAGGCAAAAGGCAAAATTTCTGCACCTTCACCTATAGCTGACGACGTCTCGATATAAGTGAAATATTCTTCACTGGGACGTTAAACACCATTACTCAACTCAACTCCATTGGGACAGATCCTAGTGTGAGAAAATTTTCAGTTCACTTGTGGAAAAATGGTGGTTAACCCCAAACTATCTAATTTCCTACACTTTTTAAAGTCCATTTGCTTCATATTTCAACCAAAATGGTCTTCTATATAAAGACTATCTGATGAAGAATTCTGTATTGGGTTCTGTTGGTGGTATTTATATGCAGGTTTTACTGTACATGTGTATTCGTATTTTATGGTATATTGTAGAGTAAGAAGAATATCAAAGAATTACGACAACAGTTGTTGAAGACAGAAGAGGATAAGTCAAGGTCTAATTGTCAAGCTGGCATAAAGCTATTAAATCTGCATCTTAAACTCAGGGGCCTGGGCGGCCAAGTGGTCTAAAATGTGTACTTCTCAACTACCTAGGTTCAAATCCCACTCTGGACAGATCCTAGTTTGGGAAAGTTTATCAGTTCACTTGCTAAAAGTCAGTGGTTTTCTCTGGATGCTGTGGTTTCCTCCACCATCCCAGAACTAACCATTTGAGATTGATGAATAATATTTACGGGATGCAACATTAATTCCATTTGTTTCTCGCTAGTATTTCATCTAAAATACCATTTTGTACATTACACAAATATTGTACTAGTTCTTTATACGAAAAAGCGCAATCTGACAACAACACGGCGATGAGGTCTTTAGTCATGCAACAACAATCATATGATGTCATAAATGACAGTGTCACGTGACAAACCATGGAATATGAAAAAATGATTCGGGAAACCTTGGACTGGAACAAAGTTTGCATGCAAATATTGATAAGTGTTGCACACTAACACCTCAGGATTTATCTATGAGAAGCATATTTTGCTATGTAAACCTCTGGTTTATCATTTAATTTCTATGAGAAGCAACTTGCTATGTAATAATAAAGAAATAAAGGTTTAGACAGTTTTGATGTTCCATTGTTGTAGATTGATGAATCAAATTACAGAGAAGAAAAAACAATTTAAGGAAAATCTACACCGAGTGAACACTTGGATAACTGGTTTTGAAAAGTTGATGCATATAAGTAGTAAAAAAGCAACCAAAATGAACAAGAATCAAGTAAGTGAAAAGAACCCTTATATATGGTTCCCTACGCATAAGGGATTATTTTTTTCAAGGCCAATGGAAAAAATGTTCTGGAATTTCAAGAAATTTTATGTTTCTTTCTCAAGAGTTGTGTCCCTTTAAAATTTAATTATGTTATTTTCGTATGCAGCCTACTCTTCCCACACTAATGAACAAAACAGGACAAATTATGAACTAGAGCCTTAGTTTTGTTTTCTATCACATGATTCTGCTTAAATATTTTTTGTCCCTTTTTACTTTGTGTTTATTGACAATTTAATGGCAAAAATGTAAACTGGCATATCTTGCTTTACTTAGTGGCATTCTTGATTTTGGAATGAAGTCAAGTGTTGGAACCATGGGGAAGACATTATTTTTTCCAGTACAAGGCTTGTCTAGGTCTGGATAATAAAGAATCTCATCCCTCAGGTTAAGATTTTTTTGTCTTCACTGAAAAGCAGGGGTAGATTATATTACTATTAGTTCAATACGGGAAAAAAGAATAAGTAATATTCTATATGTAATTTCAGGAACGATTTTGATATTGTTTTTTTTAATTAAACTATATTTTTATTTTTCTATTACAGAAATTGTTGACATATGGTTGTTTTCCGGTGTAAGCTTTGAAAGAAGAGATTGAATTTTATTATATACAAGATGTTAATGTTAAGGTTTTATTGAATAAACCAGAGAAATTACTATTTTGTTGAATTTATTTATGTGTGGAACTTTTAACTTACATGTGTAGAGTGCATAAGAGCCTTGTTATGTTTGGAGTGAGCATCAGCGTCCAATATTGAACTTTCAATATCAAACCATGTGTAACTTTTTATCCCCTGCCTTTTGCAGAAAGAAGGAAATATTAAACTCGAGTTTCTGTCTGTTCGTCTGAAATTCTTGTCTGTACAGATTCTTCAAAACTATGAAGCACTTGTTCATGAAACTAGGTGCAAAGCATCAACATTGATAGCAGATGCACATATCATTAACCTGAGTTAGTTTGCTCATTTTCCTGGGAGTTATTGCCCTTTGAACATGAGTGCAAATCACAAAAAGAACCTGCTGGTGGGGGATCCTAATTTACCAAATTAACTATTTATTCACTGATTCAGTAATTGTAGCTTGCACTTAAATGTCTCAACCTTTTAGGAGGAGATCTTGTTGACAGACTGGTTTTATTTTTACACCTACCAGGATGATAATATTCATATTTCCAGGTGAAAATAATAAATGGGGGATGATAAAGAGACTTGTGATGGTTGTAGCTGGCTAATCAATAGATGCTTTCCCTTACAGAGCACCTGGATTGACTTCCCTGTAGAAAGCTAACATATTTAACTTCATTTGCCAGTTTTCAAAGTTGTCACTTTGCTTTTGGGATTTTGATTTGGACATGCTTGTTTTTTGGGTTTTCTTTACTTGTTGGGTGCTTACAGTAAATTATTAATTTTAAATTTTATCGGGACTTCTCCACTCCTTGATCACAGCTTGAACATGCTGCACATTCAAATCCCCAATTGCCAGGTTATTTTATATGTAATGAAGGCCATAGTAACTCATGACAATTACTTGAAATACTGATTTCTATTCAATGCATTGAGTCTAGTTACCGACCAGGTAGGAGAACTGACCGACTACTTCATGTTTGTGTATTCATTAGATAAATAATTTCAATAAAATTAAATAAAGTATATAAAAACATTATTTTATTCTTGATATATGCAAATTTTTAAAAGTTAATTTTCATTTAAAAATAATGAAAGCAACTTTGATAATTTAAATTTTATATTATTTTTTAAAATATGGCATAAAAAGTTAAAATTATTAATTAAAGGGAGGTAAATTGACCATATTGGAAATGCACGTTGTACTGGAGCACAGAATAAAAGTTACAATGGATTGTTGAGATGAGGCTTCATTAACATTACCACTTCAGGCCCCTGTTTCACAATCATTCCTTAACTAAGATTTCCCTCAACTCAAAGTAGCAAATTTTTACAATCTTTTTTTTTGGAAATTATACGAATAATTGTTTTTGTCAAAACTAAATGCAGATGTCATAAGCTCCATGAAATCTTTAAAATGACACCTTAAATTTTGCAATAGCTTAAACAATCAACAAAATTATAAAGGCTTTAAATTTGCTACATTTAAGTTAAGGAAAATCTTGTTAAGAAATGATTGTGAAACCGGGACCAGTTATTAGAATTCGTAAAATTATACCAGATTAACTCTCTTCGTTTTGACCGATCAGAATCGTGGAAATTTACATGAAATATAATAATGGTGTTTAACTTCCCAGTCAAGAATATTTCACTTTATCGAAACGTCGCCAGCTATACTTGAAGTTGCAGAAATTTTGCCTTTGCGTTGCGCTGATGGCAGTATACAGCAGGGTTCTTTATCGTGCTAAGCCATTCCGTGACACGGGACCTCGTTTAAATGTAAGTTCCCGTCTGAAAGAACCGCGCCTTTCGTTTTGTAATGCAGAGTGCTTGACGAAAGAACAGTCACTACCCCCTTTCAAGTCTGGTTAGACCCAGTCGGGTTTCAAACACACGGCCTACCGCTTACGGAGCGAGCACTGTGCCAACTACCTTTGACCATATTGGATATACTTATGGGGAAATACTAGAGCACCGATAACGTTACAATCTGTTGGACTTGTTGATAAATTGCTTGAATTACATCCTCTGTTCAAACTGAAGGGATGTGTTTGACCGATAGTTGTATCACGTCAGTCAGTGTGTGTGGAGCGAATTATTTTCCTTAACTTAAAATTTGGCAAATTTTAAATTGTCAATAATTTTGTTAATCTTTTAGATATTTGGAAACTTAGTTCAAAGTGCAATTTTATAGATCACTTCAAGCTTATAAAATTTGTATTTAGTTCTGAAAAAACAGTCGCTACCCCCACCCAAGTCTTGGCGATACCCGGCTGGGTTTGGAACTCTTAACGGTGAAAAATAATTTAAACCTAGGCCTGGTAACTAGTTACAAATGCCAGGACCACAAAATGCCAAAATATCCGACATAATATTGATCATTGGAAAAGGGACAATTACGGATCACTTTGCCAGGCTCTCGCTTCCTACTAGCAGGTTAAAATCATAGTGTTGGAAAGTTTGTCAGTTTGCTTGCCGAAAGCAGTCGATTTTCTCAGGACTTCAGTTTACTGCACTGTGGCCATCCCTGAACTGACCATCTCGATGTAAGTGAAAGAATCTTTAAGGGCTTGTGTTAAAACACAGTAACTCCACTCTTTAGATTTACACATGTCTTTGGAGGTAAAGAGACTTGTAGATCTACTTTTTGTTTCAATTTTGATAATTACGCTTTTTTACTAAAATATTGCAGATAATCTTTTTGTTATTATATATTTTTATTTTTTAAAATTAAACCTTGTAGAACGAGGCTTTAAAAATAGTGACAGGAAAATGTGTCGAATTTAAGGCCGTAAATTATATGTCGCACACGACTTATATAATTAGATCACTGAAAAGTAGGCTTTTCGCCTACACAGGAGCACGAGTTACTTCCCCTAATTAACCAAACGACAAGCACCTTGCGGAACCAGGAATGGTGTACATTCAGGCAACGTGCAGAAGACAAAGGCTGGCTCTGAATGGAGAGATTTTATACTGACGTCATACCCCAACAGGAGTTAAAAGAATAAATAGGTAAGGTCCATCATTTACTAGATATTATTTTTTGCATCTTTTTCGTTGTTTTGTTCACAGGCACTTGTTTCTGATACTAGCATTAAAAAATAACACTCTATACTTAAGCATAACACAAGGTATCCATCTTCACGCTATCCACGTGTTATATTTTTAATATCAGAAACAAGTACCTGTGGGTTTTATTATTATTATTATTTTTTTTTTTTTTTTTTTTGTATCAGCCAGGAGTTTGTCCTCCCAACTTGAGAAATCATTTTCACAAAAGTCGCCAGCACATTCCCCCAGTCCACCCGTCACTTGCTTAATGAGAATGCGTATTCTGTTTTCTTTGTGCTCTTTGATTCCTCCACTATCTCTGAATTTACCGCCTTAAAGTAAGTGATGGGGTGTAAAACCGCATTTTTCCACTCCGTTTTGAATGAGACTTTTTTTCTGCAAATTGTGATGTTTAAAATGGATTTCATATCCTTCTCCAGAAATATTAACGAGATATTCAACGACAATACCGTATTATAACCACTGCGGAAGCTCAGTTGGTAGAGTGCTCGCTTCGTAAATGGGAGGTCGTGTTTTCGAACCCTGACCGGGTCTGACCCAAGACTTAAAAGTGGGTAGTGACAGTTCTTTCGCCAAGCACTCGGCATTACGAAATGAAAGCCACGGTTCTTTCGGATGGGAACTTAAAATAACCGAGGTCCCGTGTCTTGGTAGGCTTGGTACGATAAAGAACCCTGCTGTATATTGCCATCAGCGCAACACACAGGCAAAATTTCTACACCTTTGTCTATAGCTGACGACGCCTTGATATAAGTGAAATATTATTGACTGGGACGTTAAACCCCATTACTCTAATTTCAACTCGTATTATAACTTGACAATATTATTTATTTTATTTTGTACACCTGCCTCTTGTCATTACTTTCTATACTTTACTGAAACACACTTTTAAAATTTAAAAATGTCTGTCACACAACTAGATTAGACTTTAACTATTGCAAAGAATCTTTGGAATGAAAAAACAAAAGACACGAAAAGAAAAAAATATCATTGGAGCAACATGCCTTTTATGCGAGTCTGTCTCACATATTTGATTATGACAATAAAGTTTGAATTGAATTGAATTAAATTGAATATATACGTATATTCTTCTAGTTTAGGCAGAATATTTGGGATGAAAAAAAACCCAAAAGAAACGAAAAGAAAAAATATATTGGAGCAACATGCCCTTTATGCGAGTCTGTCTCATCTTCTAGTTTAGTCAGAATCTTTGGATAAAAAACAAAGAAACGAAAAGAAAAAAATATCATCATTGAAGCAACATGTCCTTTATGCGAGTGACGTTTCAATGAGTACTGATAAAACAACCAATGTCGGTTTTCAAGCAAACAAAGATAATGTGATAACCCCATAAACTTATCAAGCAATTTGGACATGTTCTAATCGGAACCGCAATGAAATAATGTTAATATTAAAATATCGATACCCATCTATGTTTATGTTAACAATAATTCATTAATCTGGGTTGCATAGACATCTCAGCAGTGCAAAATAAGTTCATGAATAATTTTTATATGATTTGTTAATGAAAAGAAGGCACAAAATATTGATGCCGCCCATGGGATTATTCTATGTTTATGTAACAGAACATGTTTCCTTAAATCGTGTTGCCTTAACATCTCTTAGCAATGCAAATGAGTTCAAGAACTGTACCACGTGATACTTCATAACGTTTCTGCAGAACAATTATTTCCATTGAAGATGGAATCGCTTCAGTTCACTGAATTTTTAATTTTCCATCTGCTAACAAAAATGTTGCTACCATGGCATAAACTACCACTGTAGCCTTGAAATTTAATAATAGCAGGTGTCTCGTGAAAATAACGTTACTCCGAAAATTTCGAGGTAAACGTTTTCCAAAACATTCGTTAAGGGGTATAAATCACGTGGTACGCTGGCGAACTTTTTCTATCAAGTGATTCATTCAAAAAAAGACACAAAATATTGGTGCTGCCCAAAAAATTACAATCGTTACGGAATTCGTCAGTCAATCGAAGACACTAATACTTGATCAGTAGAAAATTCTTGTAAGCCATCGGTCTGAATGGCTTTATCACAACTAAACTTGACTGGTTTGTGAAGTTCAACATTTCTATTGGGTGACAACAAAGCCTCGTTGTGCTCATGTTCGTTTTTTAGAAGAGTGGCTCGGTCATGGTCATGATCTGTTACGATAACGTTGATGTTGCTATCACTTCTAGCCCGGCGGGTAGATAACTTATGTTTGTGGCGATGTGGTTCATGGTGGTGCAGGTGGTGAGCGTACATATCGTCATTGATTTCGTCCGTCTTAACGACGTGATACAGCCCGTATTCGTCCTCCTTGCAGACGTAACTTGACCTCCGTTTGTGTTTATGTTTAGAATCATCACTCTCTTCGGTATCAGCAAGGAGATCATCCTCTTCGCCCGCGCCTTCCTCAATCCTCTCCAGTCCACTCTCATGACTTGCTTTATAATGAGAAAGTTTTCTCCTTCCATGGTGCTTTTGGAGGGGGTCTTCAGTCTCATCTACCGTCTTAACGACGTGAAATATTCCACTCTGATTCTCCTTCATTACGTAACTCGATCTTCGTTTCCCGCGCTTTTTATTTAAATAACTTGCAAGCTCTTGTTTATCTTCGTCGTCTGTTTTGCAGACGTAATGCAGACCGGAACCGGATTCTCTGCAGACGTAACTTGACTTCCGGCGAGTCTTTTTGCGATAGCGTTCTATCAAAGACTGTTCATCAGCCTCTTCAGAAGAAGAATCTGAAACATCCAAGCCTTTCATTCTAGCGCAGTATTTGCACTTCCTTATTTCGTTTTCTCTCTTCGTTTTTTCTAAGTGATAATTACTAAGTCCAGATACAATCATCAGAAAAAGTATCCCTATCCCGTTACAATTGGACCGGCTACATGAAACCGCTCACGTTCCTCCCATAAAATAGTCCCCTGTCCTAGAGCTGGAATGGTGCTTCCGAATATCATTGCTGCTCCAAGCGCTATTGTTATAGCGGTTGGAATGTATAAATATCGAATTCGACCAACCATTTTTTGTTTTTCATTTCTTTTTCGTCTCATTTTTATACGTTTTTTAGCATACTCTTTTTGTTGATCGTCATCTTGTTGTTTTTTGTACTTAGAATACTTTCTCATAGCTTCTCTTTTCTTTCTTGCTCGGTCACTGCTGCCAAACAAGCCATACCCGTCTCTAATTTTGAAAAAAATATAAAATTGTCATAAAAACACACAAATGGCTCGCATTTTAACAATACAATTTGCATTCGTAATTACGTATTTGAATTTTATTATTGGACAGTGGCTTGTATTGTTTGCTTAAAATTGGTACCAAATATAGGTAGTTTCCCTTGTGAAAAATGTCTTAACTTTCCCAATTAGAGCATTAACCATCCCAGCCAAAAGGGAAACATAATCTAATAAATCTGGTTGCCCTAGCCCAGAACATTTCAGATATTGTCAGAATAGAACATCTTTGTATTGAGGAACCTAATAATTGTAAACAATATCATAATGCAATTAGCATGCTATATCTCAATTTTACCAATCTCAAAGGCATAGAACTTTATCAAAAGAAGCAAAAAATCAGTTTTGGACATGATCATTTACCATGCACATTTTAAACTGATTCGACCCTTTTGTTATTTTTTTGTTTCTAAAAGTAACCATTTCAAATGGTCTTGTGACCTATCTAAATTGCACAAAAGTGCGGAGGCCTTTAGAATAAGATAGAACAACTACAAACAAAATTGTGAGCAAAGCTAAGTTGTAACGTGGTTTGCTTTCAAAGTCAATGGTTAACTCAGGACTGTGGGCTGTGGTTTGCTTTCAAAGTCAATGGTTAACTCGGAATTGTGGGCTTGGAAATTATGCAACTCCAAACTAGGAGCACGTATCTTACAAAATAATGTCCGGTATTTTTGCAACTTTGCGTTCGGTATCCTTCCTTGTAGGTTCAAAATAAAAAAAAAAGCTTTTGTGTATAGCCAGTATAGACGTGTCTTTATAATCCAAAGATCTGCATATTAATGAAGTAAAATATATTTAACACTTTGTATAGTGCTATTTTAAAATATTCGTCAACTACTTGTCACGGGCTTTAAATTCATACATGTATTTTAGGATTACTTGCACTCAATAAGTACTAGAAATACTTACCCCTTTCCCATGGTTAGTTTTCAAATATAAGCAATTCTTTATATATTAAAAAAACTTTGTTTGATTCTCATTGAAACAATGCACCAGAGATAGGGGTATTTTACAAAAAACATGTCACGAAATATATTAATTGTAAACGAGTTAGCGGCCTATGTCAATTTGTGATAAAATGTAATTGTTTTATTAATTGATAAACATCTTAATGTTTTGAAGACAAAACGGTCCCCATTTTAAGGTTTATGAAAATAGATTAAAATTTAAATATAATTTTATTGTTTTTATTAAGGTTACTGTGACCTACGTTAGTCTTAATGACATGGCAGAATCGTTACAGTAGATTGACAATGCAGTGCAGACCTGTCGAAAGTTTAACACCCAGCTAACGAAAAGTAGCCAAAACTCGACTAACCAGTGGCTGAGATGTGAGTAGCCAGTGACCAAAAAGCTACCGAGAGACAGATGACAACTGTCGAAAAGCTAACGTGATATAGCTAACGAGTTGGGCCGCGGTTTGGCACTAATTCGTTAGCTTAGTGTTAAACTTTCGACTGGTCTGCACCGTTCATTCGATTTATAGTAGTATATAAAAGATCATTTAACAAAAGCCACATACCTGTTCAAAATTAAAACACCATCTTATGTACATGTTTGTATATATATATAATAATATATCAATTTAAATATTATGTATATAAATTATTTTAAACATACTTAAGGGTAGTTTGCTAAAAATGCACGTCGATTCAAAATAAGGGTTTAATTTACTATCATATTTCTGTGTACATAAAATACAAGTATACTGATTTTTTTTGCAACCATTTTAAAAAATAAATAATTTTTTTGGAGGTTTGCCACGCGATAGATTTGATTAAGAAATAAAAAGAAAAGGACATGTTTGCATATAAAGCTCCTATTCAAACAGATTTGTAAAATGCCTAATTAAAAATACAACCATTTACGTAATAAACTTTATGTGAACATGATTGCATTAACGTATTTATGGTTTATCAAAAGTCAATTAATGCTCGTTTAATGGACTTTGATCTTATGAAAAAGTATGCGTCAAGTGCATGTACCACGGTCAAAGTATTTTCAATGACACATTTATGTGTAGCTCAGTCTATTTATTCAAAGAAGTTTGAAAATTACATGGAGATCGTTTATATTCGTCAAGTGCATGTACCTTGTATTAAGTCTTTTAAAATAAATGTCTCAATTTACAAAGTCAAAGAGAAGTCGGAATATTACATGAAAAAAGCTATGTGCAATGTACATACTGTGAAATCATTTATTTTCATGATGTCAAATTTTCGTGGATCTAAGAAAAAATATCATTGGGGGGATAAATACGTGATTTGTAGTTGATGCTTAAGGTAAGTTTGTGATATATACTATTTCGTTGACATGTAAATTCGTGAGTCAGGATGTCTGTGAATACAACGAAAATCGGGACACACGAAAATAAATGATATCATAGTAGTTTTTCTGTAAATGTTTGGTTGTTCTGCAAATCGTTGCATTAATGGTAAATCCAGCATTAAGAAAAGTAAGGGAAATGTCACATTCTGAGTACTATTTTTCAAATGAAATAAAAAAAAATGTGTGCAAGACAAGTTGGTTTTGTAAGACAGGTGGGCTATATAAAAAGGATGGGTTAGAGTTCTTTATCTCGACAGGTATTCAGCAATTGCTATCTTTCAACAGCTTTTTAGTTACTAGCTATCCACATCTGGGTTACTCGATCTGCAGTCTTTAGCTTAGTTTTAAATTTTCGACGGGTCTACACTTTATCACTAATGTGACTTTCAAATAGAGAGATGATATGAAGATTCTTAAATCCACAGCTTTTTCAACGGTGACAGGCTAACAGAAAAGTTACGTCCTAAAAAGTTGATTTTATTTTAACGTGCATTATTTACACCAATGTAAATATAATAACAATAATTCAAGATGTACTTTAAAATCATAAGCTGCTTGTATTTGATTTACTGTCTTCACACTTGAAAATGTTGTAAATATTGTAATCAAAAACAAACATACTAATCCATGTCCGATATCACAATCCAAAAGCAAAGTAAAAGCTTTGGAACTGACAAGTTAGGTTAGACACGTGAGCTTCCACCAGGGAAGTGAGGCCGGGTGCTCCGGAAGGGTAAACACCTCCTGTTTAGCTAGCTACACCCGCTACGTGTGTAATCAAAATTGTGTGAAAGGAACATGGAACTATGAGACGTCAAATATATCCAGGGCAATCCTGGACACAGAGACATCAAACTTATCAACAATACTGTGATGACGGCCATAAAACTTTTTGAGGGCCTTGATAAGCCTAGGCTTGCAATATCCCTGAGTCAACAATTCCTACTTCGTTGTACAAAGTCTCCGTAGTGGAAACAAGCTATACCATAGCGTATTAATTGGGAAACAAATACACCATAAGCAGGAGAAGCAGGTATATTGCTGCATAAAAAAAACACTATTCGGGCGGGGACATTATGGCTTGTAGACTGGTAACTGCGTTAGGATGGGAGTATTCGTCAAGCCAAAGGGTAGAAAGTGAAACTGAAAGTTTTACTTCTTTTTCAATCGAATTACTTTTGATAATATTAAGGGGGTACATGATTGTGAATCTTAAATAAACCTTCGAGCTTGTGAATCTTAAATAAACCTTGGAGCTAGCATTTACTCTAGGCAATTTAGGACACAAGATAAATGTCCAGCATATGTATACAATTTTTAAGCAAAGGAGTTACTTAACAAGAGAAGGAACACACAGCTCAAGCACACCCATGAATCTACAAGAGTAGAAGAAAAACTG
The DNA here is from genome assembly GCA_021292105.1 of Anadara kagoshimensis. Taxonomy (NCBI): domain Eukaryota; kingdom Metazoa; phylum Mollusca; class Bivalvia; order Arcoida; family Arcidae; genus Anadara; species Anadara kagoshimensis. The sequence continues at coordinate 30,017,412 of CM037861.1, forward strand.
CGTTCCGAAGGTGTTCAAAAAGGATACATGTTTCATTTGCACCGCACGGCTGGGGACAGATTTATTCAGTGATGCTCAATTTATGATGATAAAATTGAAATAAATAAAACCATATTAAATATGTAAGACAAACATCTGATCAAGCACCATATTTATTAGCACGATAGAATGGAAGTGATCCTACAACAAAGATGAAACTGATCTTCATGTCCAATAAAAATTCTATCCACACTGATGTATTCCTAAAATAATATCATATCAAAATGCCATTGTACCAGAATACCAGTATTGATGGACTTCTGAATGTATGAGAAATTCTAACATTGTCTGCGTGTTTCATGAAGAAAGCCAGCAGTGGTAAAACAAACAATACACCACGGGTAGAAGTTGATTATTACTTAAGTAACGGTACAACTTCAAAATTGTTTCAAAATGTTCTGACAAAAGGGCAAAATGTGTTTCCATTACACCAACCTGTTTTCTATCCAATATTGTTTTGCAAGGACGAAATTGTTTTTCTTTAATGTTGATTATCGGTTTGACAACTACGAAACGGTTGTCTTCTCATTCATGTGTTGCGATATGTGATGAAATGGTGAATTTTATGAAATTGCACATCTTTACCCTTCACATTATATGTGTAATAAATTAATGTAAATGTCATGGATTAATGTTCTTATATGAGAATATTTCACATCCGAAATAAATACATTTTTAAAACAAAATGATATATATATGATACATATATCAGATAAGGCGACAACCATTCACAAAGAATGTGCTTTATCCAAATTCACTTCAGAATTTCGAATATCCTCTGATTATATCGTTATATAATAACCATGAAATTTTGTATTCCGAATCTCTAACGGAATCCAATTTCGTATTTTCCCAAGGTTCGAACAGCGGTCAACATTCGTATCTCTTTCATGACATACGGAGCTAGGAGGTGGACGCCGTTTTGGAGCTTGGTATTTTCCAGTAAACGTGTCATTCTTCCTCAAAATAATGAAAGAACTGTAGGCAACAATTATAGAACTTACGCTTTAACAGAAATGTAAAATAGCAACCATTTGAAACAAGGAGGATTCGGAATATACACGCGCTCACTTTATATTCACTCCACGTAAACTTGACATAAGATTTTGTTACTATTTATCGAACAGTTCAAAGACGGGGGATTTGTCTCCTGGAATGATTCTAATCCTGATTGAAAATTTAAATTCGTTGGTACATTAACCTTCTGGCTTTTGTTAATCCTGGCAAAATTTTGATTTGCACAGTTATTTTCTTGAGTATTGTCTATGTAACTAGTATTACAAATGTCGGACATTGTCAGATGTCTGATACTAGGTCTGCTTCTCGGATGGTTATGAACTGATTGGTTTCTTTGATGGTTATGGACCGATTGGCTTCTGGGATGGTTATGAACCGAATGTGTTCCTTTGTGGATATGAACCGAATTGCTTCCTTGGTGGTTATGAACCGAATGTCTTCTCGGGTGATTATGAACCGAATGTCTTCTCGGGTGATTATGAACCGAATGTCTTCTTGGATGGTTATGGACTGAATGAATTCTCTTATTTTCATTAACCGACTGACTTCTCTTATGATTATTTACCGAGTCACAAACATCTAGACTTTTGTTATAGTCCTTGACTGACTGACGATTACTAGAACTTCCCACGTGTCCGTTCACAGACTTTGACAAATCCGATCGCTTTACCCAAATATCTGGTAAACTTTCATCTAAATTATCCAAATCACTTTTTTCAGAAATGCTTTCACATTCAAAACTCACATGGTCTTCCAAGTACCCGTTACACTTTGAATGGACTGTTCCATTACCGAATTCATGCTTTAATTTCTTGTATTTATGCGATGTTTTCTTTTTCCTTACACAACCCCCTCCATCTACTGTGTCGTAACTTTTCACACTTGACCCCCGACTCATTGACTCTTCATCATGTTTCTGTATTTTAACCACTTTTTCGCGCCATGTCGCAAGTCCTGTTCCAATGAGAAGAAACACAACACCTAGTCCAATAAATATGGGTCCAACAATCGTAAAAATGTGCCTCTGGCTCCACAGAAAGGTCCCTTCACTGACAGTTTTTACGGTGCTCCCTAAAACTAGAACCGATCCACTCACCAGCCCTAATGCTGCCAATATGTACATGTATCTAAAATAAATCAGAATTTTATCCGCATTTATTTCTCTCCTTCGTAGTTTTTTCTTGTTCCTCCTCTCGCTGAATTCTCTTTCTTTCATGATGTTTGTAGGATTTTGCTCCGTAAGGAACTTTTCCATCCTTTCTACTGTCGCCGCCATTGTTCATAGCTGTAATAACCAGTATGTTCTGTCTTAGATAGATTTACCTAGAAATAAAAATAATATCATAATTATCTTTTTTCTTTGTATTGAGTTCAAATAGATCAAAAACAAACGTACTGATTACATATTATACCAGTTTTAATTTTACAATACTAGACGGCAGTTTCGGTATACAGTTCCTATCAGTAGTGCTTGAACCAAAATTATGAAATCAATTTTTTTTTCAAGATCTTGAAAAGATACAAAAAGAACCAAAATATATTTAACCAAATTTAAGGAAAATACTTTGCATGTCAATTCATGTCCAAACCACAATCCCAAAGCCAAGTGAAAACTTTGAAACTGACAAATAAAGTTAAACAAGTTAACACGTGAACTCCCATTAGTGAAGTGAGCCAGGGTGCTCCGGAAGGGTAAGCACACTTTGTTTAACTTGCTACAACCGTCACATGTGTAATCAAAATTAAAAAGGAAACAAACACATGAAACTATAGGAAGTCAAATATATTCGGACATGGATTAGTATGTTTGTTTTTGATATATCCATGGTATTTTGGATACTGAGACATCATACTTTAATACCAATAACATTTTAGTGCTTTTAACAGCTTTAGTTACTAGCAATGGCTATAGAACACTGTTAGAGCTAATGTATTGTACTTTAAATAGCATTATGTCGCTTAAAATGTGTTTTCAAGACAATACTCTTAATAACTTGAAAACGTTTCAGAAATTACCCAAGTTGAGAAAGTGCCAGTTACGTTCCATTGAAAATAAAGCTATCCCCACAAACAATAGAATTTAAACATAAAATATAATAATCAATAACAACAGCCAAAATGATTTCTTTTTTCTCATTGGAAACTGATAATTACTTTATATAAACTTTCGAATTTTCGAAAATAATTCTAAATTAGTACTACTTACATATTATACCAGTTTTAATTTTACAGCACCAGACGTCCGTTTCGGAATACAATTTCTCATCAGTAGTGCTCGGACAAAAATTGTGAAACGACATTTTCTTTTTTCAAAATGACCAAACGGGCAAAATGTTGTCATATGCTAATTTGTAAAGTTTTATGAATAAACTATTGTCTAAATTTGCTGCTATTTAAAATCTTAAATTCCTGAAAAACTGAGGTATACTCCCTCATGCAAAGTATTTCCTTAGCTAATTTTGTTAAAATATATTTTGGGCCTTAAGGCATCTTTTCAAGATCTTGAAAAACATTTTGAGTTCACTATTTTGATCAAAGCACTACTGATGAGGAATTGTATCCGAAACGACCGTCTAATGCTGTAATATTAAAACTGGTATAATATGTTATTAAAAAAAATGAAAACATCAGCATAATTGTCTTATAACATTTTAATGGATTTTGATAATAAAAAATAAAGGAAAAAGGTAAGAACGGTCACAATTAGCATATGGCAATGTGCCATCGTTACAGAATACCAAATAGACGAAATTAAGGATATTGAAATTTAAACATTTAAAATAATACAAAGTTTTGTCTTGAAAATGCTTAATCATTGATTTAATCATGGTATTTTAAGAAATTAAATCTGTCGGCGAGATTATAGACGTAATTACGTAGGTATAAGTTGTAAAGGTGCCAAAGATAAATGGTCATTTGGCCGGAGTATAATGTCCGAAAGGAACTGACCACTAACATAAAATAGGTAAAAGAAAATAAAAATTTAATACGAACGAGAAAGTTGTATAGTCAGGGTATACTGTCCGTAAAGAAATGACCACTTACATAAATAAGGTAAAAGAAAACAACAATTTAATACGAACGAGAAAGTTGGTTGAACCCTAAATAAAATACGTGGAAATAATTGTCATTATACTTTTTGTTTTGATTTTTAGATTGGAATAAAAACAGAATGATTTCAACCAGAAAGTGTTGTCTATACGGTGTAATAGGAGGTTCATACATGTTGCAAAAGATTCGAATCAAATACAAACATATCGTTCTATGTTCAAACCACAATCCCCAACGCAAAGTAAAAACTTTCAAACTGGTAAATTCAGTTAAATTAATGGCTTCCTTTAGATGCTCCGGGAGGGTAAGTACCTTCTGTCCAGCAAGCTACACCCATCACGAGTGTAATCGAATAAAAGGTACATAGAAACTATAGGAAAACTGATATAGCAAGTATAATTTTGGATACAGAAACATATATCTCAAAAATATGTGAGAACGGTTATAAAACTTCTTGAGGTCCTTGGCCGGCTTAGTCTTGCAATGCCTATGCAATCGAGTCAACAATTTATTTGTACGCAGATTGCTTCGTTGTTTAACAAATTTATAGAAAATTGGAGTTCCAAACATTTCAAATGGCCTAAGACAACCTGGATCATCTATCTCAAAATTAACACATATTACATTTATAATCATAAAAAACAAATATACCGCACAGTGTTCAACTCATAATTCAGTCAAAAACAAAGTAAAAACTTTGAAAAAATTAAGGTAAACACATAAACTTCCACCATGAAGTCGGGTGCTCCAGAAAGATAAATTTTATTGACGAACGGTAAGTTGCATAGTTACGTAATTTGCGATAACCAAGAACACAAAACAAGAAACTGGCATAATAATAAACACAAAATGGGTGATTATAAAACTATATATGGCCTTTTGATTAACACAATAGACAAAAAGTAAACAAATAAATTAAAAATTAGGTAACAGCATGATGGCTTATATGAAAGATTTAGTTTTTATCATTTCCATAATACAAATGAACACAATTTTAAGGGTATGTGCAAACTGTTTAATGTTGAATAATAAATAAATAAATAAAATTAAGGCAACAACAGAATGCCTTATATGGAAGTAAATTGGGTCCAGTTTTCATCATTTCCATAATACAAATGAAAACAATTTGATAGGTAGGTGCAAACTGTTCAATGTTAGCAATTTCAGTACAAAAAAAATGACTAACACACTAGAAAAAAGTAAATAGATAAATAAAAAATTGATGCATGATGGCTTATGTGAAAGTAAATTGGATTTAGTTTTTATCATTTCCATAATACAAATGAAGACAATTTGATGTTGCAAAGATTTAGCAATTTCGGTAAAAAATACAAAAGACATGATTTATACATACCGTGTTTGCTACGTTTTCATCCGATTTTTAGTAAGCACAAATTTTATGAAACCCCACACATTCCACGTAAAAATCCACTTGATGACATTTAAATGTTAATAAATATACGTTTTCATTTCGCACCCCTTTATAATATGACCGAAATTAAACTTATTACAATTGTGTATTCACTCGGTCACACTTTGATAGACGACCAAGTGTATATACATTTATACAGCCGTTTATTTTTCATTAATCCAATAATCAAATAATCCGATTCATTCCATGATTAAAAAATTTCCTCATTTAAATATTTGTTAAGTTTGACCCAATTGTAATACAAGGGAAGATTTAAGCTTGCATTTACGTCGTAAGTTTTTTTCACTATAGAACAAAAAAGCAAAATCAGCTCACGTATTTGGACGGTTCATATTTCGTTTCTGTGTGCAGAAGGTTATATTGAACTCATGCCAATGAGGTGCAACATGTTTGAACGTTGCAAGGACATTTGAAAATGTTTCGAGGTCACCGGCATATGTCCTCAAAATAATGTTTTAATGATACTGTTAATCGGGGAATTTTCAAGTTCGACTTATTTTTTCGTAAATTCGTGACAGTAACAACACGGAATAATGAAACTTTAACGAATATTTCGTTTTTACATTTTGCACTGACCACCATCGGACGACATCAGAAACGAATTTATCAAAATGATGATTCTCGCGAAAATATTTTTTACTCGAAATAGTATGAAAGGGAAAGAAAATGTTCAGAAAAATTAGCTAAGCAGAACGAATCGGAAAAATGATGGATTCTTCAATATTTCCATATGTTAATTTTTGAATATTTATTAAATATAGGTATAATAGTTCGAAAGTTAACATGTGCAAATTTTTGAATATTTTGTTTAATAATAAAAAAAAAACACCTGCCATTTTTCAAGACTTTGCCATGACTGTTGGTTTTAGACGATATTTTAGTCACAACGACCGCTAAGTTGTAGTTTAAGAAGTATTATAAAGAATGAAATAAAATTTTTGGGTCTTAAATGCTTTTTGAAAACCACTATATATAGTGCTACATTCTGTCTAGTATACAATTAACTTCCCAAATTCAGACTTTAACATGGGAAGATATATTTATTCACGGGCTAGCTAAACAAGAAAAAAATTATATGATGGGGAAATGCTTACTTTGCAAAAACCAAAGCAACCAGTAGCGTATTCCCGGGTTAGCTTAACAAGAAATAAAATTATATGATGGGGAAATGCTTTCTTTGCAAAAAACAAAACAACCAGGAGCGTATTTACGGGCTAGTTTAACAAGAAATAAAGAAATATGATGGGGAAATGCTTACTTTGAGAAAGCCAAAACAACCAAGGGGCACAGCAACAAGGGGTCAAGTTCTTTGTGGTGGAGTATTAGGAATAGATTCGTTTCTCCCGGCCTTCAATAAAGGGCAGACCACTGGGACCACTAACTATAAAACATCCAGATTAACATGGTTCCAATACAGAATTGTTCATAGAATATTATGTACAAATACATTTTTATACAAGATTGGTGTAAAAGACCATGATATATGTGATTTCTGTCATGAACAATCTGAAACACTGATACATATTTTTTGGGATTGTAAAATTACAACTATTTTCTGGAAAAATGTTGCCAAATGGATAAATGATAACTTAAATCTTGACATTGATTTCAATTTGTTAGATATTCTTTTTGGTTATTGTTGTAAAAACAGATATGCTCTTAACCTTATTATACTATTATGTAAAAATCATATATACAGAGCAAAAATGCAAAAAACACTGCCATTTTTTGAAACAGCTAGAAAAGAAATTTTATATTACAAAAAGATTGATGAATATATCCACAAGAAAAATTGTAACTCTTACTGTGAAAAGTGGGGCATATTTGATGCCCTTGTATAATCCTTTGTTATATATACAACATAAAATGAAAAATCAAATTACAACCTGGTGTAAATATGTGTGTAAATGTGTGTATGAATGGTGTAACATTGATGTCTTTTTATGTCTATGTATATCATATAGAAATGAATAAAGATATAAATATAAAAAAAAAAAACTATAAAACATCCGCCTTTGGAACGGACACAAAAATAAATGCCAAACGTGGTGGTTATACAGTGCTTTCATGTGCTACTTTTTGATTTTTATAAAATTACGCATTCAAACGTAGCAATTGTCATGTGCTACTTTTGAATGCGTAATTTCATAAAAATGCAAAAGTAGCACATGCCAGTGCTTCTGGATGAACTTCAGCTATCCCACTTTTGTACAACAAGTTACATCTTCCATCTAAATGCACGTTTTGAGACAACTGGATGTAAAATTGAAAAAGCAATTGTCAATACAACATTTCAGTTCGTCTGCCATTATATATAATGCCCGCCCAAAGTGGGGAATGTTGTAATGAGTGGTTTCTATATTTATACCCCCCCCCCCCGCTTAAAAAGTGGGGGGGGGGGTATGTATATAGTGATAGGGGTGTCCGTCCGTCCTTCCGTTACACCTTAGGGTACCTATTTCTTATCCGCAACTCTTCCTAAACCCTTCAATGGATTTTCATGAAACTTTCACACAATCTTTGTGATATAATGTAGATGTGCACCTCCTATTTTAAAATTTGATCCGATGGATTTTTATGTGGGGGAGCGGGGGTATTTTTGTGAGCTTGTGGCTCACAGTTTTTCTAGTTGTATATTGTCCTTGGTTGCGTTAATATAAACGAAGACTATCGATTTTGGTATGTGAGTCTACCAAAACAAGTTACAGATCAAGTTTGAATTTCGTTCCTGTTCAATGAACTTTTAATGAAATCATGGTATGTTTTAACTGATAAAATTTCTTTAAAAACAGTTTTCCGGAATTTTTTTCTAAACGCGTGCAGATATTGAACAAATATTTGGTATGTCAGTCTACTACAGATAAAGTTTGAGCTATAATGTTGTAAAATATATTGCTGCTGTGTTTTTGTCGACTCTGCTTTTTACCTAATATACTCAGAAAAAAGTTAGGAACCATTGTAAAGTTTGAAATAAAAATCCAAAAACTAAAAAATGTAAAACCCATCTGTATTTTGTTCTTATTCTTTTCTTGTTTCAAATGATGTTATGAAGTAATTTCTTGTGCATAAAAAAACAAGAAGACGGGATATGAAATGATATGATTTACGTTCTACAAAATTAAATAGCGTTTTTAATGTGGTCCTTAACTTTTTTTTTGCAAAAGATTCCAATCAAACACAAATACATGTATATCGTTTGAAATGAGTGACGTCATATTAGCAAATGTAATTATAGTCCTATAACTTCATTTGGTCTAAAACAGAGTTTAATACAATCAAACATCATAAATGTAAATATAGCTTTTTACGTTTGTTTTCGGATCTAGCTATTGCAAATATATTTTGTTGCATTTCTTTTCGGCTCTACCTGTCTTCAGATGTATATATATACCCTGACTCAGATTTGCTTTTGTCGGTTCCAGACATTGCCAGATATATTTTATTGAAGATTTCTTATTGCCATTGCCCAAATGTGTATTGTCTCCGCGTGTTTTTTGTCACCTCTGGCTGTTGTCCGTTATATTCTAATGCCGCACGTTCTTGTCGACTCGTACAATCCTGCTCCACTGTTGAAAGATGCATTTTGATACCGCATGTGCTTTTGCCAAACATCTTTCGTTTTCACGTCTCTTGTCAGCTCTGATCATTGCCGTGTCTTTCCTGATTGTGCCAGATAACTTTTTTGCGTACTTTGTCAGATTTATATACATGTACTTTATTTTTGTGCTTTATCGTCGGCTATTGCGAGTCGTCGCCTCGTGTTCGTTTTTGGTTCTGACTCTTGTAGCGTGCTTTTTATGGTTCTGGCTATTTTCCAGATTTTATTTAGTTGTATTTCTTTATTCTCCTATTCTTTGTTAAACCTTGGTACTCCAGGCGATTTAATCGAAACCAAAGAGAGATAATTCTTACAGAGTTAGCAAAATGTAGTCACTGGGTTTCTCTCTGAAAGTCCACGACTGAGAAAAGCTCTTTCCTTGTCGTAGGACTTGCTGACTTGATTGCAATATATAATGGACTGAGTGGTGTGTGATGTATATCTGCGAAAGTGTTATAAAGCAGTACAAAGTTGATCCTAACTACTTTTCACAAACTTCGAGCAGCGCATGAAATTAGATTTACCCTCGAGATAATAAGAAAACTTGTCTCGAATGGTCGAAAAATGCCCATCATTCAACCAACAAAGCAAGCTTTAAACATTTTATTTCCTGTATCTAATATTGATTTATTGTGAGTCTTCTTGAATCACATGACAGCAGTTTCACAAAAAATTCAGGTAGACTTATGTTTGGTTTATGTCAGGGAAATTTAAACCTTTTCATTATTCAGTTAAAAACATTTCTGCAAAAACTAATAACGTTATTTCAATATATATAGAATTTAATGAGTGGCGGCACAATAGAAATTCCGTCCATGATTTGTTTATGAGTTGAGTAATGGTGTTTAACGTCCAAGTCAAGAATATTTCACTTATATCGAGACGTCCCCAGCTATAGACGAAGGTGCATACATTTTGCATGTGCGTTGCGTTGATGGCATTATACAGCAAGGTTCTTTATCGTGCCAAGCCCACCGTGACACATGACCTCGTTTATTTTAAGTTCCTGTGACTTTTATCTCGTAATGCCGAGTGCTTGGCGAAAGAACAGTCACTACCAACTTTCTAACCTTGGGTCAGACCCGGCCGTGGATCGAACCCACTACCTCCCACTTACGGAGCTACCGTAGTGGTACATTTGTTTATGACGGTAAACCACTAAAACATATTATAATCAAGGTTGACAAGAATATAGAATCAGGTTAATTAAGTAGGTTATGTGCTGGATTAGGTTAATCTGGATTAGAAATATTAAAGATAGTTTTTGTCACAAAACATAATAAAAGCCAATATAAAGTGCTACATTCCTCTAATACAATGCGTATTTATTTTATAGTAAATCCAAAAGTATCTTGAATCTGAAACAAGGACGATTTGTGCTAGGATTTGTTATGATTAAGTACTATCAACTGGAATTTTAATTTATTTTTTATTATATACCCGGTATTATTTTATTCAAATTTATTTTATTTTATTTTATTTTATTTAACTTAAATTAATTAGTTCTCGAACTTAAACGGAAGGTTGTCATGTTATAGTGCACATTTTCTACAAAACCTATAACAAAGTTTACAAACGCCGCTAGTGGTGAACGGACCTACATACAACCTTCAACCTCAGTACATGTATTTCTGCACTCTGTCGAAAACTGGTGATACGAGGATTCTTAAACATTTACTTAAATCATGGGGCGAGTTCTTGTTAATAATAGTAATATCCCCATTGTTTACCCCATCTTTGCTTTATATCTTATTCTATGCGACAAAATGCATTTTGGTTGAATGTTTACAATGGCAAGTTTTTTTTTACAAAATTGTGGTGTTTTATGTGAAGTAGTGACGACGGAAGAGTCGACTATTTACGTAGGTTAGCAGATTGGTTTATGTGTAACTGTATTGCCATAAATTGAATTAATAAACTAATGAAGTGAAAAACCTTTAAGACTTCGAGAAAAGTGACATAAATTAACCCAACTTAATTCAACCCAGTTTTTTTATATATAGGCATACCCTTTACTTTACCCCTTACGCACCTACGTAAATAATGAACTATTTCTTCATAACAACGTCACGGAGAGGGTGCCGCCATTTTATGCAACAGTTTTGTAAAAGATTCGGTGTAAAAAAAGGATTATAAGCAAATACTAGACCCATGTAAGTAGGCCTAAATGAATTATTGATTTCTACCAGTCACATTGAAACATATGACGTAAAATATTTGCAGTGTTGTCTTTGTTTCCCCTTGCGTAGCCCTGGCTGACTTCATCTAGTCTAATATTACTGAATTCACGACTCATGGATGGTGATGGAACCTAGAGAAAAGAACCCATTTCGGCAAGCAAACTGACATACTTTCTCACACTAGGTTCTTACAGTGATATTCGACCCACTTGGCTACTGTTAATGTTTATTTTCCGGGCTAGGCCAGGGAAAACTCCTTTCACTCTCTTGAACATTACTAACTTTACTGTAGGAACCACTGTGACAGTGAAATACTCTTTATATCCATAGAAAATCAAATAAATTTGAATAAAGTCAAAGTATGCAAACATACATACTAATCCATGTCCGAATCACAATCTAAAAGCAAAGTAAAAACTTTGGAACTGACAAGTTAGGTTAGACACGTGAACTTCCACTAGGGAAGTAAGGCCGGGTGCTCCGGAAGGTAAGCACCTCCTGTTTAGCTAGCTACACCCGCCACGTGTGTAATCAAAATTGTGTGAAAGGAACACGGAACTATGAGACGTCAAATATATCCAGGGCAATCCTGGACACAGAGACATCAAATTTATCAACAATACTGTGATGACGGCTATAAAACTTTTTGAGGGCCTTTATAAACCTAGGCTTGCAATATCCCTGTGTCAACAATTTATTTGCAAGCAGCCTACTTCGTTGTACAAAGTACTATCAAGTATTATTTACAAAGTAAACTGTGTAAAAGAGATGTCATTCCTTATAATGTGACTTATGTGAATTAAGTGTATATCTATTGTCGGTTGTTTTCTACTTTTCAAACTTTATGTTTAAACCAGAGGCTCAGTGTGGTTGAGCCTGTATCGCTCACCTGTCTTAAATGCTTTTAAAGCAAATTTGTATTCCATTTGAAAAAAATTTGTCAATCTAAGTAAAGGACCTTCCATACATCATTCCCATAAAGTTTGGTTCAGTTTGCTTCAGTAGCTTTAGAGGAGATAGCAAATATATGCTATTCCCATAGGGTTAAACTATGTTCTGTGCTGGCAGCCATCTTTTTTGGCGGATCAAAAAAAATGTCCACAATCTAAGTAAAGGACATTTCATACATCATTCCTGTAAAGTTTGGTTCAATTTGCTTCAGTAGCTCCATCGGGTCCAATGTTAAACTATCTTCTGTATTACGGCCATGTTTTAGGCGGATCTGAAAAATTTCGGCAATCTAAGTAAAGAACCATCCATACACCATTCCTGTAAAGTTTGATTAAATTTGCTTTAGTAGCTTCAAAGGAAATAGCAAATATATGGTTTTCCCATAGGGTCCAATGTGAAACAATGTTCTCCGCTGGCAGCCATGTTTTTGGCGGATCAGAAAATTTTTGGAAATCTAAGTTAAGGACCTTCTATACATCATTCCTGTGAAGTTTTGTTAAATTTGCTTTTGTCATTTCTGACGACATAGTCAAAAATGCGTTTTTTCCATAGGGTCTAATGTTAAACTATCTTTTGCGCTGGCAGCCATGTTTTTTGGCCAATCAAAAAAATTATGGCAATCTATGTAAAGGACCTTCTATACATCATTCCTGTAAAGTTTGGTTCAATTTGCTTCATTAGCTTCACAGGAGATAGCATATATATGCTATTCCAATAAGGTCCAATGTGAAACTATATTCTTCGCTGGCAGCCATGTTTTTTGGCAGCTCAGAAAAATTTTGGCAATCTATGTAAAGGACCTTTCTATACATCACTCCTGTAAAGTTTGGTTCAATTTGCTTTAGTCATTTCTGAGGACATAGTCAAAAATGCGTTTTTCCCATAGGGTCCAATGTTTAACTATCTTTTGCGCTGGCAGCCATGTTTTTTGGCCAATCAGAAAAATTTTGGCAATCTATGTATAGGACCTTCTATACATCATTCCTGTAAAGTTTGGTTCAATTTGCTTCACTAGCTTCAGAGGAGATAGCATATATATGCTTTTCCCATAGGGTCCAATGTTAAACTATCTTCTGCGCTGTCGGCCATGTTTTTGGCGGATCTGAAAAATTTCGGCAATCTAAGTAAAGGACCTTCTATATTCCTGTAAAGTTTGGTTCAATTTGCTTCATTAGCTTCACAGAAAATAGCATATATATGCTATTCTCATAGGGTCCAATGTGAAACTATGTTCTCCACTGGCAGCCATGTTTTTGGCAGCTCAGAAAAATTTTGGCAATCTATGTAAAGGACCTCCTATACATCATTCCTGTAAAGTTTGGTTCAATTTGCTTCAGTCATTTCTGAGGGCATAGTCAAAAATGCGTTTTTCCCATAGGGTCCAATGTTAAACTATCTTCTGTCCTGGCGGCCATGTTTTTGGCAGATCAGAAAAATTTTGGCAATCTAAGTAAAGGACCCTCTATACATCACTCCTGTATTTCTGAGGACATAGTCAAAAATGCGTTTTTCCCATAGGGTCCAATGTTAAACTATCTTCTGTCCTGGCGGCCATGTTTTTCGGCAGATCAGAAAAATTTTGGCAATCTATGTTTACAAAGGACCTTCTATACATCACTCCTGTAAAGTTTGGTTCAATTTGCTTCACTAGCTTCAGACGAGATATTTTAACCAGGATAAAACAACCACTTTACTTATACGAAGCTAAATGAAAACGAGTTAAATATTTCTATAAATTTCAACTGACCTGATTGATGTATTTTACTCTTGATTTTTCTATCGTCACTTGAAACAACTGGACATTTTATATTCAGGAGAACATTGTCATTGGCCACAGGCCACACTTCACAAGATTTCGCCATTTTGATTTTTTTAGTTCACCGAGATACGATTCACTGGTTCACAAAAACAAGAATGGCTCGAAAATGCGACACGCCCTCTTTATAAGGCATCAGTACGGACGTGATTGAAGACACGTAGCAACGCCACTAATTAAGCGCGAGACGTACCGCTCTTTGCTCCTTGTTGTGTTTATGATTTCGACTTTTCCATAAAATTATAATAAAATGTTAGAACTTCCGACAAAATGCTTGTTATTAATCGATCAATCAGATGTTTGTCTTCAAGTCGGCACTTATAGCGTTGAATTTTTATTATCTGATAACTTTTTCTACACATTTTTATACGGTATTTAGCGATTTCAAGTACAACCGTGATGGGCTTTTTCTTGAATTTATTTCATATTGGAGCTATTTTAGCAACTTTCCTTAAAATAATAAAACAGTTTTTTTTATTCCTTCACATTTTTATAATAAAATCGTTATACTTTCTCTTATACATGGCGAGAAAAAAAAGTGTCAAAAACTTCTGGGAAAACACGCAGTTTTCACTGAGCCATGACGGTTTATTCTTTGCCCCTTAGAACAAAACACTATTGGCAGTAAAAAATTTTAAAAGGAGACTGAAAAACATTAAAATGAATTAAAATAATAATTGATAAAAATAAGGAATTATGATATTACACTTATTCTGACGATTATTATTATTATTATTATTGCGGAAGAAACAATGAATACTTACCGGAAGCATGACTGTGCTAAGTTGCCAGAATTTACTGTATGTTTACCCTATTTCAGAGAAAGGAACAATTAACGCAAAGTAGGTCAAGGATGTTATTATTATTATTATTAAATACTGAATTCGAAATGTTCAATCACTCTGGTTAATTTTATTTTCATTTCACTGTCAGGTTTTGAAATCTATGTACATTCCTTGGTAATCTCTTGAAATACCATGATCAGAATGTCATTTCTTAATTGAACTAATTATGTAACTATATTTGAACTAAACACGTGAGAAGACATGCCAAAGGACGCGGTTGTTCAAAGCCCCGTTAGGTTAACCAAATGGTCAGTAAAAATTCAAAATGTTATTAACATTTAAAATATTTGAATAAAAAATACAGTTTTGACTTTAGCAACTTATTTTCAATAATAACAATGTGTGCATTGACTTTTGAACAGAAGCTTCAGAAATATTGCCTAAAACACAAAATACAAAATTTGGCTAACCAAAATGGTTTAGCAAATGGAGCTGGAAGTTTAAACAACCGAACCCTGATGTATAGAATCTTCAATGGTACATGGAGTTCTACTATTTCTTTGTGTAGCAATAAAATTTTGGTTATAATTACAATAAAGTCCGATATAGTGACCGTCTCTATATAAAGACTACCTGTCCGTTAGGACCAGTGTTGAAGGATACCTTTGTTCTTCAAATCAGTTGGTAGAGTACTCGCTCCGCAAAAGGGATGTCGTGGGTTCGAACCCCGGCCGGGTGGGTAGTGAATGTTCTTTTCGCGCTCGGCATTACGAAATAAAAGTCACGGTTCTTTCGGATGGGAACTTAAAATAAGTGCAACACACAGGCACAATTTTTCTGCATATTCGCCTAAAGTTGGCGACGTATCGATATAAGTGAACTATTGACTGGGACGTTAAACACCATTACTCAATTCAACTCTTCAAATTAATATATATATATAAAAAGACCACTTGTCTATAAGTTCACATTCCATAGGTCCCATGGATGGTCTTTATACATAGATATTTGTATTGTACAAATGTCTTTGAAACTGGCAATAATTTTTATTGAATATTATTTGAATTAATTTCATTGAAATTTCACCATCCTATTATTAAGTTTGGTAAACAATATTCCAAACCATAGTTCACTATTAAACCCTCTTCTTTGCTTAACAATAGTTTTGTAACAGAAGAGTGGGGATCAGAAAAAATCCACTTCCTTGACGAGTGTCCCGTCTGAAGATTAGCCCAGCTACATTCCGTCACTGTTACTTTGAGATCTCTTAGTCTGAAAATTCCACAAAACCCCTCCTTGAGTTACATTGTTGGACACCAATGAAACGGAACGGAGGACACATCAGAAAAATCCACGTCCTCGCCGAGTGCCCGGTAGAAGATAGAACCCGGCTTTTCGATTGAAAAGCAAACACTAAAAGATCCAGATGGTAAATCACTCCATTAGATAAAAGTTCGGTCCGCTACATTCCTCTCCTGTTACCTTGAGATTCCCCATTTTGGAAATTAGACTCTGTTTGTTTGAGAGGGTTTTTAGAAATTGCCGTGTCTCAGTCCGTTTGGCCGTCTATCCTTGTTTTATTGTACCTATTTTATATCTTTTACATCTACGGATGAATTTTTATCAAATTTGGCACCAACTTTGACCACAAAAAGACAGAACCACGGATAAACAGCGAAGTATCCCGAACTTTACCGAGGCAGTAAGTGTCACTCGATATATATTTGGCATGACATTTTATTTTCTACAGATGGCTTTCCTAGACTCTTAGTCCGACGACTTCCAATTTTAGTTTCCATTCCAGAGTGAACACTCATTTTAACAAAGTTCTTTTTATTAATTCCTCCAATATTTTGTCGTCCACTTGTTCGTTGTTCGCCAACGTCATCGGCACATAAATCTGACCGTTTTATCCACACTTCTGTGATATATTCATTAGTTATATTAAAATCACTTATACTAGACCTATCTGTCTTTTGACTTGCTTCAGAATCCGTCCCTATTATTTTTTCGGGATCCTGTCTTTGTTTTTGCCTTTCATCCTTCTGCTTTACTCGATTATGTTCTTCACACTTCTCCTGATTTTGTTCGACATTCTTCTTATGCTTTTCCTCTTCTCCATTTTCCAAATTTTGCACTTCATCTTTCTCCTGATTTTGCTTTTCAGCTTTTATCTGGTTTTGAACTACATGTTTCTTCTGGTTTGGCTCGGCATCCTTTTCTTGCTTTAGCTTAGAGTTCGTAAAACATTTAACTAATAATTGATTTCGTTCTTCGTCCTTTTCCTGATTTTGCTCTGCATCATTGTCCTGCTTTTGCTCTTCGTTCTTCTGATTTAGCTCTTCAAACTTATCTTGTTTTAACTTAGAATCCACAACGCATTTAACTAACAACTGATTTTGCTCTTCTCCATTTTCCTGTTTTTGTACTTCATCCATCTCCCGATTTTTCTCGACAAACTTCTCTTGTTTAAGCCTAGACTCTGCAACACATTTAACTAATAACTGACTATCAAACAAATCTGTGCTGTTTTTCCACCGTGTATTTTTCAACCTGGCATACCTACATTCTCTAGAACTAGCTCTACTAAACCCAGAACACGAACTTCGTATACTCGACTGTCGGCTCATAGTCATAGATTCAATACTGTTACACACAGACGTTCCCATAGACAAAGAATTCGAAAAATTATAACCTCTCAACTTTGACATTTGTTTTTCTCTCCGATTGATCAGCCCTACGCTTAGCAATAGAAACACTATTCCAAGACCTAACAGTATTGGTCCAAGGACCTGTAGCGCTTGTCTATGAGCCCAGAAAATTGAGCCTTCACTTACTGTCCGTATGGTACTCCCAAATATGAGAACGGTACCACTCATTATTCCAATAATAGACGGGATATACAGATATTTGAAATAGAGGAGTTTTCTGTCTTTTTCAATTTCTCTTTTACGCTGGATCTTCTTGTCCCGTCTAGTGCTATATTCTCTCTCTTTCAATATTTCTGTGGTTTTCTGCTCGGTGAGAAATTTATCGAGTCTCTCCAGATTTTTAGCTTTTATATTTTTCGACATCGTAACCTTCAAGAAAAATAAATAAATCAATTAAAATGTTGTTTATGCATTATCGTTTCATTCAGAAACGTTTTGTTGATTTAGTGTTTACCTATTAAATACCAAAAATTATACGAAAACTAGCAATGATAAAAAAGACTATATATCCGCCAGCCATCATGTGGCGACTGCACTCACCTGAATTCCTGACCGCCACCTGTCGTCTTATTGCACTTTTTGGTGAATTATTTTACAAAAGTCAAGGTACATTGTCATTTTATTTGCGACACTCGGATCAGTGTAAAATCCCATGGTGTGTTAAATTAAAAAACGCAGTTTGTCTTCATCTCGTAGTGTTTCTTTGGTTGCTTTCGCATTTGCAAACTTAGCAGTAATTTTTCAATTATATTTAGTGTGTGACCAAGGTGTTTTGTCAGTCTACAATGCGTGGGTGTAAACAATCGTAATAATATCCAACATAGTTCAAGCATGTTTAAATGTACTATTGCTGTACATAATAATATGGATAACATTGAATGAACAAAGCAGATAGGATTAGGTAAAAATACAATGTGTCCTAATTTTAGTTCATTTTGACCAGATTACTGGTAATATTTACGGAACATGGGGTAAGATTTCCTTTAGAACCTCATTAAATTCTATAAATGATATTTCAGAACATGGAATAATTTGGTCAACAGTCTCGTCTGTTTACTGCTGACAAAGTGTAATAATGACGGAATCGGGAATCAAACAAATTTTAACATTTCTGTAAAATTATTTTTTTCATTTTTTTTTTTGTATTGTTGATTGAAAACCAAAGTGCGCGCGCGCATGTTTATGTGTGTTTAAACATAAAACGGGTTTAAAATAAAGAAACGCCAAAAGAATCGAATTATTACAGTTACGTAATTTCTGTATAAAACTAAATCGTGGTCATAATAACCATAACCACGTTATTTTTTACTAAAATCTTTGCAAATCGAGTTTCTTGTAGTATTAATTAATAATGAATGTGATTTAGTGTTTGTTTTTATCTCCTGTGCTTTGACGGTGAAAAATCTTTTTTAATGAATGGATTTTTTTTAAAGGTACCACAAAGATTTTTATAAAGTTTCCGGAGGACCCCGTGACTTTTATTTTTAAATGTCGAGTGCTTGGCAAGAACAGTCACTACCTATTTTCAAGGCTTCATCTAACGGGGTTCGAACCCGCGACCTCCCGCATACAGAACGAACACTCTACCATTGAGCTACCGTAGTGGTATTTGTAGAACATGTAACCTTTAACCACTTAAAATTTGTATGTCATTTTTTTACCAAAACGAATGCATTACACGTGTGTTATGTGCTACTTTTGAATGCATTATTTTATATAAAACAAATCAAAAGTAGCACATGACACATGTATCGAGATACTTTATGACAGTTCTTACCTTATTGTTGCTTAATAACTTTGCTATAGAAGCCTTCAGCACCATGTAATGTAGAAACAGAAGCCTCGGTGGCCGAATGGCCTAAAGCGTGCGCCTATAGCTAACGCCGCCTATCGCCTAGGTTCGAATCCCACTCAGGCAGATCTTAATGTGCGAAAGTATATATGTCAGTTTGAAAGACTGCTATTTTTGCTGGGAACTCCCGGTTTCCTCCACCATCTCAAAAGTGACCTTATTAATATATTTGAACGTATTGACAAGAACTTAAAACGTCATTACTCCCCGCTCCTTCCAAGACAGAAACAAAACTGAATTCTACTTCAGGTGATAGTTCTTACCTTATTATACTAGCCCTTTGACATTGACATTCACCCCACACAAAGTAAGACAGACATTTGATTCCTTATATACAAAGCGTTATTATTAACTTATATCATCGCTTTCTGATTCGTTATTGTCACGAAACATATGGAAAGGTATAGGTAAACAGCATGACCTTTGATTTTAGATATTTATGAAGGACTAGTTCACTGATATAAAGGGGGTGCAGGTGTTCATTTAATCAACATCACGGGGGAAACATGCATTATGTATGTATAAAATGCAAACACTAACCGTGTATTGGAGTGGATCCTCCTATATGAATTTTCCTAATGAAATGTCAAGCGGACAGGTCAGTTTTGTTTCCCTATATATTGACACTGAATCATTAAAATAACCGTGGATTAACAGATTATTAGGACATTAATCTGTTTACAATAATCTCTACATAACATGCACTTTTAAATAGGGAAGTTATTTTGGAAGGTATTTTTATAAGTTTCTTATTTTAAGAACCCCTTTAAAATCATAATTAGTGGTGCTTCAACATGGAGAGGGATAGACCGTGGAAGTTGTACGCCCCACTGAACCAAGATCCTTTCACTCATATAGAGGTGGTCAATTCAGAAATGGTGGAGGAAAGCGGAGTGTCAACGATCTTCAGAAAGCAGACTGACAAACTTCCTCACACTAGATCTACCTGGAGTTTGATTTTAATCTAGGCGGTGAGAGGCACTGTGATATAAGTCTACTCGACCACCGTGGCGCCGCGAAAACACGGGACAACTAGTTATAAAACCTCGATTCATCGCCACCATTTGCCAAAATTTGGCGTTATAAAGGGGTGTGGTTATAAATCGAGGGATGCTGTAAAGGATATAAGCCGAAAAACTGCCCAGTATGTAAAATATTGGACTTGTCGAGGCGCGTAACATTTTTATCGGGTTAAAGTTGCGTGTCTTACACATTATAACTAAATTCGGGCATAATAATACCAACATTTTTGTAAGATAAATCATGGGTAAATTGAATGCAGATCAAATAAAATCGTTGCATATATTATATAAAAATGTAGTATTGAACATACCTGTTTTAGCGAATTAAGTTTCCAAATCCTAAGAATGATTTCACGATTAAATCCAAACACATTGACAGTAAATATTTTTGGCGCGCTTCGTGCATTTGCGTGATGACAATATCACTAACGGGGACTGATTATATTTCACAAAAACCGTGTTAATAGTCACGTAAACGGCGGGTGACCTACTATCCTCAACTCTGTTCACGAATTAATTTAGGGGTTACATACAGGAATACAAGTTTTATATTTTATTTTCTTATTTCTTAATTTGTGATACTGATTATTTATTCAAATTTTTCCCCGATTTACTTGATTTGTTCTTTTTCCTTTTTATGTTTGTTTTGCAATATTTTAAGTAAGATATAAGCCTCAAACTGCCCAGTATGTAAAATATTGGACTGGCCTCGGCGCTTCGCGCCTCGACAAGTCCAATATTTTACATACTGGACAGTTTTTCGGCTTATCTCCTTTACATATTGACATCACCTACTTTGGACCAGCACACAATCTTCCGTAATAGTTAACTTATTTCCATGACCAGTTTTCCTAAGTTTACCAAAAATATCAATAGTGATGACATGTGACTGAGTGGGTGAGGTTATGGACTGATGATTCAAGATTATTGGGTTCTATCCCAGCCCAGTGGTATGTTCTGAAGCAATACATTTAATTTCATCTTCCACCATGGCTGTCCCTCCAAAATGCCAACTGATATAAACCTTGGTATATGACATTACATGACATTATATGACATATATATTGTACTTGGTCGCTTCAAGCCATTGAAACTCCGATGAGCCAACACACTCGTGACTGATTTAAACAACTTTCACAAATACCCATGCCATTGAATAAAACTTCATTAACCTGTTAACAATCGAATATGCATTTGAAAATAGAATGTGGCTGAAAAAACGAGTATTTACAGAAATTTTTAATTCACAGTTGACTCGGGCCAAAAACAACCAAACAAATCGACACGGCAAATAATAAAAAACATGAAAATAGAAAAGGACAATCGCAAAGAAAGACCATGGATGTATTGAACAATCATATGACTTAAGTCCAATTTACGCCAATTATCACGATTTTAATCTAAGAGCTGATCCTTTTAATCCTTAATCTTAATTCTTGATGATCTCGAGAACTCTTAAAGTTAAGTAAATGTACGTTACATTTTAGATTCATATGTATACTAGCCACGAATGACGTAGAGCTGTAGACGGGTGTAATCTGAGTATAACAAGTGCTAGATGTTGAACTGTAATCTCTCAAGTCAAACATTGGCAGCTTTTTCACGTATATAAGTACGCATTTTTTCTTTAAGAGTTGAGTAATGGTTTTAACTTCCCAGTCAAGAATATTTCACTTATATCGAGACATCGCCAGCTGTAGGCAAATGTGCAGAAATTTTGCCTGTCCGTTATACTAATGGCATTATACAGCAGGGATCTTTATCGTGCCACGCCTACCGTGACACGGGACCTCGTTAGTTTTAAGAACCGTGACTTTTCATTTCGTAATGCCGTGCTTGGCGAAACTACTTTCAAGTCTTGGGTCAGACTCAAACTTACAGAGCGAGCACTCTACCAACTGAGATACCGCAGTACTTAGTCTGTTCCGTGATTGCAAATAACGGTGAAGAACGTAAAGCTGTTGGGTGGTACACTGTAATCTGAGCATAACAAGTGCTTCGATGTCCCTTCCTTATTAAGGCGTTTATATCGTGATTTCTGGTTCAAATAACAAGTGGGTCTGATCAAACCTTAAAACAAATTGACATTTAACAATTTTCCAGTTTCAGAAGTTTTTGCTTTGCTTTGGCGGTGTGATTTGGACATTGGTATTTTTTATCGATTGAATACAATTGTACATCCCTGTTGATGTACCCAGCACACAATGAACACTCGCAGCAAGTTGCTCAATACAATGCATATAGGTCTGAATTTCTGCTCAACTTTTCTGATAGCAAGTACAAGTACATAAAAATCTTGACTGGATTGGTTGATTGAATGGGGCTTTACATCCCAGTCTAGAATATTCCACTTACATTGGCATGCCACCAACCATATGTGAAGCAACAAACATTTTGATGTCGCAGTGCACCCAGGCAATGTGCAGAGAGGTTTCTTAAGCATGTCATACCTACTGTGACTTATGGCATCTGTTTTTAAGGTCTCTTTCAAAAGACTCGTGACTTTCATTTCTATATGTCAAAAGCTTTGCAAAAAGAATAGTCACTACCTATTTTCAAATTTTGGTCAGTCCCGACCAGGATTCGAACTCTGACCCCACATATATGTGGCAATCACTCTACCAACTGAGCTACTAAATGTGTAGTGATAACTATACTAACTGAGCTTTTAAAGTGATAAATTTTTACTGGAAAATGAAAACTCCATTAAATCATATTCTATACACTATTTTAAAACTGAAATTTTAGCAGCAGTTTTATTTTAGGGCTTTTTGCAGTCAGATCTTTCTGCTAAAATAAAACTACGCTAAAATTACCTATAAGGGTGTGCTCAAATAAATGTGCCAATCACTTATATTAAGGAAAATTGCTTAAAAATATGTCTGCATTAATATAAAGCAGTTTGCAGTAAACAAAAATATAACACTAACAGATTTTTTTATTTGGATATATCCTTTATTACTGAGAGAGTAAATCAAATTTGCCACTCAACACAGCATTAAGGTTAAGTAACAGTAATAACATGAAAAAATACTCAAAATAATAATAAAGCGCCTGATTTCCATTAATCATAGGAATAAAATGTCATTTTTCATCACATCATAAAAGTATCCAAAATTTTACAATGTGATACTGGAATATATTTGTGTACCACATGATATTCTATAATTAACTATTGTTTACATGTGTTTCCATAGTAATCCCTGTTTCTATAGGTTATGTTTACATGTGTTTCCATGGTAACAACATTCAGACAAGAAAACTTCAAATTATGAAATTTTATAACAATTAGAGATACATCAGTTGTAAGTCATATCATTTTCTAGATATGAAATTTTAAATTGTGAAATTTTTAAAAAGTAATCAATTTAAGCAAATTTGTGAAATGTACTTAAAAATTTTCTTTCTTTTTTTTCAAAAAACTTTGGAAATATGGTTACTAATAATTTTAAATTTGTGAAAACCAACAGGAATGGTTCCACATTCACTTTATGTTGCATCATGTGGCACAGGAATAAAATCCCATTGATTAAAATGAATGAAGTGTAATTTCATTGGATAGCTAAAGATACCGATAAACTTGAAACACTGTCAAACAAGATGCTATTACAAAACTGCATGTTTCGCAGGAAAAGTTTCGATTCTATAAAACTTTGTCTCATAAAAAATAAACATCTCATAGTTCATAACTTTAAAAAATATCTAAAATATATTCTAAACATTAGTGCACCATTTTGCCAGTAGTTATATTTTTTATATATAAAAAGATGTCTTTTTTTATATGAGAAGACAGCAAAAATGTTCTGGGCCAAGATGCAATATTTCTAAAAACCATAGATAAAATACTGTATTTAAACTAGACAGCTCTTGGGCACAGAACATGACAAAAAAAAAAGATTCACTGAGGATACAGTTGACAAAGTATTTAATATTTTTTAGTTGAATGACATAAATCTAAATTATGTTTTTATAAAACCTTTTATTTTGTGCATATCTAAATTTTGCAGTTAATTGCTATATAAAATCATATTTAATAAAAAAAAAATAGTAGTATTGTATCACAGTCAAAGTTATCAAAATTTGATTTTGAATAAAAAAAACAATATCTTATACAGGAAAATTTTTGCATATGAAACAAACCCCCCCCCCAAAAAAAAAGAAGTGCATCACTAACCCCCCCCCCCCCCCACCACACATACTGATTCTTTTTTCAGAATGGTAACTCCATAAAATCGCTTCAAAATCATCCTTTTTTTTAGAATAAATTACTAGTATCCAAAAACTCCCCTGTATAGGGTATTCAAACAAAAATTACAAAATCATACAAAGTAAATTTGAAAATAATGGGTAAATTCAGAAAATTTTACACCAACGCTACTGATATTCAAATGGCACAGAATAAACTTCACATTTTACTTACTGGTAACAGTAATAAGCAAAACTTTTCTCATTAAAATTAATTTCTAATTGTTTTAAAATAAACTATTTTTGATATGCTTGGCCTCGAATACCTGCAATGTCCATATCTTATTATGCTTGATCATTGCAGCACAATTTAGTTAGTTGAGGTAGGAAACAGGCAAAATCAAAATTATTACAGCAAAAAAAATAATTGTTTTTTGTTAAATATCTATACATATTTATATACAGCATAGACCTGTTTGAAAGTTTAACACTAAGCTAATCAAATCATGTCATCTTAGCTCCGCCTTAGTTATATCTTGACAGCTTTCTGGCAGCTGCTATACATATCTCAGCAGCATTTCAGCAACTAGCTACCTATATCTAGGCTAATCTGCAGCCGAGCTTTGACTCGTTTTCATTAGCTCAGCGTTAAACTTTTGACATGACTGTACTGTGTATCAGTTTACTGTCACAAATTGTTCAAATGAAAGTCAAAACCACCACAATACATCATAACCAGTTAAAATTAAAAATTTAAACTTCACATAGCTCTCCCTCAAATGATGAAACACCCAACAGTAAAATCCACACTCGTTGAATAGTTTTGTAATATTAGAAAAGAAAAGAGAAATGCATATCAGGACTACTGATTGTAAAATTCTTGATTCTGGAGCACCAGAAAAAAAATTCAGTTGTTAAAAAGTTGACTTCAGAACCAAGTAATGTGTAGCATGCGAAAATTACATAAAATTATATCGGGGCTGTTGTATCATTACTGATAATAGCTTTTTGAATACAGAATTACAGTAAGCAAAAAACTGTCACTGGCTTAAAATGACGGCCATCAAATGTTCCATCATAACAGGGGTGTTAACATCAAAAGCAAACATTCAATATATAATGCTAGCCATTTTAAGATAACTAATTCTTAACAGCAAAAAAATTCAATTTACATGGTACATGTATATACATACTTGGGTCTTATGAGTCATGCTATGTTTCCAAGATCCCTGGACCAAGTTGTTCAGAGGTTAATCAGTTTAATTAATGATTAACAAAAGTCAATACAAATCAAAATAGCATTATCAAATTGATAGTTTTATAATGATATGATCTAGTTTGATGGAATTCTATTTATTTTAACATTTTCAACCAGATCTGAAATTAATTGAAATTCCAATTTTGACTAATCAATTGATTAAACTAATGAAGCTTTCAACAATTGGCACTGGTAGCTAAAAACGCCAAAGATACTCTTTTCTAATCATTCGAAAATAATTTCAGAAAATTTGTGAAAAAATACTTCAAAAAGTACTATATTTTCACAAATTTTGGCAATTCGGCTACTAATGGGTCTAAATTTTTAGATACCTAGATCACGACTCTGCCCCCATTCCTAAAAAGCCCAAACTATACCTAACCCTGTTTTCTCCTTTATCGTAATAGAACTACTGACACATTCTAAATGGACAGCTTTTATAACCCGACATACACTGTTTACAGTGATTTTACATGACAATTACGTAATGCTAGAATGAAAAAGAAAAATTACTTAGAATTTTCCAATAAAGGCATACAATTCAAATTTAAATGAATGAAACAGAAAATTACTTAGAAATTTCAATTAGATAGAGGCATGTGGTTCAAATTTTGAAAAAGAACGATCAAAAAGTGTTTGAACCATGTTTCTATACAGAATTTGAAATATTTAATTTTAATAAGAGTGGAAAATGTAAAAAATTCTGTATGCAAGAAATTTCATTGTCTAATGATGTTACAAAAGGGTTCAATGAAAATGAGACTTATTTAATGTTAACGATTTTAAAAAAAGAAAAAACAACTTAAAAATAGGTAAAAATTTCAATTTATAACTGATTTTATGGTGAAATCACCTTCAAACAATAACTAAAACATTGGCCGTATAACAAACAATGTTTAGATGCTGGAAACTTGTAAACAAAAACAACATATTTACAACAGCAATACAACAAAATGGAAAAGAAAAAATCATCATTTCAGAAAAATTGATGATACATATGTACACATATATATATATCACCACAACAAACAATCTTTAATGAGATTCTGACTTAATTAAAAATTGGGCATGTTACATGACATTAAATGAAACCCTGCAATGCTGTGGAATCCAAAAAATTTATGAAAATCAGAAAAATAACAATTTTCCACTTTAATAATTCATTAATTCCATTTCTGCTTACCATAGTTCAAAGCATTTATGCAAAATTTGAAAAAAATGAAAAATCCTTTGACCAGTTCTAAAGTTATCAACTGGAAACCACCATGGGGCAGACAAAAAAAAAAACAGATACATGAGAAAAGACTGCATAATACTTCTCCACTATGTGTGACAGACTATAAAACATATAAAAGTACACAATATCTGAAATACATGTACATGTATTTATATATATTTGTAATAACTATTTACAAGTTGCTTGTTAAGTTGAAGTACAGATGGTATTCAGATAATTAGAGCATTTTTCGTTAGAAATTATATGGGCTTCATTCATGTGCCACATGATACCTCAAAACATTTGTTGCAGAACTATTATTTTCACTTCATTGGGGATATAATTACAGTTCTGCACAAGTAATGGTGTACTATTTGGTTCATGAATAAATGAGCCCCAATAACAGGTAACTTCAGTACATCTGTTTCCGATACCATTTTACCTTAATGATCTATAAAAACAACATCAAAATAAATCAAACAAAACTTTAAAAATATTATGAAAAAAAAGACATTAAACTCAAGTATGATAAAGATGTGACAGAGCATAGGGATCTGGATCACCGCCATGATATTATTACCATGTTGATACAGAAACCATGCCAACCAAGTCATGTGTCAGAGCATAAAGATCTTTGCAATGACACTTGATCACCATGGCAATCAAATCAACACGTTGATACAGACACCATGCCGGCCAAGTCATGTGACAGAGCATAAGGATCTTTGCAATGACACTCGATCACCATGACAATCAAATCACCATGTTGATACAGACACCATGCCAACCAAGTCATGTGACAGAGCATAGAGATCTTTGCAATGACACCTAATCACCATGACGATATTATCATCATGACAATCAAATCACCACAAGGATACAGACACCATGGCAACCAAGTTACAGTGGTTATCATTATCAACACGATGACAATCAGCAAGTCCACTTATTGAATCACTGCAAAATCTCTCAATCTCTGATTCAATTAAAATGGCAAACTTTTACATAACTTTAACACCGAAAACATAAACCAAAATATGAAACTAAAAGAATAAGAAAACTTATTTTAATGATGTATCTATTACTTTTTTGTATAGTTTTTATCTCTTATAACTTTTTTTAATTTGTTTTTTAATATTTTTTTTTTACATGACAACACCAATTATATGCTAGTTTATCACAAATAAATGAAATGAAATTTTATAATCTGAAAAATAAATTCTATAATATCTTAATGTTTGTAAGTTAAATTTGAATATGAAATTAATGAGCTGGCAAAACAATATGAAAGGTAAAGATGACTGAATATTTTTCATGTAATAATGGAATAATAAAAACTTTTTCAACTGAAAATAATAGTGGAATGCATAAGCAGATACATTTTCTATTTTTTTTTTCTTTTTTTATGTATATATTTGCATAAGATTATTAAAACAGCAAGCTTAAATTGTTTCAACAAAAATAAAATGGGTATAAATTGAAAATCATAAATATCTTGGATGCAAAAACTGTCAACCAATATGCACCATCAGATGGCATCTGAATTTTTTACCCTATCCTCAACATCATCGTCATATACTGAGTTAGGCCCCTTGGAAATTCCATCCCCAACCATATAATCAAAATACTGAGTTAGGTCCCTTGGCAATCCCATCCCCAACCATACAAAATGTATTCTGAAATCCCATCCCCAACCACATATCCCAATACTGAGTTAGGTCCCTTGAAAGTGTTCAGTAACCAAGCTATTTCATTGGTTTCTAGAAGAGTTCAACCTTGAATCAGGTGACTCTTGCTAAGATACAGTAGTATTAGTCTGTAAACAGACCTATAATTTCCGTTAGTTATATGGAAAATCTTCCTGTTGTAATTATTATGCGAAGCGAGATCTTGCTTAAGAATTCCTTGTGGAAAAAGTTCATGAAAAACTAATAAACTATATGAAGCTTTATGCCTTAGTGTGCGTGAAGAGACTATTTGAGGTGATGTAATTAACTGCTCCAGAAGATATATATTGGAACAATGATTTTCTAAATCAAGACTATCAAAATGGTTTGACTCATTTCTTGGGACTAGATGGGTATTTTACTCAAGTTCTTAATTAAACTGAAATAATGAACACATATCTGACTATTACATTTTTAACAGATGCCATTTAAGTTTTTTTACAAGAGAGATCCAGTTATGACACATGGCCTAATACATAGTACCTTCAGTGAAAGAAATATGCAATTTAAATTGAAGATAATGTCCAAACTTTTTCAGCTTCATTCGACAATTTTTTTTTAATAGATATCAAATTTATCTACTGGTATACATTTTTCAAAATGTTCATATACCAACATGTGCAAAATTATTATATTTCTAGAATCACGATGGGATTCACCGTTACACTAGGTGATATCCCCTAAATTCTTCTGGGAATATGAAATGTAAATGTTTTTTAAAATGTTCAAAACAAACATTAAAGGGCATTGATCATGCGTATGCAGGTTCACAGATGAACCTCACTGTATCAAAATTCATGTTAAATGTGCCAAAAAGAATTTCAAATTATAAATTGAAGGTAAAACATAAGTAAGGTACTATGGTGAAATCCTAGTAGCGGGAAATCAAAAGTAGTAAAAAAGAATGTATTATTAATATCAACTTTGATCCGACAGTTGCATCCAAGACAGAATAAGTAAACATGCATATGTCGGGTATTAAATTCTCGGAATTAAACTATTTACAAAATGTATCTATATAGATAAACAAAACAACATAATGTTAGTAATAATAATAATAATAATAATAATAATAATAATGGTAATACATTATGATAATAAAATGGTAATAATAAAAATAATTTGTTTTTCTTCTGGGGTGCTGAGTGAAAATGAGATCATTAAAATCAAACATGAGTACTGGTACTAGCATCTTCTACATGTAGGAGGTACTAGCAGCTAACAATTAACTATTAGCAAGGATCAATACATTCAAGAACTAAAAGCTCTCAACAGTTGCCTGCACAAATTTCTATCACTTTCCTCTTTCATCAGACACAAAAAAGCTCTAAACAGTTGCCTGCACAAATTTCTATCATTTTTCTCTTCCACCAGCCACAAAAAAGCTCTCAACAGTTGCCTGCACAAATTTCTATCATTTTCCTCTTCCACCTGACACAAAATTATTAGAAATACAAGAAACTGAAGATCTTTTAATCCATAAATTACTGATCCCAGCTATTTTACACATAACAACAAACAACAAGCATTTTTTTCTAGGTCTATACAATAGTACACAATGAATATGCATAGGGATACGGAAGAATAATATCATGTAATATGATAAAATATGTAAAAATATGTATATTGGATACCAAATGAAAGTGTTTCAGTGAGAGCTGAGCCATGTTGGCCAAATCAGATAACAAAATTGATGGGCCATTTTTAAAAAATTGCCATATAAAAGAAAATGGCTATGGACAATTCAATGATGGGCCATTTTTAAAAAAAAAAAATTGACATAGAAAAGAAAATGGCTATGGACAATTCAATGATGGGCCATTTTTTTTAATTGACTGGCTATGGTTTCAGATGTTTGTGAAAAATTTAACAATAAAAAAGTTACACAAGTAAAAGTCAGTAATTTACCAAAATTTCAAACAAGAAAACTTAACAAAATATTGTTTAAAAAAACCAACAATGGGTCAGATTGACCTGCTAGTTTAAAATCCATGGACCATCATTTTTCAATTATCATAGGCTAATGGCCCTGACCGCCCAACAATCTGATACAAGGAAGTGATATATGAAACTACTATTAATATACTAAAAATAACAATTGTAGACATAATCATCAAAATAAGTATTTTAAAAGTTTCTCTTCAAGTTGTAAAGAAAAATAAAAAGATGATAGAAAAGAGAGAGAGAGAGAGAGAGAGAAAAGTTAAGTTTTGATAATTTATTAAATATGCTGATTTTCTAAAAAATTCTAATATTTTTTTTTTGTCTTTTTTTCATTTCTTTTCTTTTCAATTTTTATTTTATCATTTTTTTTTAATTTTAAACCATGAATGTATGAAAATTGGGACATAAACTAAAACTGATATTATGGGAAATTTGTAGACTAACTACAAGGATAAAATGGACTGACACACAAAAAAAGAAAAAATCACAACAACCACCACAACAATAGTTTTAAAAATGTTGTAAATTTAAATGACTATTAATATTTATCATATAGAAAAAGTGAAAAAATACAAAATGGCACTAGTACATATCAAAAACTCAGTACAAAATGATTAAAAGGTTTTCAGCAGATGTCGGAAATTATGCATATCTAATTTGCATAAATAAGATATATATGGAAGATACAAAACACAATGGATAGATAAAAAACACAAAATATTTTATCTATTATCAACCAAATCTCTGAACCATATAAAATGGATGGGCGAATAAAAATTCACCCCTGGAAACGCAGTTCTTTTAACAAAGTAAAATGGACAGGTAAAAATCAATTCACCTCTGAAAACAATGTCTTTAAAAGACACTATAAATGAATACCATAGGTCAAACCAATGTCTAAATATAAATGAGACAAACTGAAGATACACACTCAAACAAAATCACCTACTAACTGAGTTGTATTGATTTTAATGTTTTATGCCATTTTTCTGTCTGTAAGATGCACAGTTTTCTAATCTCCATAGAATTGTGATAATTCATTCAATAGTGAATTGTCATACATGTGCCATAATACATATTAAATATATTCCACAATATGAAGTTGTCAATATTCCAATATCCATGTTGTTTTATCCACTGCATAATAATGCCTAAATAGTTCAACAACATGGATAACACCAATATCCATTATCCACAGAACACTTGATACCAAACTTCATCTTAAATCATATTTAAATGTTTTAAATCTATCCACATCCTTTGTCTATTTTTCACCGCATTCTACAAAAGCCTCATACTGTACTCTATCCAAAACACCATAAAACTCTCAATATCTTCTGATCTGAATAACAAATGTCGGTCACATAAGACACAAATATTTCAAAATCTCAATAAGCTTGTATATTCTTTTTACCCCATACCACAAAACCTTGTATTGTGATAACTATCCAAAAACACTAAAAAATTCTCGTTTGGTTTCTTATCCAAAGAATCAATGTTGGCCATATCAGGCTCAAATATATTCAAAATCTCAAGTCTCTTTGCAATAACAGTGAATCAACACCTATTGTCTAAAAAAATTCTAAGCTACTGTATCTAAGATACATGTAGTTGTCATGACAACAAAGAAGTATCTCAATCATCAAGGTATAAATAACACAAATTGGTATCTAAGATACATGTAGTTGCTACGGCAACAAAATGATATCAACCATTAAAATATTCATGACACTTATATACATCAAACACCCTTTGTGATATCCAACACATTCCGGTAATCCAAACAGGAATATTTCCAACATCAGACATTCTGAGTGACTAACTCCTATCAAATCTCTCTGTTGGAATCCTCAAAGTATATTTTCTGTTCATGCAGACTTTATTCTTCTTCATCCATTTCACCATAGCATTCCTCTGCCAAAGCAAAATATTTGTTTGCCAAACGTCCTTTCATTGCCGCCATGGCAGTCTCTGCTGCCTCATTGTACAGATTTCCTGTGAAATAAAAAATACCACATAAAATTGTACAAAAACACAATGGACAGCTAAAAAAACACAAAATAAGTATGACTTGCAAATTAGGATGGATTGATATCATTATCAAAAGGTCAAATAACTCTGGTTGGAGATATGTCAGTTTGCCATTGAACTGTTGATAAAAATTGCAAAAAAAAAATTTAAAATTTCAAGAGAAAATTGCAGAGTTTTCTCCTCTTCCAGTGTACATAATGTCATGTTGGTTATCATGTACACCAAAGTTTAGTAAAAATATCTTCAATTGTTGGAAAAGTAGGTAAGTCAAATTATTACATGCGGACAATGGCTTACAATAATATGTCTCGTATTGGCATATAAAAATAAAACATACAAATGAAAGTAATTTTTTCATTAATTTTGGATATCATGATACAGTAATATTTAGATCCTGTTTTTCAATATCTTCAATACACTGATTTTTATTTATCAGTGACAGCACTGCAACACACATACCTGCTCTTTCTGAGTCTTTATCCAGGCCATGCCCTCCCTGTCTCAGTAACTCTGCCTGTTTAGCCATCAACTGATATGGGGGATCATTCATGGTACTGTCAAACTCGCCACCTTCATCCATGTCATTTTTGTTCAGTGCCTCGTCATACCAGTGGAAAGCATCCTCCCATGAAATCTCTCTGAAACAAGATAATTAAGTGAATTAGGATCCACCGCCAGAAGGTACTGTATCTAAAGGACCATAACTCCCACGGTCCTGAATAATAGACTCGGAATAATTATATGAATGTATCAAAGTTGATGCTTTTCACAAAGATTCATAAAATAGTGCAACATAGTTTTGGAGAATAAAACCTGAATAAAAAAGTGTTTTGATGGACAGAAAGTTGGAAATTCAAATTTAATATTTCCTCTTTCTTCAAAAGGCGGGGTATAAAAAAATATCTGAAAAATTTGTATACTATACTCCTACTATAGGAGTCAAAAACTTTATGACAGTCAAATATACTTGATTCTGATAGGAAATTCAATAAACTTTCATAATATTTGGTATTACTGATTTAATGGATCCTAGTTACATTTCTGATTGCCATAAATTATTTTTGTAGAAAAAACAATTGTCATGTTGTCACCATTGGGATTTTGCATGTCAAAAATTATTATGTTTACACCAGAAGTGGTTCCTTGACGACTTATTAGGTATGGAGTTTTGTGAGCTAATATTCCAAATTTTCAAAAAGTCCATAAAAAGTCCTGAAAAAAATATTTGACATATAAATTTCATTGTTCATTTTAGTTACCTTTTAGTACCCAGATTATCTCCTGTTTCAAATGCTCTAGCCATAAATAACATAGCTCCTCTGTCACCAGCCTCTGCAGCTTCCATCATGTAATCTATACCTCGATTAAAATTGTCATCACACTCCTGTAAAGAAAATATTGTGTATGTTCATAGTAAATTTTGATTTTTTTTTTAAATAGAATTATTTTGCAAAGCAAAAGACTTACAGTAATTTGTTGAACTAATGAAACAAAAACATGCCAGTTCAAATCACAATATCAATAGTGATGCAAAAACTCTGAAAACTGACAAATTAAGTTAAACGCAGGGAAGTGAGACCTGGTGCTCCAAAAAGGTGAGCACCTCCTGTTTGGCTAGTTACACCCATGCATGAAATCAAAATTGAGAATGAAAGGAATATTGAACAATGGAGTGTCCAATATATCCAGAATATTTTTGGATAGTACAGAAATATTATACTTATCAACAATGTTGTGATTTTTATGGGTCAGAACAAGAATTAAAATGACATTAATTTGCCACATATATTATAAACCAAGACTAAATATCATTTCTTCAAAAAAAAACAAAAAAAATTCAGACGATGTCTTCGACTTTTAAACTTAATAATGCTTTTATGCCATACCTGTACAGTGCAGTTAACAAGAACATCTCTCTCAAGAGCAAGATGCAGTTTTGCCATGGTAACGATGGCTTCCAGTTCACCAAGGTCAGCTGCATGTTCTTCATGAAAAACGGCAGACTCCCAATCTACATTGTCTTCAGACCTTTCTCCGTTAATAATGAATCTTCCAACTTCATGATATTTTGCCATTTCATGATGAACCTGCATGAAACGAAAATTAAATGAAATGACAAGTTAAGTTTGTCATGAAAAGGGAAGTAGCTGAGAATTCAAGTGACAATTTTTATTTGCTATACCGGTAATACAAACTTTTGTACCATTTCTTAACAAATGAAGAAAGGTTTAAACAGGTTAGACACGAGGAGAAAGTCTTTAAAACTTTACTGATGAGTGAAGTGGAGTAATGGAGTTTTAAGCCCCAGTCAAGATTCTTTCACTTATATCCAGATAGTCAGTTCTGCGATGGTGGAAGAGACCTATGCCACAGGAAAAACCACATACCTGTAGCAGGCAAACTGACAATTTTCCTTGCATTAAGATCTCTCTCCAAGTTGGATTTTAACTAAGACACTGTGATCCACAAGCACCCACATTAGACCACTCAGCCACCAAGGTCCCCTTTTACATATGAGAAAGAACTAGCTTGCTAGACTTATGTACAGTGTATGAAAAGCTGTTACATGTTCACTGTTAAAAGATTCTTTGACTTCAAGATATGAACTATGGCAGTTTGAAATATTAATCTTATTTGACATCAAACACATGTGATTGCTTACCTTTCCGAGAATGGAATCTCCAATCTTCATATTCATAGCCTCTCTGAAATCTTTCTCTAATGCTACACAAGATGGCCTAGCTTTCTGTAAAGCCATTTTTTGGAAAGCCAAACGCTCTTCCTGAAAAAAAGATAAAAAAAATCTTGTATGGCCCGATTTATAAAAATTATGATGCAAATCCAACTGGTGATAAATTTTCTACAGTAATCACTTAGTACTTTTCCATTCATATTTGTATTTTTAGCTTTTTTAGGTTATTTCTCCTGTATTCTATTTGTTATATATAAATGCTTGAAATTTACTTTGTATTAATACCAATAACTTTTGTTTCCTCCAATAACAAGACAATATGAATGCTTTCTATCCAATGAAAATGCTTTCTATATTTTAAAACAAACTAAATTGGTCAATAGCTATATGAATTGTCCATTCATGAGTATTTGTTATTCATAGTACTGGTGGTCATCTTCTCCACTTGGGGACATTAACAAGCACACACACTTGACATGCCATAAAAAAGTCCTGGCTAATTGTTCAAAACTTCATTAGCGTAACCATTGGTAAGTGAATTTTTTAATTTTATGTATTAGCAATGTGTGTGTTAACAATTTTTTTTTTTTTGAAAAGTTGAGAAGTTTATGTAGAAATGAGCTTTTAAAACCAAAACGACCAAATGGGGTTTGTCATGCTATTTACAGTAATGCTGGCCATCTTGGATGCTGCAGGAAGTTGTTTTGTTCAAAATTTAAAACTGATTTACCGATGGACCTTCTACACCAACTTTGGTTAAAACTTGAATATTTTGAATTTTCACTACACATTTTTTGGTTAGACTACAGACGCTTAAAAACAAAAGGGACATCTCTGTTGGAAGAGCTCTGTTTGTTAGATTACCGTATCTATTAAATTAGCAAATACTGTAAACATATTTATTTTCCTGGTGTTCTAATTTTCATTTATTTCACGTTTGTTTTCTTTGTGCAAAAACTAATACAAAGTAAAAATTATATTATGCTTATTGTGTTATAGTGCATATTTCAAAAACACAAAACTTCAACTATGCAGACATATCTTAAATTTCCATACCGGGAAAGTAAATTGACATAAAATTAAATACATTTACAGTATTTAGTACATGTACTAGCGAGATGGTGAATTATTACATTGTAAAAAAAAAAAAAATCTCAATTTCAAATATTAGTACAAATAAAACACTCTTTATCAAAAAACTCTAAAGCTCTAAAAATATTATCAAAAGCATACACAATACAAATTAAATAATGCACATTTGTATAATCTAGAGTTTTTATTGATGAAAAAAACATAGACTAGATGATGTGATTATGACACTAGTTGTCTCCCCTGCAAAACTATAATTTTTGTCACTGAAAATGGGTTGAGTTGTTTCCTCTTCCTTTGCTTTTATGTATAACTAAAATATTGCCTTTCTGCTTTTATAATTTCCCTTGCTTATTGACAGCCCTGGTTTGAATGTGAAAACTAAAACACTAACATAACATCTTAAGTATTGCTGCAGTTGTAAATCAAATCAGTGGAGCAATCAAGTCAACTCAGTCAAGATTCTTTCACTTATATCAAGACAACCAGTTCTTGAATGGTGAAGGAAACTGAAATGCCTGGAAAAAATCACAGACCTTTTGGCAAGCAAACAGACAAATTTTTTTAAACTTAGGTCAACCAACATGGGATTTAAACTGGCAAGCAATGTGTAAGTTGGTGCTTTAGATGACTCGGTCACCTATGCAGACTGACTATCAAATCTGGGATACTTTACAAAATGATTTTTAGCCAATGACGCAATTTTGACTGTTTGTTAATTATGATACTGTTGATGATGATGGAAAGAACAGGAAAGATGTCATGAAAATAGCACAGAAATAGCAAAACAGATTTAGTAGATCACTCTGAAATTGATGGTAGGTTATATTGGTGTGTTTTAGTATATTGTGCAGGAAATGTAGCTATTTAGGCAAAAAAAATCAGGAATTTTTTAAACAAAGTACATAGAGATGTATTCTTGGTAAAAAAAAATATATATATAAGTGCATTCTAAGATATATACCACATCATCACTTGAAACATCATGAGGCTGAAGTAGAGAAATAAATAAATAAATAAATAAATAATTTCTAAATAAATAAATAAATAAATAATTTCTAAATATATTAATAAATAATTAACAATAATAACTAATTCATTTAAATAAATAAATAATTTACAATAATAATTTGTCTCTTTAAATAACTAATTCATTTTCATTTAAATAAATAAATTAAATAAATAAATAAATAAATCAATAAATAAATAAATCAATAAATAAATAAATAAATATTGCATCTCTTTAAATAACAAATTTATTTAAATAAATAATTAGATAAATAAATAACAGAAATACATGTATTTAATCTTTACAACAGTATGTGTTTTGATAAACATAATCCCAAAATCAGGATGAATTGTATACATCATGTTACTGTTTAATGAAGAATAAACACATCAATAAGAGGATCATTTACTTGAGAAAATGCCTAGCTACTCTTGCAGTTTCATCAAAGAAGATTTTTAAATAATTTTTATAAAGTTTTCACAATTGGGCCCCACAACCAATGAAATACTACTTGAACTAAATTGAAACATAAAAATATCTACAGTCTACTTCTTGCAGATTTACTTAAAAAAATTCAAATAATTCATAAGGGGTCACTATTTCCCTTTTGGGATCCCACAGCCAAAAATCATAGTTGTCCTAAGGATGCTAACAGAATGATTTGAAAACCTTGAGCATCCTGAAGAAGCTTCCTTTTCTTCTGGGGTCCAGTTTGGTTGCATCAAAAGCATTCTATCATAAAACAGTTGTAACGTAAAAAGGTTTTGATTATGCAGAATTTGCAATTTTCAAGAAAGTAAGATATTTTGTGTTTGAGTGTCAGGTTCATCATCTGAAGCACCATAATTAATATACACGATTTTAGACCAAGAAATAATCAACATTTACCCGTGGTATATCGTCGAATAATACACGGACCGGAGTTCACATGACAAGGTGGCAAGCTACCTGTGATATATTCTTCTGCATGTGAACTCCGGCCCGTGTATTATTCGACGATATACCACGGGTAAATGTTGATCATTTCAATTCTAACTTGACTTGGATAAAAAAGATTGAAATAAACATTGTGAACTCTTTCTTCAGAAGTACATTTTACTATATAGTTGCAAAAAGGTCCATTGAAACAATTCGGCTGTTGAATTTACCTCCATTGAAATAAATGACTTTATGAATGAAAATTACCTCACAACCATTGTTCGAGACACATCGCATGATGCCATATTATAAGCAAGGGAGTATGTCATTAAAACGGAACAGCGATGGGTATATTTAAGAAATAACTTTGATATTTTTTTGGTTTATCATTTTTGGGGTTAAAAATGATAAACCAAAAAAATATCAAAGTTATTTCTTATAATTTAATTAAAAACAATTTTAATAATTTTGCAATAATATTTATAATTTTAATGATAATTAAATTGATTTGAACAACATTTTACATTCAAATTACCACCGTCATATGGCGCATCAATACAAATGACGTCATATAATTATGACGCATGATTAGCTCGTTACCATTAACAACCGCCGACGGCAACACACATGTTCAATGATCAAACATGATGATGAACGTTTTTACGGTACTGGAGTTTTAAGTTGATCAGTCAGTGGACACGATTAGTTTTTAAACTGGAAAACAGAGTTGTTAAAAATGGATTTTGAAATGAATTCAAAAGTTACTGTTGTTCACAGAATATGGAGCAGAAAGTTGAGGACGGCACTGATGTGGATTGTTAACAATAAATTCTACAGAGGTACTGGCAATGGCGGACATTGTATTTGCATCTAAGATTAAATTGATCAGGGCTCTACAATGCGAGTAAAACACTCGCATATGCGAGTAATTATTTGTAAATGCGAGTGGATATGTCAAATTCACTCGCCCATGTGCGAGTAGAAAGTCAAATCCGGATTTTTCCTTTCCGTTTTCGACAATGAAATTACTTTCGTCAAGCAACATCTTTAAAGCGCTTAAATTCATATAGCTGCAATCCGTTAATTTGTTAAGCGTTCCTGTGATCACGTTCTCAAGTGCCGATTTCATCGCTGAGTTGTAAACAAAATTAGCAGATATATTTGTTTTTCAAGGCATGAGTACGAATAAAAATTAGAATAAATGACCAGGAAGAAACGGCCTCGTATTTGACTCAGTTCCAGGGAGACCTTGATGGAAAAACAAACGTAATCCTTTATAACGATGAAGGAAATCTGGTTCCCGAGTTTGCCGGGAAAAAAGAGTTTTAAACCGGGGAAAAAAACTTTAAAAGATATATCTGAAATTTTACATTTGGTGGATGGGTGTATCTAGCTACACAGGAGATATTTACATTTTTGGAGCAACTCCCCTCGCACCTCTGATTTAAGTACATGTGTTTGAAATTAATTTGCTGGTTTTTAAAGTTTTTTCTTTCAGCGGCTTTTAGACATGCGCCGCAATTTTTGTGTTTGATGCCACAATAAAAGTAAATTGAATAAAAAATGTTGGGTCCAACTGCTTTGTCTACATCTTTAAAATTAAGCAGTAATTAGAAATGTTTCCAGTGTAATTGAATCCAAATTAAATTGATATTTATAAAAGAAATATGTGGCGAGTAAGATTTTTGCTCTGGCTAGTAAACATCTTAGGTTTACTAGCCAGGAGGCTAGTGAAAAAAATTGCAATCGTAGAGCCCTGTTGATTGGTTAGATTTTGTTACAAAATAAACAAGAGGCCAAGGGGCCACATCGCTCACCTGAGCAACTTGCTAGGTAGAAGCCGAAATGAGTTCAGTATTGAAGTGAGTGCAGGGGAGGGAGGTTTTGTACAAACTGAAATCTATACTTCCTACCGATGCTTTTCACTAAACAATTTGTAAGTATTTCTATGTACCGTAAAAGGTTGATGTTTCGACAAGCCTCGGCTTATTCCGTTACCTTTTTCTTACAGCATTTCAACCAATGAAATAATTTTAAAAAAAATTTTCATCATGCAATCTACCAATCTCAAAAGAGAGAAAATGCATAGGCCGAATACTGTAATCGGGAAATGGCAAATAGAAATTATAGAATACAGCAGGATTTACATTAAAAATTAGCTTTTAAATACAAGTACAATTAATATATTTCTCATGAACAATATATTTAACTTTATATCAAAATACTTATATAAAAGAATACAGCATGGAAAATACACTATTATTTAACCATGATTTGAACAAACTTGAATCTACACTACCTGAGGATGCTTCCATTTTAATTTGAGCTTTCCTGGCCTAATAGTTTTTGAGGAGAAGA
This sequence comes from Anadara kagoshimensis, assembly GCA_021292105.1. NCBI lineage: Eukaryota > Metazoa > Mollusca > Bivalvia > Arcoida > Arcidae > Anadara > Anadara kagoshimensis. The sequence continues at coordinate 30,058,293 of CM037861.1, forward strand.
TTTTTAAAGATTCTCTCTATATATTCCTGTGTAAAACTTGACCCCCCTCTTGTGGCCCCACCCTACCCCCAGGGACTATGATTTGAACAAACTTGAATCTACACTACCTGAGGATGCTTCCATTTTAATTTGAGCTTTTCTGGCCTAATAGTTTTTGAGAAAAAGATTTTAAAAAATTTCTTTTATATATTCCTATGTAAAACTTAATCCCCCTCTTGTGACCCCTCCCTACCCCCGGGGACCATGATTTGAACAAACTTGAATCTACACTACCTGAGGATGCTTCCATTTTAATTTGAGCTTTCCTGGCCTAATAGTTTTTGAGGAGAAGATTTTTAAAGATTCTCTCTATATTCATGTGTAAAACTTGACCCCCTCTTGTGGCCCCACCCTACCCCAGGGACTATGATTTGAACAAACTTGAATCTACACTACCTGAGGATGCTTCCATTTTAATTTGAGCTTTTCTGGCCTAATAGTTTTTGAGAAAAAGATTTTAAAAAATTTTCTTTATATATTCCTATGTAAAACTTGATCCCCCTCTTGTGACCCCTCCCTACCCCCGGGGACCATGATTTGAACAAACTTGAATCTACACTACCTCAGGATGCTTCCATTTTAATTTGAGCTTTTCAGGCCTAATAGTTTTTGAGAAGAAGATTTTTAAAGATTTTCTCTATATACTCCTATGTAAAACTTGATCCCCCTCTTGTGGCCCCTCCCTACCCCGGGGACCATGATTTGAACAAACTTGAATCTACACTTCCTAAGGATGCCTCCACAAAAGTTTAAGCTTTACAGGCCGAATAGTTTTTGAGAAGAAGATTTTTGAAAAATACCAACAAAGTTTCAATAATTCTCAATTATCTCCCCTTTAAAGAGGGTGTGGCCCTTCATTTGAACAAACTTGAATCCCCTTCACCTAGTGGTGCTTTGTGCCAAATTTGGTTGAAATCTGCCCAGTGGTTCGTGAGAAGAAGATGAAAATGTGAAAAGTTTACGACGACGACAGACAACGGACAAATTGTGATCAGAAAAGCTCACTTGAGCCTTTGGCTCAGGTGAGCTAAAAATCGGTATGCTGAGCTATCAAAACAACAAAACAAACCGCAAAAATCACAACATGTAGAAAGCGCTACATTGTATACTTTTTCAACCAAACACAAAAAGTAGTCCGTCATTTTCGCTATTGATCACGTGACCAACATTGGTTATCACAAATAAACCGAAAAAGGATGGTATTGAAAAGTTTATTATACCATGGCTGGCTCTCTCTATGTTTCATATAAGGAAAACGCAGGTCATGTTAGAATGTCTAATATTTGGTAGGGGTAAATTAATAATTATCATCAGTATTAATTCATTAAATCAGCTGTCTACAGAAAGTCAACATTATGAAGCATACAGCAAGGTTTGGTTACATAGTAACTCCTACTGTAGCACATTTTAAAATATCTAGATGTACTTCAACTACTAAATATTGTTCTGGGAAAATATGAATCCAATAGTTTGAAATATACTGTGTTTTATCTTTTCAATGTATCTTTGTACACCAGTCTAATTTTCAAGAGTTGTGTATTCTGAACAGGAATGCCATGGCTGGTCCTTAAAATTTCTATAAATGTCCAATTCAATAAAATATTTTGAACTTTGAACTTGAAGTAATTCTTTTTATTCTTCATTCAAGCTTATTTTTCATTGGCCACAGTCACCTGTAGGAGGAGCCACATAACATGACTACTGTATACAGGTATAATGTAATTACATAACTTACCTCAACTGTCATGGAAGCTGAACTATCAGACTCACTGACAAACCTAACCCTTGACGGTATTGGACTATCACATGACATGGGTTCTTCATCAGCACTGGGACTGGTGGGACTGTCAATCGCCGAGTCGCTGAACATTGATGATGATGATCTTTGTCTCTCCAAGAATCTGGTGATGTCGATACCTTCCTTACTGGGAGACAATGAGAGACAATGTTCCTCTACACCCCTTATTCTTGTCAATACTAAAGATTTTCTCTGAAGTAAAGTAGATATTCAAATAAGCAAGTTATTTTTTTTTTACATATAATGAACACACCATGGTTAAATTACTTATCATGCAAGCTTTAATTGGGAAAGATAAGCATTTGCAGTAAATTTTAACATCCATGATAAGTTTTTCAGATTTATCTCTTTAACAAAATAAATCATTTTCAGTGTTGTGCATTGTGCCATTCAGGCGCCTTAACATTACTTTCCAGTAATTCATCTTTTTCAATTTCAAAATAAAAGAGGACTGTCTCTTTGAGAGCCAAATACCCCCAACAAAATAAAAATTTAACCTTGTGACCTTGACCTTTGACCTAAACACCTACATGTGGTGTGTTACAAATCATCTCATGTTAGTATACATTTGTTCCAAATTTGATCAAGATTTGAAAGTAATGAAGCAGACGGACAAATGGATGGACAGACATAGTGATTTCTATATACCTGCCTGAAACTATGTTTGCAAGGGTAAAAAAAAATTGTTTTAATCCTGTTACACATACCTGTTTTCTCAAGAAATCCTTATGCATGGTTAGCTCATTAGCAGACAAATCAAATTCGGTTAAGTCTAAACTGTGACATATCTCATTACAGATGTGAGAGTGGAAGAACAATGCCATCCCTTTAGCTCCCAGATTACCATCATTATACTCTTTACCATCGATGGTGTGGATCTGAGGGTCCGTGTACAAGTCGCCTACACCCTGGATATCCACCACAATCAACTGATGTCCTGATCTCTCAAAGGTAAAGTGACTGAATGCCTGAAAAGACAATGAAAATCTTTAGTTCATAAGAATCAATGCAAGTCTTAATTTCTCAAAGGTAAAGTAACTTAGTGACTGAATGCCTGAAATGAAAACAAAATCTTGTGTTTATAGGAATCAACTGAGGTTTTAGCTTTAATCTCTCGACCAAAGGTAAAGTAGCTAAATGCCTGAAAAGGTGACAAAATCAGTAGTTTTATATAGGAATTAACAGAAGTTCCGATAACTAAGTGCATGTTATACCCTAAGACAATATAAAGCCAAGGCTTTGGATAGGGTTTGGTTTAAAAGGTTTTTATTGGTTTCTGTGAAAATCCTTGCTGCCAATTGTACCTGCTGACATTTTCTTAACAGACATGTGACCATTCAAGAGAAGGGCCTTGATGATCAAGTATAGTTGTCTAAAATGCACATTTATGGATCACATCGACTCTCTACACATAGGTTCAAATCTCAGTGTGACTGTCTCCACATACGGTAGATTCAAAACTCACTGAGATAACATCCTAGTGTAAGAAGTTTGTCAGATCACTTGCCAAAGCCAGGTACATGAACTCTGGTTTCCCACACCATTCCAAAACTGAACACTTCAGTATTTGTTAAGGAATCTCAGCGTGTGTGTAGAATACCATTGCTCAATGCCACTTACCTGTGGTGTATATCTACTGTTTTCATCAACAAATCCAGAATTTGAATTATATTTGACATAATTCCCTTCAATGAAATGTTCCAAGTGGTATAATGGTGATCCTTTTCTGTTCTTAAATTCCAGGATATACATCTGGAAGATGTCAACCTAAAACAGATAATAATCGTATAATCAAAATAAGAAAAGATTAACTAAATGGGTTCTGAAAAGTGTTTGTTGGACATTCAAATTAATTTCTAGAAAGGGTTTTTTTCATCAGTGCACAAGGAAAATGACCTCAGTCTTCAGTCTGTGCAAAATAGATACCGGTATCTCATTTACATTTTAGACATTTCATTCACAAATGCCCATGTTTGAACTTTGAATATCAGTAATATAACCTGCCCGGACAAAAGTACATAATTATGTAGAGAGGTCTACAATAAGAAAACTATTTACCCAAAAGTGGTAGTCAGATATCATTGGGAGGCCGCAGTGGCCGACTGATCTGTGTGTGGGGAGACCACAGTGGTTTTCACAGCATAGATTCTAATTTAACTCAGAAACTCAGGACAGATCCAAGTGTGAGAAAGTCTGTCAGTTCTCTTGCAGTAGATTGTTGATTTTCACTGGGAACTCCAGTTTTCTTCACTATCCGAAAACTGATTGCCTTGCTATAAGTGAAAGAATCTTGACTGGGGCATAAAAGTCCATAACTCTCTCTCTCTCTCTGGATGAAAAGCTTAAAATAATAAAGGAACAAAGAACAAATACCTTTTTAGGTGGATTATGACGATTATACTCCTCTCCCCACACTTTCGCGTCCATCTGTAGTTTAACATCTTGGAAATAAACATCTCTCTCCACAACTTCAATGTAATGTTTAGCCACATAGTTCATAGCATGGCACCAGTCATGTGAGTGGGTAAATGTTGACAACTTCTTACTGAAATCAGAAAACAAGCAAGATTGAATTTTTTTGTTTTATTTTGTTCATGCATTGAAGAGGCAATAAGGTTTATGCATTACCATAATTACCATGTGATACCCTATTCTATTTTTGGAACAGAACTGAAAAACTTTAAAGAGTACTGATAAGTCCTATTTATCTTAAAATAGAGAGACATAGTTTCCATGACCGGTACACAATATCAAAATCGCCATTGGCTACTAATTTCTGAGAAATTCTTTCAAAAAGTAACCTATTTCAGCAAATTTGTGGGGAAAAAACTTTAAAAAGGACCTTATTTTCACAAATTTTGAAAATTTGGCTACTACTTGTGTAATAAAATTTATAAATACACATTCAACGACGTTAGTAAACAATTTATTTGAATGTTGTATGGGTCACTTAAAGGTTTAAAGTATTAATTGTTCTTAGGACAAATATACAAGTTAATTTTGTCTTTAAATATTTGTAAACACTGTGGTATTTTTGTTTTGGTTACATTTACTCACATACAGGGTAGTTTTAATGTTAAATTTAACCTTGGGTAAATCAGATATTTTTAATGTATTAATGTACCTTTAAAATCATAAACAATAACAAAAATAACAATTAACACCTTTAAGTTAAACTTTAATTTTAAAATTTTATTATTTTTAAATTTAATGTTCAACCCCATGTCCTTGTATTCATTTGTCACTTCATGGCAGTGCATTTTTATTTAATCTGGATTAACTTAATTAATGTTTATTAAATCCTACCAAAATCCTGTAAACATCGTTTGACATTTTAGATAGCTCATAATTGTGTTTTATATACCCAAACCAGGCTTCAATAAAAGGATTGGGCCGGTTGGCTTTTGTGGAGCCCAGAGACCCAAACTCTGCATTACATACTAGTATTGTAATTAGCCAGTAAATGGCCCAGGTATATCATAATATACCTGCTTCAAGTCCAACCCAACACTTTAAACATTGTGTGGCTTTCTAGATACATGTATATTTAAAATTTCATGTGTTTTTATGTATCTGCCCCTACTCAAAATTATTCTACATGGCTGAGGTATTTTGAAATATACCTAGTTCAATCCTACCCATCCCTGTATACATTATGCCACTTCCTAGATGGCTCTAAAAATCATATGTGTGTACCTTTACCCTAAATTTAAATGGCCGGGTATATCCGAATAAACCTATTCAGGTTCAACTCATCCCTTTATACTTTTATGTCACATTTTAGGAAGATGTGTATTTATATATCTTCCTCTATCCTGAACTACCACAATTTAAATAATAAAGGTTATATAGGTAATACACCTGCTTCTAGTCACATAAATTTATATAACAGTGTACTGTATACTATAGTAGTACTTATAGTATATATATATAGATATTCTATTGTATACATTGACTACAATCTGATTAAGTGCACTGCTATATTTATAGATGGCTTTCTAGATCAATCTACACTCTACATTCAAAAACCCTTTTCTCAAGTACAAATAATGGTGTTTTACAACCCAGTCAATGTATACAGTCAAACCTGTCAATAAAAACCACCCAAGGGAACCAGTTTAAGTGGCAATTATTGGCAGGTGGCCTTTATATACAGGTTAAAAAAATGAATAAAGAACAATTGGGATATAATTTTACTGGCCTTTATAAGCAGGTGGCCTTTATGGCAGGTTTTATTGTATTTGACTTATAGTGAGGTGCTCAGTTCTTGGATGATAGAGATAACTGGAGTGTCAGAGATAACCACTGACATTCAGCAAAGTTATTTTTTACACTCATATTTACAAGAGTTGTGTTAGAAGTTGGGCTGTGAGAGGTGTTGGGATCTGTAAACTTGTGCTTTAGACCACTAAGCTACAAAGGCACATAGCTGACCCATGGAATATAAGGTCTGATTTTAAAGTGTGTCAAGTTTGCAGGACCCAACACAAGGTTCTTTTCAATATCAACATATCAATACACTGACACTGAGAAAATAAACCAATTTACATTACAGTTTGGTGACCATCCAAAGTCGGTTTTTTTAATTATCAATGGTATTAATCTTTTCCTCTTTCTGATTTTGCTTCTACTGTTATGTGGGTGGTTCTTGTTCTGCCTATTGTAAAGAACATTTTGGTCAGCTGAATTAAGACTACAGTAAAACCTCATTATAATGTCACTTGATAAATTTGCTACATTGCTTATTGCCACACTATTTTGAAGTCCAAAATCTGCTTCTAATATGTATGTTTTTCTATATATTCTATATGATTCTCCCTTTATTTATCGCCAAACCCCTTTATAATGTCAAAATTTGAGTGCTCAAATGGCAGCAATGATGTATTTAGGAAACTCTTCCCAATTGTGTTCATAGAGTAGACTGACTTTAATATGTGCTTGAGATGACTCATGTTATTTAAATATAATTACAATCTGTGTTGTTTTTTTCCTCGGTGATATACATATGGTTATAATAGAAGAATCACACTATCTAGTACACAGAACCCACATAATATAAGGTGTCAACTTTCCAGATAAATCTATAGAAATCTGATGTAATGTTCAGTGCATTAGTCAACTAACTTATAATGATAATCATGACATATCATCATCAACATTCAATCCAGGATTTTTCAGAGGGGCCATGTTCTAAAACTTTCATCTAAAACACAATAAAATCATCAACATTCAATTAGATTTTTCAGAGGGGACATGTTCTAAAACTTTCATCTAAAACACAATAAAATCATCAACATTCAATCAAAGATTTTTCAGAAGGGCCATGTTCTAAAACTTCCATCTAAAACACAATAAAATCAAATTTTTTTATGTTTAGTTAAATATGCCTCACTAAGGTTGTAACAATGGGATCATTTGGCAAAATAAGGGCTCAATGGCCCCTTCTGGTACAAACTATATATAAATACTGATTTTTTTCTGTTATGGGGGAGGAGATATATCAAATTGTGAAAAATCATCTTTTTCACATTGTCAACTTTTCGTGTTGTAATGGGATTGTATATTTTGTGGTTTGAGGTTACTAATTGAGGTACATTTGTGACGTAATCAAAAACAAACATACTAATCCGTGTCTTAATCAAGATGCAGAAGCAAAGTTAAAACTTTGAAACTGAGAAGTTAGGTTAAACATGTGACCTTCCACCAGGGGAGTGAGGTACGGTGCTCCAGAAGGGTAAGCACATCTTGTTTAGCTAGGTACACCAGCCACGTGGGTGTGAAAATTGAGTGAACTATTTGTATCTATTTGTTGACATGGTAATTCTTTGTTCATGGAACATCATAGAAATTAAAAACTAATGATTTTGCAGTAATATTTATTTTATTGAATTATCATTTCTAGTTTTATGTATGTTTATATGTATGGATTATTTATATATGTGCCATTGCATAATAACTGCATAGATTAAATTTTTTAAACCATTATTCTTATATGATCTGGATTAGAATTAAAAACATTTTAAGCAGATTTTCATATAAAGAGAGTGTAATAAGTTCACATTATTTACCATGTAATACATATTGTATACCAAACCAGTTCTTGAAATTTGAGTGTGCCAAAAAATGTCTTTAAATGAGTCTAACATTACCTTTTGAATATACTTCTTTATCAAGCTTATTAGACTCTTTCTTAAAATGTTATAATTTTTAGCTTAAAATATTTAGGTAGACTTTGCATTTTTTGAAAATATTGAATTTACTGATATATATTTTTCTCAGAAATGTCCAGGATGACTGGGTTCCATCATTTTTAGATTTTTCAGCCAAAAATAAGATTTTAGTGCAGAGTACAAATGGAAGTCCCTTCTTGAGCTAGATGATGCTTAATAGTAGTACTTTGACACAGTGTATTTTTCTCAGAAATGGCCAGATGGCTGGATTCTGTCATTATTAGGTTTTTATCAGTCATAAAGAGGGTAAAAATAAGTCTCTTCTTCATGCTAGATGATGCTTCATAATGTTTTATGAATCAACCTGCTACCAAACTTTGACACAGTAGCAAAGCACAACAACACTTATTCAGTCAAAAATAATATTTTAGTGAAGGGGACAAACAGAAGTCCTTCAGCTAGATGATTTTATTAATCAACCTGCACCTGACACAGTAACAACACAACAACACCTATTCAGTCAAAAATAGTATTTTAGTGAAGGGTACAAATGGAAGTCCTTCAGTTAGATGATATTAAGTAATGTTTTATGAATCAACCTGCTATCAAACTAATTTGACACAGTTACACAGCACAACAAAAAACAAGATTTTAATGGAGGGTACAAATTGAAGCCCTCCTTCAGCTAGATGATACTTAGTAATGTTTTATGGATCAACCTGCTATGATAATGTGCAAACTTTGACACAGTAACATAACACAGTCAAAAATAATATTTAAGTGAGGGGTACAAACGAAAATCCTTGATATGTAATGTAATATAAATCAACCTGCAACCTGACACAGTAACAACACAAGCACAACAACAACAAAGCAAAGGTTACAGACTGAACAACAAAGAATGAGGCCTATTTATGCCTATAAACATCTAAATCAAACACATATATGATGTACTGAGCATCTGTTACATCTGACAAACACGCCTCCGCCACAGCTGATAACTACATTACCTTGTTTATTAGTATTGTCTAGATACTTCTACTAACTTCTGGTATGACGAGAATGACTATGGCATATGTAATGGTGCAGTACAGTGTAACATAGGATTTTTTAGAGGAGGCCATTTTCAAAATGCAGTATTCAATCAAGGATTTTTCAGAAAGGGCAATTTTCAAAAATGCTACTTTAAAACAGGATTTTTCTCAAAAACATTCCTCTAAAACGCCACAACTTTAATATTTTTCCAATCACAAAATGTTAAGTATGGCCCACTAAGGCATTAACACTGGGTCATTGGCAAAATAATGGATCAATGGCCCCTTCTAGAAAGAAGATTAATAGTGGACTGGAAACCAACAAGAGCTGTCAGAACTGTAGTCTGTCCATCAAAAACTTCAATTTTAAATATTAATTATCTGTTGATGCTGTAGGGGGAGAGAGGGTTTTGGGGGTTGATTTCAGAGGACGGTTGATCTAAATCTTGCAACGTTCCTTCATTATCCAACTGACTGCCTTGATATGATTGAGGGAAAGAATCTTGACTGCGGCATCCATCACTTAATTTTTCAGATAAAGAATATCATGAGTCAACCAAACAGAAGTTTTGAACTTGAAGTCAATGTTCCTTAAGGTTAATCCCTTTTTTGTGTAAAGTTAAACAATAAAAGATATTATTAAAAGAGGGGAAAGACCTCCAATTGTATCTTCATTAAATGTTTTTGTTTAAACTTAGCCCAAAAATGACAGAATCATGTCATTTTGAACCTTTCTGTGAAAAATAATTTTTCAAAATTTTTACATAGAATTCAATGGGGAAGTAGTAACACAAGAGGTCCAATAATGTATGGATCAAGTTATTTTAGTGGGTCATTTAAATGTCACAATGGCCTAGTTTCACCAAAAACGTTTAAGGTTCTTTATTGCTGATCTTTGGTATTATAAATAGTAATATCTTTCAATGTCTGTTTGTAGGGCTTGGTTTATTTTGCATCATTAGAAATATGATAACTAAAACCATATTAACACCACAGCTTGATGTATCAAAACAAAAACAAAGTGCATCTAATGCACAACAATCAGATGAGATTGGGGACACAGTATATAGGCCACTCCGGTAATTAGGCCATCAAGTATAAAGCCGGTTGCATGAAAAATACTTGTACAAGTTTTCTAGCAGATTAACTTATATTACACAATAGGTCCTGAATGATATCTACATGCAGTGTAAGAAAACCAGATAAAGATATTATCGTTTTGATCAATGGAATTAATCTACCAGCCAAGTCAGGTCATTGTACAGTAGGACTTAGACTGTTTACAAGTTCACAATGTTGATGGAGAAGCCTGTATACTGTGGTGTAGGTGTAATGACCTTGACACGGATTATATCCAATGTCATGATTGCTGTGTTTACATTCTTCTGAATCACATCCAAAACTGCCTAGTGATGTATAATGATGATGTATTCATAAAAAATCAATATATATTTTTAGTTCAGTCAGTGAGGTGTTATGTGTGTGTTTATACTGGGGAAAAAATCAATTCTGAATAGTTATTCTGATAAACAAGTTTTCCCCCCAAGAGACACGATTTAATCATAGCATTAGTACATCTTTATTTATATCATTCTTTTTACAGTTGGTTAAATGCTGTTTGATGTCGCATCAGCAATTTTTCTGCATTTGCAACCACAATTCTTTTTAAATCTCGATGATTAATCTAAACACGACCCTGTGTAGTGGACGAGTTTGTGCAAATTGTTTTTAAATGCTTTGTACTGTGCACAGCTTAAATCGACCTTTAGAGTGCTAGTACACTCGCCTGCAATGTCACAGATAAAAATCACAGGCCACTCAGTCTATACTGATTGTGGAGGAAACCACTGCTAGCCACGGAAATCCTCTGATTTGCATAAAGGGTCTGCCCCTAAGTGGTGACGGGGCACTGCTACCAAGAGAAATCCATCGACTTGACTTGACCGACAAGCAAACCATCAAACTTTTCTCACACTATGGTCTGCCCTGCCCCTATGTTGTAAGGGTCACTGAAATCTATAAGCACATGATTACGACCACACAGCCACAAGGGACCCCTAAGTGCTAAATGAGTTCGAGCAGATGTTTTTTTATTATATCTTTTTTTATTTCATTTGTACTTTTGCATGCTCGAAACAACTTAACTCAATGTTGATAACATAAGGTGGCTATGAATAGTATAATTCCCTGAGGAATTCCTTGAACTATTAAAATTCCACCATCCAAAGTTGTTTTGGTGATGTCTCAATATAACTTAAAAGTCAAATGTTAAATGTTCTTTTTTTTTCTTTCAAAAAATTTAGAATGTCGGTAAAATGATATTAATCATATATTGTACAATTTATTCAACACAAATATTTAAATAGATGTAAATGTATACATGTTTACACACTTTCACTTCTTGTGACGTTATGTCAATATTTTTCTAGGTCACCCTTATTGATTGATCATACCTGTGACCTTGTTTTGTCATCAGATTACTGTTTACATATAAGCATCAGGTGCAGAGTTACACCACAGTAACCTGAATTCACAGTCCTTTTGGTTTTTTTTCATCATATTACAGTTTACATGAATATAAACATTACATAGAGAATCGGGTGTAAAGTTACATCTCAGTAACCTGAATTTCAGTCCTCAAATTGTCGTCAAATAACTATGTGAGCATTACACACAGATCAGGTGCAAAGTTAGCTTTAAGTAACCTGAATTCTCGGTCCCTGATGTGATCACATGTATAACCTCATAGTTACAACATGACACATCTCGTTTCTGTAGAACTAGTTTCAAGACATGTCTGTCCAATTCTATAGACAAAGATGACCAACTATGCACAGTTGAAAACATATGAATACTTTGACTTTGACAGAAACTTTCAGTAGATCATATTCCTTATGAAGGACAGGAGTAGCTCCTCATCTGTCAATGACTGACCTGTATGAAAAATTTTGTTGATTTGTAATTTCTATAAAACAAAGGGGCTTTAATCTTAGTTAAATTCTGTCTTGGCCAAGTGGTCTAAAGCATGCACTTACGGATCACAGTTTCTCTCACAGACTAGGTTAGAGTTCAACTCCGGCAGATCCTGATGTCAGAAAGTTTGTCAGTTTGATTATCGAAGGTCAGTGGATTTCTAAGGACATTCCAGTTTCCTCTACCATCCTAGCACTCAATGCCTCAATATAAGTGAAAGAATCTGAACTGTGCATGAAACACAATTACTCCACTTAATTCTAGAAACATCCTTAAAACTGAAAGTGCAACAAACTTACAAACCTATGACTAAGAAACAAAGTCAATATTTTTTTTTATTGTGGGTCACTGTCTGTGTTGAAATTAGCATTTGTAACCAGCTGTTGCTGTGCATGATATCCTTTAATAAAATAGTCAATTAAAGAGATGAAGTAGTTTTACAGACTGTTCAGTGACCTGTAGCCTCTTTTAAGAGCAATCTCAACTCTGGAAAGAGATTTTAGTCTAAGCTTTTAGCTAGTCCACTCCTCTGATAAAGGCAGAACTCAAAAGTACACAATGGTAGCAGGTTCCGGGTTTAAGTATCAACCCAACCTTAAATTTGTGGTTACCGGTACATATATACATGTACATATAGACACTTACGTCAATATCAAAATTTTGATAATTAAACTATGTACATGTACATTTATGAGAAACTATTGTTTTAAAATTTTACAAAATCAAACTCAAAACCAAAATAAAGTAGTTGAAACAGAGAATAAGTATGGGGTTGAAACAGAGGTCAACACATTAAATAAAGAACTTATTGGAGTCACCTTGGCCCAAGCCCTAAAACAACAAACGACATTTCCTGCACCTTTATAGGTTTTATTTTAAAAATATCAATGTCTATATTTCAAAATACCTAGAATTTACTCTATATTCATAAATATGATATATCTGTGGTTAGCTAACAGCGAGCAATTTTTGGTGTAGATTTTAGAGCAAGGGCTCTCTCTAGATTGAACAGTGCGGGTCAAGGTACCATTCCTTGTCAAACACCTATTTATATTTAATTGTCCATGTCATTGTCAACTTGACTGATCAAATGTTATCTCCACATGTTTATGTGATGTACCGAAGATTACGGTAGACTGTGAAGTTTTTAATTGTAAATGCTGTATTTAATTTGAATATAGAAGGCATGTTTCCTGTTGGGCATGTGCCACACAAGTCACCAGGAATTCTCCAGAGGAGGTTTGCAGAGTATAGGTAGAAGATTTTGGAGCAAGAGTCATTGAACACTGTTGGTCAAAGCACCATTTCTTGCCAAACCCTATTTATATTTAATCACCAATGTCATTGTCAACTTGACCAAAGAAACATTATCTCCAAATTTTCAAGTGATATGGATTTTGGAGTAAAGGTCCATTTCTAGATTAGACAGTGTGGATCAAAGTACCATTCCTTGCCAAACACCTATTTATATTGTTCATGTCATTGTCAGCTTGACTGATCAAACGTTATCTTCACATGTTTGTGTGATGTATGGGTAGATTACGGTAGACTGATTTTAATTTTTAATACCGGTACTGTATTTTATTTGTATATAGAAGGCATGTTTCCTGTTGGGCATGTGCCACACAAGTCACCAGCAATTCTCCAGAGGAGGTTTGTAGAGTATAAAAAGAAGAAGAAGATTTTGAAGCAAGGGTCATTGAACAATGTTGGTCCAGGCACCATTCCTTGCCAAACCCTATCCATGTTATTGTCAACTTGACTGAAAAAAACATTATCTCCACATTTTCATGTGATTTAGACTCTGGAACAAGGGCCCGTTCTAGATTGAACACTGCAGGTCAAAGCACCATTCCTTGCCAAACACCTATTTATATTTAATCGTCCATGCCATTGTCAACTTGACTGATCAAATGTTATCTCCACATGTTTAGGTAATGTGACCAGTCAACAAGAACTCGTCAGGTCTACCTATATAATATTACCTACAATTACCGCTACACCTGTCTGGGGTTAGTGATTAGTGTACCTTTATCTAACATGTCAGTAGTAAACAAATGTCAGAATATGCTACCTATAATGAGGCAATGTCCTACAAGTACAAATTGCTAACCTCAGCAGACAGATAAACAACAAACAAACAACAAAAAAATAACATAACTATACCATAGGTAAACAAAATTGACCTGTCAACTTGACCTATAATCAAAATATTTGTTATGGACTAGTTCATTTGTGTATAGGAAACATGAGTGTTTATTTCCTTCCTCTACATCATGGGGAAACATGCAATTGTTTATGTTTAATCTTTGAATCTTTGCACAACCCATGTACTGGATAGATCATCTTAAATGTATGTTCCTAATGAGAGGTTAAATGGACAGGTCAAAATGCTTTCTGCTGATATATACAGTTCAGTAGTGCAGGTCTAAGCTGCTACGTCACACAAACACATCAGTCAGTCAGATTTTATGAGTTTCACAGTACAAAAGAATTTTTTTTTTTTAAATATATATACAGACACATATATCCATTTATCTTGTGATGTTTCTGTCAAAGTAGGTTAAGCATCAAATTCTGAATAAAACATGAATTATATGTCTCATTAAAATTCATGAACTGATGTATATAAAAGAATATTATTACAGTTAACACTTTATAGTGTTTAATGGATCTACGTCACAGTACTGAAAAATAACAATCTTGTTTATCTATGAAAGGTTTGATCTGAAGGTAAATAACATTTTAAGATGGAAAAGGATAAAATAAAGAGTATATTTGTGCAAATTTGTCGCATTTCTGAAAACAACAATGTTGTTTATCTCGCTTAGATTTGAATATGAATAACATATTTTAAGTTTTTAAAAAAAAATAACAAAGTAATAAAGAAACACTTTCATATTTATTACTGTCTGATTTTAAAATTTGAATTTAAAAGTTGAGATTTATAAGAGAAATTGGGCAATGGATCAATCAGTAAACAACAGTACACCATAGTGCAGTGCAGCACAATACAGTGCACTACATTGCAGTATGGGTACAGTGCAGAACATCACCGCACAGAGCAACTTGTATTGTTGCATTACACTTGCCACCTTGAATGTTAACAGTTATTCAATAACCAATTTAAAATTTAAAACCCCTTTGTAGTACAACATATGTTGGTTTTACATTCAATTTGTTTACTTCTCCTTTTATGAGGCTTAATTATGGTGCAATCATGAGAAAACCTCTGAAAAAACAATAATTTAATAAAACTTAACAAGGGCTTTTAAGTTGTTTACAACAAGTAAAAAGAACATGTGTGCCTAATTCAGCAAACAAGAGTAACACTATCCATGTATAACTATTTTAGTAGGTCACCTTGATGTCTGAAACTAAGTGTCTTGCATGTTCAGAAGAGATTTTTAAATATTTTCACTTTTTCTTCCCTTTATGGGACTTTTTTGGATAACCCCTTCATTTTGAAAATCTAAAACCCCTTTATCTAGATATCATTACATTTACTGCAAAATTTAAATCATCGAATTTGTCAGAGTGGCTTTGGAGAAGATTAAAGTGTAAAATGATAATGGGTCATGCAGGAAGCACAACAGAACAGACGGCAAAGGGTGAACCATTGCAATAGTTCATCTGAGCTTAATATGTAAACAAGAAAGAGTAGAACAGGATTTATTCATAACTCAACTAAAACTACGAGATGTGCTTTTGGATGGCAGACAGACTTGAAAGTCCAAGTTCCTCAGAGATGGAGGCTTTGTAGCAGGGATGAAGCTTAACTATTTTGAGTTAGGGGCCCAGCTTACTTCAGAAAAGAAGTTTTAATAGTAATGAATAGCTAAGATGTAGTTAAACATTAAGGGGCCCCAAACTGATTTTTAGGAGCCATGGGCTACTGGGCCCCTGATAAAATCCATCCCTGTGTAATATCAACATGTACCCATTATGCTCTTTACAAGATGAGTCTTTATGATCCACAGACCATGTGTCAATATCACCGACTTATTCTTCACTTTATAGGGTGATTACACTTGCAATACGTATATTTTGCCTGAAGCCAAGTTCCGGATTTTTATCTTATTTTTTGCTACCGGTATATCAAATAACCAATGAATTATTTAAGAAAGACTTTGAAATTGTTTTAAATTAGTTAGTTGAAAATAGATAAAGTGATTTTGAATGCTGCCTCAAAACTATTATTAGTATTAATCTTAAACTTAAAACACATTAAAATCGGTTAAAGAAATCAATACTGTCTATGACCCATTTTAAGCTATATGACTAATTTGTCCTGAATAAATTAGGTTTCACCTTTGCAGGAAGAAAAACACATGCAACATGTGCATAGATCAAGTATCAAGGGCAATCTTATTGATTTATGCTTCATAACAAAATTTGTAAGTTCACAACAAATTTCTCGGTTTCCACAAATTTACAATTAGTCCCTTTTGAAGGACTTCTCAGTAGCCAATGACGATTTTGACTATCCGGAATGGAAACATAAAATTTGTAATAAAAGAAAAAAACACATTCTAGTTAATACAAAATGAGTCTTAAAAAATTGCAAGAGATGTCTAAATCATAGAGGGGGAAACCTTGGTGGCCAAGTGGTCTAAAGTTGAAGTGGATAACAAGTTCACAATGTCTCTCCTCAACTACTTTCAAATCTCACTCTAGACATATCCTAGTGTGAGAAAGTCTGTCAGTTCACGTACTGAAGGTTGGTGGTTTTCTCTGGGCACTCAGATTTCCCTCACCATTTCAGAACTAACCACCTCAATAGAAGTGACAGAAACTTCACTTGGGCATAAAATCCCATTACTCCACTCCACTCTATTCTAAATTGTGTTAAATTGTGTTATTCTTAATTGTGTTTAACAGTGTTAAAAGACATTCACTGGGTAATTTAATAACATCCTCTTCAGACTTAATTGACGTATTGCCGGCCACACCCACAATACTTCCGACACTGGCCGCCATCACGGTACCAAAGCAGTGTCAGTGACATCATTAAACCGCAAATTCATGCCGAGTTTTCATTCTTTTTGCGTGTAATTCAAGCATGTCGACCCTTTGTCGGAACATAGTGGGCATGGCCGGTTATCTGTCAATTGGGAGTAAAAAATTTAGTCAATTATGGTACTTACAGTCTGAAGCACTGTCTCATTGCACCTCTGTTGAATGGCTGAAAATGAAATTAACATGTAGATATATATATTTATATATATCTAGGGAATAAAGAGGCAGTGGTGGAAACAACTGTCAGTCGGAGAGTCTATAACTGGTAACTTTTGGGAAGGACCGGTTTCTTTTTCAATACTCCCCTATATACCACAATAGAAAATGTTGAAATTATCAAACAAGGACTGGTTTGAAATTTGTAAAAATTGTGACAATACACTAAAGCGTCATGATACGAGAAGACACATATAGTGATACACATTTGTCTTCCATATAAAACTACTGACAAAACTAAAACAGTGATTTTTAATCTTAAAATCAGGATTTCAAATCTCTTATACTCTCTATTACAAGCTGATATGGGACAATATTTTCGACAAGAGAGAAAAGTTTCATAATACTAAATAAATTCATTATGAACAAATTTTGCATGATTTAATTTTAAAAACTGTATATATCTATTATTTATATATATATCTACAAACAAGCCATAACAAAAATAAATGTAGTAAAATAAACAAATAAACAAATTTACCTGTTTCTCTATCTTGACTCTGACTTCATCCTTAACCCAGCTCTTTTTGTGTGGATTATATCTGTGTCTTATACATTCTTCAGTCTCTAGTTCATTAGTCTTGAAATCTGACCATGGATCATGTATTGTTTTAGCCTTCCTTATTGCCTTTAGCCAGTTCCCATGTGCACGAGTTATATTCACTTTCAAGTTCAAAGCATTTACCTTTGCAACATGAGCATTTACGTTATTCAAGTTATTAATGGTCGCAAGAGACTTGTTAAGTCTTCTTTGGCGTAATGTCATAAGCGCTTTGGGCTTTTCTTCCGATTTCAACCTTTCCTCTCTTTCAACCTCGCTCTCCGTATCTTCCCTTTCATCAGATGCATCTGGAGAATATTCACTCTCCTCGTTGTTATTGACAAAATCCTCATCGTCGTCCAAAAATATGGGGAAGATTTCAAAGTCGGATTCTGACATTTTGGTGGTTGAGTATTCTGTATCTTTTGTTGTTGTTACTTAAATTTTATAATTTGACTTCTGAGCATTTATCAAAATTCCCTGAGTTCTAACAAAATATACTTCATATTTAGCTTACAGTTGATGGAATTACGATTGTTTGGTGTGCCATTTTCAATTCTGTACTGTCTCATTTTTGAGATACGAGACTGGTTTCTCAAGAACCGTATGGTCACCTAAAAAATACAAGGTGTAATTTATATTACCGGTATACAACATGTACAACAATTCAGAAACTTGTTTTTAAAATATCTATGTAACAGGAAGGAGAAAATTTGAAGGGTTAGACCAAAAATCGAATATGGTACTTCCTACACTGCTCCCACATGGTCCCCTGAATTCCCTTGGATGGATTATATAATTTATATTATGGCCACAATTGCCAGTCCACCATTTCACAGAACAACAGTGGCCACCAAACTATATCAGGAAGGAGAAAAATGCCAAGGTCAGATTAGATCTCCAGCACTATAGGCAAGCGCTCTATTAGCTAAGCTTGGCAGACATGACTTGAAACAGAATGAGCAAACTGGAGCAAAGTAAAAATAAGCTACACAGACTGCTTAATCTATTTTGTTGACTCAAATGTTAAGGATGAGACTTAATTTTAATGTATTAGGTCTAAATGCAAGAGGAAAAAGCAGAACATGGGCAATGAATACCAATTTATTACTTCACAAAATTGAGAAATATCATAATAATAGTATCAAATGAAATATGAGCACAACCGAAGAAAAATATATGACCTGAAACACAAAGATGAAGTCTTACAGCGGTGTCATGTACAGTAATTAACAGTAAGTAGTAATACCAAACATAAGTGACATTGTGTGCTGACTTAGCAAATCCCCATTGCTAAAAATAATCTTCAAAACAAAGTAACATTTTTCTTCCTTTTTCAATGATCATGTGACAGGGTGACATCAGAATATCATTTATAGCAAAATAATTCAATAACTTGGTCTTTGGGTTCTTAAACAATTAAACACTTATGAAAATATTTTATTTAAATGACTTAACTGAGTTGTAAATTAAATCCACTGCATCATTTGGCAATAATAATTTTTACTCAAGTGCTAAAAATGGACACCACAACATAAAAGTTTACACAATATTCATTGCACACAACAACTTCTCGAACAGTCGAATGTTGACAACTAAAATTCATGGCATCAATCAATTTATTAAATATAGAACAAAAATCCTTACCATACAAATCTCTCTCCTGTTACTGTAAAATACTGTCAAACGATAAACACATCCACATGGACACGTGTATCTCACAAGCAGTTGTAAATACTCTGTGTTTGCCTTTTATTCCCAACAAGATTAGCCTTCACCTTGATCATGTTCAGCGTGTAAACATCTAAAAATAAATACCGTTCGGAATACTCGGGTTTTGACGTGCAGTTTTCAAGGCCAAGTTTAGAGAAATATTTAATCTATGACAGGTGTTCCCGCTTTTTTGTAAGTGTGTGTAAAAATTTCAATAGATTGAAATTCAAAAACTTATTGAATGGATCTTTGTGATTTCAGTAAATCATATAAATTAAAAATATTTATTCAGTTTTGACGGTTGGTAGCGTGGCCGAGTGGTCTAAGGCGCTGGTTTTAGGCACCAGTCTCAATGAGGCGTGGGTTCGAATCCCACCGCTGCCAGTAATTTTTCTCACTTTTTCGTTCATTTGTTGTTTCTCGACTTACAATCATTATGAAAAAATCAAATAACGATAATTCTAAGTATTATAATGCACCAAAACGATCAAAAGGCATAGAAAAATGATCATGTGTCGAAACATATCCTTCCAGAGCACCTGGCCTCACTTCCCTGGAGGAAGTTCATATGTCTAACCTAACTTGTCTATTCCAAAGTTTTTGCTATGCTTCTGGAGTGATTCAGACATGGATTAGTATGTTTGTTTTTATTGATACTAGCAGCGACACTTAATACAGTATTAATCTTTTTTGAGATGCAAGGGAGAAATCAAAGTTGCCAAGAAAAAGAGATTTTAAAAAGTTATTATGTTCGATTTTTTTCCAAAAATTAATTAATGAATTAAAGTAAATTAATAATAAAAATGTTTTAATAATAAATAAAAAAGAAAAAATAACTTGTCATCTTGCTGTCTCTGAACCAGGATATGAGAATTTAAGACTCTCCCTGTGTCATCCAAGTCACTGAGATAGGATACTTGTGGAAAACCTTTGACTATGTCAGTCCAATCACTGAGAGTAAGGACACAGGCTTTTTGGCAACACAATTGACTATGTCAGTCCGGTCCCTCGAGAGCAAGGACATAGCTTTGGGGAACACATTTGACTGTGTTAGTCCAGTCACTTGAGAGCAAGGACATAGCTTTTGGGGAACACATTTGACTGTGTTAGTCCAGTCACTCGAGAGCAAGGACACAGGCTTTGGGGAACACATTTGACTGTGTTAGTCCAGTCACTCGAGAGCAAGGACACAGGCTTTGGGGAACACATATGACTGTGTTAGTCCAGTCACTCGAGAGCAAGGACACAGGCTTTGGGGAACACATTTGACTGTGTTAGTCCAGTCACTCGAGAGCAAGGACATAGCTTTTGGGAACACCATTGACTGTGTCAGTCCAGTCACTGAGAGCAAGGACATAGCTTTTAGGAACACCACTGACTATGTCAGTCCAGTCACTTGAGAGCAAGGACAGAGCTTTGGAGAACACCCTTGCCTACGTCAGTCCAGTCATTCAAGAGCAAGGACATAACTTTGGGGAACACCTTTGACTGTGTTAGTCCAGTCACTGAGAGCAAGGAAAGAGGCTTGGGGAACACCTTGTCAATGTCAACCCAGTCACTGAAAGTTTAGACAGATGCTTGGGGGAACACCTTTGACTATGTCAGCAATCTCGCTGAGAGCTAGGATAGAGGCTTGGGGAACACCTTTGACTATGTCAACCCAGTCACTAAGAGCTAGGATAGAGGCTTAGGGAACACCTTTGACTACTAGTATGTCAACCCAGTCACTGAGAGCAAGGATGGAGCCTTTGGGAACACCTTTGACTATGTCAACCCAGTCACTAAGAGCTAGGATAGAGGCTTGGGGAACACCTTTGACTATGTCAACCCAGTCACTAAGAGCTAGGATAGAGGCTTAGGGAACACCTTTGACTACTAGTATGTCAACCCAGTCACTGAGAGCAAGGATGGAGGCTTGGGGAACACCTTTGACTATGTCAACCCAGTCACTAAGAGCTAGGATAGAGGCTTAGGGAACACCTTTGACTACTAGTATGTCAACCCAGTCACTGAGAGCTAGGACAGAGTTTTTGGGAACACCATTCGGCATTGACTATGTCAGCCCACTCACTTAGAGCTAGGAATGAGCTCTATCATCCTTGACTATATCATCCTCTGTATATGTCAATCCAGGCACAGAGAGCTAGGATAGAGCCTTTGGGACACCTTTGACTATATTAACCCAGTTATTGAGAGCTATGTAAGAACCTTGGGGAACAACTTTGTCTATGCAGCCATGTCACTGAGAGCTAGAATATAGAGCCCAAAAAGAGCCTTGGGGAACACACTTGACTGCATTAACCCAGTCACTGAAAACAAGGACAGAATCTTGAGAAACAACTTTAACTATGTCAGCCAAGTCACTGAGGCGTAGATAAAGCCTTAGGAAACCCTTGATTTTTGTCAGCCCAGTCACTGCAAGTTAGAAGGATTTGTTGTGTTTTATCACTGTGATATTGGTGTAACAAAAGGATGACAGAGTCAAGCCAAGCATTAAGCAGAGTTTATCAAAAAGTAGATGTTGTTGGGCTGTGGAAGAAAATAATAATCAGTGCAGTAGCAATAGATACCAAGTCTATTACTGACACAGTGTTTGTTTCCAGTCTTCAAGCAGTCTCAATAAGAGAATCTTAAAGCATATTTTATTCTTATTATTAGTAACCATGTTCAGATTTATTGGGGTTTTATATGTCTCTGTTGGAGGTGTTGATCTAGTTGGGGAACACCATGTTTGACTTTCCTGAACAAAGTGGAAGCGCTTTCTATTTTGTGTAAAATAACACAAATTCTATTACATTTGAAAACATCATTATACTTTTACCATCATTTGCAAGAACACACAATGGAGGTTTTTCAGTTAGAGTGCTCCTAAACAAGAGGGTGCTACATGCGAAGTAGAAGAATTATATGCTATTTCATAGACTACATTTATAACTTTTCAATATAGGAAAAATAATCTTGTTTACTACAATACGGCCCTATTGTTTCTATTTTACCTTTGTTTATCTATGAGTTTATATTGTTTTCGAAGATTCTTCACTTCCTAATTGATTTGACATTGATCAAGGAAATTAATGCCGAGGACATCACCAGTTGGAAAAACAGCAGAAGAATTTTCCAGCCGGCGATCTGTTTTCACTCATAAAAATTGTTAAAATATTGATATTGATACAAACATTGTTATCCAAAAATATTTTCGACAATTTTCTGAATACCTAGGTAAGTTATGTTGGGATGAGTGTTCATTTTACACATTTATAGTTTATGCGCAATAATTTGTTTGTGTGTAACAACACACCCCCCCGGTTCATCTAAAAAAAACGTGTGCTCAAAATATTTTACATTCCTGTGTTCTAACAAAAGCTTTGTGATCAAATTGATTTTTGAGAAATAAACATAAAATTTAACAAAATCATGAACAAAATTACTTAAAATTTCTCTCTTTGGTCTTAAAAAATTTCTAAACAACAATGGAGATTTACTGTAGGAACCACCGTGACTGTGACAGTGAAATTCTCTTATCAAATAAATTTGAATAAAGATCGATATTTTTCACTTACTTGTACCTAGTCGTAATAGGAAATCTGTATGCGCATCCACGATTAGCCCAAAATATATCTGCATAGGGAAAAACGTTGGTGCTATGGGGATTTAACATGTTGAAAACCCATGCAAATGGCGGATTCTGTTGCGCATATGACATCAAGGACATCACTTCCGGTGTAAACATCGTCATTTTCGCATGTGTAAAATCCCCCTACCGCCAACATTTTCCTTTTTACAGACATACTTTATGACAATCGCGGATGCGCATACAGATTTCCTGTTACGACTAGGTTCAAGTAAGTGAAAAATATCAAACTTTATTTAAATTTATTTGATTTTCTATGGATATAAAGAGAATTTCACTGTCACAGTCACAGTGGTTCCTACAGTAGATGTCTACAGTAGTGATTCTTGCATGCCACCTAGCGATTATTCTCTTGTCTTACAACCAAACCACATACATTAAAAAATCTTCATTTAATTTTTTCTGAAAAATCAACTCAATATTGTTGTCATTTAAAAAATTTAATCATTCTATGCGATTTTATATTTTTAAAATGTGAAGATCTTACCTGTCCTTATGTATAAAATGTTACTGTCCGTTTACTCTGCTGCAGAATAAGGAAACATGCAAACATTTCACTGATTTTCAATGGCCCTGTTGGAATTCCCCGCATACTAAAAATACATTGATGTGTAAAAATAGCACGTAAATTTCCGGCAAAATTTTGATTGGCCCGTAGTGGAATTCACTTTGGATCCGTTAGACATTTGATGCCGATGTCCTTGGCATCAGTAGCTTGTCATAATGGCTAAACAGCAAAGTAATATTGGCGATTTTCTTAAGTGTACAAGGAAAGAAAAATAATCAAAGGCACCCGATTCAGAACCTGTGCAGTCTGGCTCATCTGACTTGACATTTAAAAGAGAACAAGGGTTTTTAACAGCATGGTTAACAGGGTATCCATGTGCGAAATACATTACAATCCAAAAAAGGTGATGGCTTGTGATTCATGCATCCATGCATCGAAAAACAATGCATTCACAGTCGGTTGTAACTTGTAACAATTTTCAAAATTCAACATTATTGCGACACCAGGACAATATATAATCATAAATATATAATTAATACTTTTAATTTAATTCAGTTATGGGACCCACATTTGAAAGTTTGGACCCCATTTATTTTTTTAAATTGGATTCCTAAAAACCCACAATTTTGAATGTTGTGTAAAACCCTGTTTGAGATTCATTTTTTCAGAAATTTTGGAAATGTGTCAAACATGCTAAAAGCACATGGCAATGTTTACATCCAAAATGTGGTCTTCCCATAGGAAGTGCATGGTGCGACAGAAGTCTTTACGTGGGAAATATAGTGCTATAGTCAACCAATTCAGGTTTAAATTTTTGCAAACCTAAGAACCTCTCACCTTGGCAATATTGCAAAGTACAACCTATTAACAAATTTAATTGAGCATGGTCTAAGGAAAGACCTTTGGGTTTATTATATGAACTACTTTTGACCGCCCCACATCTGGCCTTATCACGACTGAGGTCTTCTACCGTTGCTAAATTTCAAGGATTTTTGGTTTACATAAATAACATGGTTTTGCTGAATTAAGTGGCATTGACTCAAATTTGTTCTGGGTGGCAATTTTACAAGTTGCTCCAATTTTAATGAAATTTGGTTTACATGTAAATATACTGAGTTAGATATCAGCGACAAAATATTGTTTTAAGTGATGACCGCCATTTTTCTGCCCATAATGCGTTGGGTGCCAGATGAGCCTTTCAGGCTCCTGGGAGCCTCTTTAGTTCCATGCTCCTTTCCTTCTCAATTTTGATTTTACATGCTAAACAGGAGGTACTTACTGTTCCAGAGCACCCAGCCTCACTTCCCTGGTCAAAGTTCACATGATTAACTTAACATGCTAGTTCTCAAAGTATTTACTTTGCTTTGTGATTGTGATTTTGATGGAACAATATGTTTGTGTTTAATCAGCACAAACATGTGATATTCATTGATTCTGATTTAAATATTCTTTGAATTCAATCCAAGTACCTTGAATTATCAGCCTTTTGTACTTGAGAATATAACCTTATTATAATAAGATTTAAATAGTGCATGTAAAACTTATACCACAAGTTGGTAAGAGTTATTGCCCTGTGAGTCTTTATTTTTTGCCATCCAAATTGATCAGATTTGATTCTTTCCTATATACATAGGTTGTAGGGTAATGGAGTTTGAGACCCAAGCTATGTTTCCATTCCTGGTAGCCAAAATCACCATTGGCTACTAATTTCTGTGGAATTCTTTCAAAAAGTAACCTATTTTAGCAAATTTGTGGAAAAATACTTTTTAAAGTTAAAGTTAAAGTCTGTCCCGAGCCATTAGGCCCATCAGGCCGGAGCTTATCCCGGTTTAGGTGGCGTTAAGCAACTGAGAGTACAAGACTCTCCCCTGAATGGGACGCCGGTCCATCGCAGGGTTAACCCCCAGCATTTTGCTGGTACTCATTTATTTTTCAGCTGAGTGAACTGGAACAACGTGAAATTAAGTGTCTTGCTCAAGGACACAACACATCGCCCGGTCCAGGGATCGAACCCATGACCTTCGAATCATGAGTCCAACGCCTTAACCACTAGGCCACGCGCTTCCACAAAAAAAAAAAAAATATAATAATACTTTAAAAAGGACTATATTTTCACAAATTTTGAAATTTGGCTACTAATTATTTTAAATTTATGGAAACCTAGCCCAAGTCTAGATTCTTTCAGTTATATTGAGATGGTCAGTTCAGGGATAAAGGAGGAAACCGGAGTGCTTAGTGAAAACCACTGGCCTTTGCCAAGCAGACTGACAAATTTTCTGGCACCAGAATCTGTCCCAAGTGGAATTTGAACCTAGGTGGTGAGAGGTGTTGTGATCACGTCCTTTGACCCACATTGCCACCAAGGCCCCCTTAGAAGTTGTAAATTTTGTTGCTTTGTTATATCAGCCTACATCGTTTATTTCTGTTGAAATTGTGTAAACAATACTGCAGTACAACATACATACATGTGCAGAGTACATATATGTCATTATTGTTGATACAAATGTACTGTAAAACTGATGTTGTATATTGCAGTCACAACTTTTCACAATTTTCTATCATGAAAAAAGGCCACTTAGGTATTGATGGCCTTCTTGTCTAAATTATATACAAGAAAAATTGAACTGACTTTGAATTTCAGTGGTATATGGTAGTGATATCCAAATATTTTTGTGAAAAACTGATTATCTGTCCACTTAGACCATCCAATTGATGTATCCCGGGCCACACCCACAATGTTCCGTCAAATGGCCAGATGCTTGATTTACACGCAAAAAGAATGAAGACTCAGCCTGAATAGCGCCATTTAATGACGTCACTGACACTAGTACGTCATTCGTTGCCGTGATGCTGCTTTAGTACCGTGATGGCGGCCAATGTCGGAACATTGTGGGCGTGGCCGGCGATATGTCAATTATCAACTGCAAAATATCAAAAATCCATTATCAGATGGGGAAAGGGAAGCAACTCTTGCTGTCCTGGATAGCTGTTTAAGGTTATATCAGAGATATACTAGCTAGTTATTCAGCTGAAATTATGAATGAATCTGAATCACTTCCTGGAAGACTGTACTTTCACTGAAGCAATAACATTTCATGAATAATCAGATACGTAGTGATGTTTATGTATCATGATGGATAAGGTATTTCCTTAATAATGAGCTGTCTAGGTTTTGTTGTAAATAAAATTCCAGGATGTACTGATCCAGTTCATACAGTGACCGGTATTAGTACTTCTCAAAAATCTGAAATTTTCAGTTTGAAATTTTTGGATATATTTTGGTTATTAGAATAAGGCCTTGTTTGATAAAAAATCAAATCAGATATTTTCCAGTAAGTATAATACAGTTACATTTGTTTAATTTGTTTTAAAACTATTACTTGTACAGTATTTTTTTTTTTTTTTCAAATTTGTTTATTTGCTTATTTTTAGACTACAGTATTGAAATTTGTTGTTACAATTCTAGATGAAGTTCAGTAATTGTGTTAATGTCCCAATCAAGAATATTTCACTTATATTGAGTTATCACCAGCTATAGAGGAAGGTGCAGAAATTTTCCTGTTTGTTGCACTGATGGCATTATTATTATTATAGATGGATGACAGTGTTTTATTTAGGAAATCAGTACATGTAATAAGATAAATGATGTTGGCTGTTGTTTCACAATTGCCCATCTTATGAGTTTGCAGAATTTTAAAGGTTAGGCCTGGTAATGACTGGAAACAGTTGTCATAAGTGTGTAACTTCACCAATAGGTTTTAATGTCTTTATCAATACATATTATAGTAGAGCAGATAAGTCCATTTTTTTGGCCAAATCGTTCAGTTTGTGATACAAGCATGAAACTTGGTGTACATATTGCCCAAGGGTAACTATTAACAAAACACTGTCTAGCCACTCGAACAATCCAATATGGCGGTCAAAATCCAACATGGCCGCCAACCGGTGTTACAAATCTCAATTTTTCAAATTTCATCATATAATGTTTGATTTTTTTTACTATTGCAATGGCTTTTTAAGATATTTTAGTGTTTTAACACTTCCATTTTCAAATAAAAAAGCATTATTCTAATTTTTACCCATACTTCACATATATTATGATACAGTTTATTTTGCGAATAGAGTGGATATCATGCACTACCAGGGCACACTGGTGATATTTCACTGCTGTTTAACTCAGCATGGGGTTCAGTGTCAGCTAATTACAATTAGTATCCCAAATGTTATCTAATCCGCCCCATTTATGATTAGATAGCCGCACCTGAATTGACAGGATGTGCCAGCGCGGGAGAGCCAAAAGTAGCGGGGCTATAGCTACTTGGATGGTGTACAGATCGCACGGGATTTATGACATTGGATGAACGATCGGGCTAGGTGTAGGACTCATGGTACGAACCTAGTCGTATCCCATACCTCAAAGTGCATAGGTATTGTGAATAGCGCTCAACATTTTGGTAAAAGGCGGTAAAAGGATAAACCCTCAGCCTTCCACCATACGGTAAATAGTGTTTTGAAAAATGTCACAGTCTACCTCACATACAAATTGGGACAAATGCTGTCTTTGTCAGACAGACTCGTCTGAGAAACTTATTTCTACTAAAGCTGGATATTTTAATATAGCTCAAAACATTCCACTCTTCCATGCCATTAATGCTCTACCAATACCTCTGAACCCTGCTAGATTAAATGAAGGAGAGGGTATTGAGGAAACACTGAACACAAATAATGCAAAATATCATAACAGCTGTAGGCTTTTGTTCAACAACACCAAATTAGACAGAGTCCAAAAAAGAAAACATCAGTTGAAAGCTGCGAGGAAATTCCCACAAAAGTACGTCGGATGTCACAAGATTTCAAATCGCTGACCATTTGTTTTTTGTGCGAGAAACACGATTCCTCATCTACACTTAGGCAGGCAATGACAATGAAACTGAATGAAACGTTGAACCGGTGTGCGACAACTCTTGAAGATTGCAAACTTCTTGCAAAATTTAGTGCTGGTGATGTAGTTGCACAAGAATTGAAATACCATCCCGCCTGTCTTACAGCTCTTTATAATAGGGAGAGAGCACATATGCGTATTCTACAGAGTGAACAATCCTCCACTGACTCCCTTGATAAGTTTTATCCTCTGGCTTTTTCAGAGCTTATAATATACATCATGGATATGAAAGTTGCCAATGAAGAAACAAATCCCATAGTATTCAGACTTGCAGATTTAGTATCACTTTATAAAGAACGACTACAACAACTTGGTGTTCTCTCACCAGAAGTTAATTCTACAAGACTTAAGGAGCAAATATTGTCACGTATTCCAGAGCTTGAATCATACCAAAAAGGCAGAGATATTCTACTTGCTTTTAAGAAAGATGTAAGTTCTGTGTTGTCAGACCTCAACAAATACAGTGAAGCTATCCATCTCGCTAAAGCAGCTCATATTATTCGGAAAGAAATGTTGAATCACAAATCTAAATTTAAAAATGAATTTAATAATGAATATGTAGAGAAATCAATACCATCCACACTTCTTCAGTTAGTATGCAGCATTGAGCATGGCGTGGATATCAAATCTCATCTTGCTAATGGCATAGTACCATCAGATTTTGCTATGGCACAGTTGTTGCAATATAACTGTTACGCTAAATACAGAGCAGGTTCTGAATACTGCAGACACTCTAAAGATCGAGAAACACCATTTGCAGTTTATATCGGACTTTTAGTGTTTGCTAAGGTAAGAAAGAAACAGCTGATCGATATCCTTCATGAACATGGTATCTGCATATCCTATGACAGAGTACTTGAAATATCTGCTCAATTAGGGGAATCGGTCATAAATCAATATTTCGAAGAAAAGAAGGAGTTGTATGTCCTCCAGTGCTGAGAAAATATCTTTTCACTACTGCGGCGATGGATAACATAGACCATAATCCATCAGCAACGACTGCAACTACCTCATTCCATGGTACAAGTATATCTTTGTTCCAACATCCAACTTTTGAAATTCAAGGTGAGATTAGACCATTTATTCCAGTGACAAACAGTAAATCAAAACAAGTTCCAGAGCTTCCTGAATCGTTCTCCAATGTGCCACCTGCATTTTTCAAGACAGAGAATCCACAGCCATCAGAAATTGCAAACGTTCCTAAACCAGTTTCAAGACTTGCTAATATCATGATTCCAGAATACGACTGGCTTCAGACTGTTTATCTGGCTGAAAATATTAATGATGAAGTAAATATATCTTGGTCAGCCTTCCATGCATCCCAGAAAAGGAGTCAAGACTTTGAAATATCTATAACATCGCTTCTTCCTCTCCTGCGAGACCAAGCTCATTCCGTTGCTACAATAAAACATGTTTTGAACAAGGTCAAAGACAGTGTGGCATTTCTTAATCCAGGTCAAACACCTGTCATTGCCGCTGACCAGCCACTTTTTGCCTTAGCCAAACAAATCCAATGACACTGGCCAGATCAATACGGAGAGGATAAAGTAGTTATTATGTTTGGCGGGCTTCATATAGAAATGACAGTACTTAAGTCTATAGGATCTTTGCTATGGCACAGTTGTTGCAATATAACTGTTACGCTAAATACAGAGCAGGTTCTGAATACTGCAGACACTCTAAAGATCGAGAAACACCATTTGCAGTTTATATCGGACTTTTAGTGTTTGCTAAGGTAAGAAAGAAACAGCTGATCGATATCCTTCATGAACATGGTATCTGCATATCCTATGACAGAGTACTTGAAATATCTGCTCAATTAGGGGAATCGGTCATAAATCAATATTTCGAAGAAAAGAAGGAGTTGTATGTCCTCCAGTGCTGAGAAAATATCTTTTCACTACTGCGGCGATGGATAACATAGACCATAATCCATCAGCAACGACTGCAACTACCTCATTCCATGGTACAAGTATATCTTTGTTCCAACATCCAACTTTTGAAATTCAAGGTGAGATTAGACCATTTATTCCAGTGACAAACAGTAAATCAAAACAAGTTCCAGAGCTTCCTGAATCGTTCTCCAATGTGCCACCTGCATTTTTCAAGACAGAGAATCCACAGCCATCAGAAATTGCAAACGTTCCTAAACCAGTTTCAAGACTTGCTAATATCATGATTCCAGAATACGACTGGCTTCAGACTGTTTATCTGGCTGAAAATATTAATGATGAAGTAAATATATCTTGGTCAGCCTTCCATGCATCCCAGAAAAGGAGTCAAGACTTTGAAATATCTATAACATCGCTTCTTCCTCTCCTGCGAGACCAAGCTCATTCCGTTGCTACAATAAAACATGTTTTGAACAAGGTCAAAGACAGTGTGGCATTTCTTAATCCAGGTCAAACACCTGTCATTACCGCTGACCAGCCACTTTTTGCCTTAGCCAAACAAATCCAATGACACTGGCCAGATCAATACGGAGAGGATAAAGTAGTTATTATGTTTGGCGGGCTTCATATAGAAATGACAGTACTTAAGTCCATAGGATCTTTGCTGGAAGATAGCGGCTGGACAAGTGCTCTAGTTGAGGCTGATATTGCATCTGCTGGAACAGCTGACTCTTTCTTGTCTGCATCAAGTGTAACTAAAACCCGGCAAGCACACCAAATCACAGCATGCTCCTTGTACAAGCTCCTGAAGGAAGCGTATGATAACTACGAGGAACAAACTACTGATGAACACGTACTGACCTTTGAAAATTGGCGTAATTCAAGAGAACAACAGAGTCCACAATTCCAATTCTGGTGTATGGTACTACAGATGGAGCTGATAATTATGACCTTGGTGAGATCATTCCGGGAGGCAGATTTCAAACTTTATAAGGAATCCCTTTATGAACTTATGCCTTACCTATTTGCCAATAATAATGTCAAGTATGCACGTTGGCTATCTGTTCATCTCAGGGACATGTTGTGTCTTGCCGATCAGCATCCAGAAGTTGCCAGGCAGTTCCATGGGGGTAATTTCGTTGTTCATAAATCAGACAGAAATTTCTCTGCTGTTGCAATTGACCAAGCTCACGAGCAAAACAATGCTATAATTAAAGGAGACGGAGGAGCTGTTGGTCTTACAGAAGACGAAAAAGCTCTTAGGAGATGGATGGTAGCTGGACCTGAGGTAAGTCGTCTTGTCTCTACCTATGAAACAGTCAGTGGTGCAAAAGATGCAACAAAAAGTACCCGTCACCATGAAGAAGGGGAGACATTCCAACATACCTTTTTTGAGAAAACACAGAAACTTACCACTGTTATGCGCGAGATGGGTAATCCTTTTGAGGAAGAATCTGAGGATCTTCTTGTTTTGGATACAAAAGACATCGCTGATGCTAGTGTTTCGCAGTTAATGAAAACACATTATCACAGAGGAAAAACCCAATTTGACTTATTTATGTCAGATCTTTGTAAGGATGCTTCTTCTTTCTATGTTCCTATAAAGAAAAACTGCATAAAATTCTTCGATCAGCGTTCCAAATCTGACTCAAAAATTACATCCAAAGTTAAACTACTAAAGGACAACTATCAACTTTTTTCTCGTCTTTTTATCTCCTGTCAAAATAGACAATGCGACTTGAAAGAGTTTTTCAAACATGAAAATCAATCTGTACCAGCTTCACTAAGTGATGGCGGAAAACTCCGAACATGCTCGAAGTCTGATTTAATTGGTATTCTGCAAGAAACAGTCATGTTGCCTGAAACAAAGCCAGAGGCAGACGCTATTATGATTGATGGTTCGGCGCTTATAAACTCAGTCCCTCCTCGTGGTGTTAAAACATTTCAGAAATATGCAACTGATGATATTCTTCCGAAGATACAGAGATATAGCTCGGAATACAAGAGAACGGACTTAGTTTTTGACGTGTATCGAGACTGTAGCCTGAAGTCTGAAGCCAGGTCCAGGAGGGGTAAAGCTGTTAGAAGAAGAGTTACAAGTACAAATAAGACACCATCAAACTGGAGGAGTTTTCTTCGAGATAACAGCAATAAAACAGAATTGTTTAATTTTCTTGCTGACAGAGTTTCAGAAATATCTACAGCCAATACTGTTGTCGTTACAAAAGAAGAACAAGCTATGACAAGTAAAAACAATGAGGAATCTACAAATCTGGATCAAATAACACCATGCACACATGAGGAGGCTGACACCCGACTCCTCTTACATACTCGCCATGCTGTAGAATGTGGATATAAATCTATAATTATTGAGGCTAATGATACCGATATAGTTGTGATAGCGGTAAGTTTCATCCCACATTTGAGTCAGTTGGGTTTAGAAAAATTGTGGGTCACCTTTGGGAAAGGAAGCAAACTTCGGTGGATTCCAGTACATGATGTCGCTTCCATAATCGGACAAGAGAAAACTCGCAGTATTCTTTTCTTCCATGCATTCAGTGGATGTGATGTTGTATCTGCTTTTCATGGAAAAGGAAAGAAGACTGCCTGGCAAACTTGGAATGTGTTCCCTGAAGCATCAACTGTCTTTGGCAGATTGAGTGATAGTCCATTAGAGGTAACAGCAGAGGATATGGCAACATTGGAAAGATTTGTTGTATTGATGTACGATAGAGCACTACCAACTCCATCTGTGAATGAAGCCCGGCTTGAACTTTTTGCTAGAAAACAAAAACCATATGACATGATACCACCAACTGTAGCGGCCCTTAAGGAACATGTTAAACGCGCTGCATTTCAGGCGGGACATATATGGGGGCAGTCGTTGATTAAGGAGCCTGAGAGCAAAAGCCCTTCAGACTGGGGATGGATGAAACAAGAGGACAACACCTGGAAAGTGTTTTGGTCTAGTTTAGTACCAATAGCTAAAAGCTGTCAGGAATTGACAAAGTGTGGCTGTAAAAGAGAGTGCATTGGCAGATGCAAATGCTATTCTTTCAGCCTTGCATGTACTAAACTTTGCAGTTGCCCATGCCCATGCCAATCGTAATTAAGTTACATAGTTCTTATTTCAATACCTTTAACCATGTTTATTCATTATTATAATCTACTTGGGCGCCATTTTGGAATATTCAACATTTTGATCGCCATCTTGGTACATGACGGCCATTTTTCTTTTCATGTAGGCAATTCATTTCAACAGTAACAACAATAATTCACAGTCTGAAGTAAAATAGGAAACAAATACTAGCGTCATCACCTGAATGATTGTTGTAATGCAAATATCTCTTTTTAATGGTATTTGGCGGCCATTTTGGATATAAGACGCCATCTTAAAAATCAAAATAGCAAAGATTTTGATCACTTTGATTAGGTAGGTAGTCTAGCAGCCGATGTTATACAAATACAAATACAAACCTAATTTAGAGGATAATGTTACAATACTACTGTCGATATCACACTTTTGGCAGCCATCTTGAAAAATGGCCGCCATATTGGAATTCAATTTGGCTAGATACAGTTTTGCAAACAGTGACCCATCCTCAATAACTGTGCCAAGTTTCATGCTTGTATCACTATCTGAACGATTAAGTGACTTATCTGCTCTACTATTACTAGTATAGACAAACAACATTGACCTGTCCTCTTGACCTTTCATTAGGAATATTCATATAGGAGGGTCCACCCAATATATAGGTAGAATTCACAGTTAATACATATGCATGTTGACCATGATTAGTGTTCACTTCAATATGCTGAATATACTGTATATGCATGATCCCTATTACAGGTACTAAAATTTACTTGTCAATATGAATATTTAAAACAAAGGTCAAGCAAACAGGTCATTGTTGTTTGCATATATGCAAGTATTCTTGCTAGAAAATTAGATGTATGTTTGTTTGATTAAAATAACCTGTTGGAATGGTCTATACTGTCATGTAAGCTTGTTGACATTGACAGATTTAAAGTCTTAAAAAATATTTATGTGATAGCTTTGAAGGGGGTTGACAGATTTTCCTCTACATGTGGCCTGTTGGCCAATTTTGACAACTTTGTTATTGAAAGTTTTTGTGTTTTCATTGTACTTGTTATTGTGTTGAGGAAAAGTTAGTCACAACAAAAAGTTCCAAAGTTCAAAATTTGACATATGAATTGCATGCATGCAGTCATTACCAGTCTATGTGTGAGTGTATGTGGGACAAACAAAAACTAACATCAGAATTTGGTGGGTTACATTGTTGTGTTCTACACTGCTGTTCCTAAAATAGGAGGAAATTCTTTTCTAAAAATGGGGGCCTTGGTGACCAAGTTGTCTTAAAGTGTGCTTTTTACAGATCACACTGACTCTCACTGTCTAGGTTCAAATTTCATTTGGGACAGTTGCTAGTGTGAGAATGTTTGTCAGTTTGCTTGCCAAAGGTCACTGGCATTTCTCTGGGGACTCTGGTTTCCTCCACCATCCATGAGCTGATCATCTTGAAATAAGAATCTTGACTGGGTCGTAAAATGGTATAACTCCTCTCCACTATACTCTTTTCTGTTGGTAATGATTTTATAAATTAGAAGTAAGGCAAAACTCTGTCTTCTCAAGTTCTCATGCCTTTAGCATATCCTTACACACCTACACACACACACACACACACACACACACACACACACACACACACATATTCATCTGCATGTACACATAGATAAAAATCCTGCTAAAAATGGAGAAAAAAAATGTTGTTTTCTTTTCACAGGGGACCTTTAGTTTATGCCCAATATAGCATCTTCCCATATCTTTACACATATGTTCATCTGCATGTACACACAGATAAAAATTATAAAAATTGAAGAAAAAAATGTTTTGTCCACATGGAACCTTTATGCTTAATGCATGCAACACATGTGGACCTTTCGTTGATTTATGAGTAGTTTTAAATGAACAACACAGTAGCCAGCTTATATAGCCAGCTTATCAGTGTTCAAAGTACATCTGAACTTTTAAGGTCATCCTCACACCATTTATAATTGTGATTGTAGTCCATTAAGTGAACTTTATATCGGAAGACAGATCCAAAAAAAGACAGACTGCTACAACTACCTTGGACTTTGGTAAAGTGTGGTTAAGGGCATGTTTGAGATTTAATGTGTTAAAGTAACTGTTAACTCTATGGTCAGCTTTGATATTATATAGCTGCTGTTTTTAGTTTTGCTGTGTGTGGAAAATTCTTATTCGGATATTTTGGAGACAAAAACATTCTTAGCGATATTGACATTATGTAAGTGGCACAAATTATTTTTGAATTCACTTTTTTTGGTTTTGTTTTGTTTAATATGCTAGTGTAGGTAAGACTTCCTTTTGTATTCTCATCCCTTAAATTTTATATAATAAATAAAAAAAATATTTTTCATACAATGTTAATATGGCTTCTATCAGTTTTAGGCCTTTTCAATTGAAAATGAAATTTTAGCGGAAGTTTTCTTCTCGTATATACATGCATTTTTAAAATCTTTTATATTTATGATAAATAATTATTATATTTATGATAAATAATTATTATATTTATGATAAATAATTATTATCTTTTATTTGTCTTGTGTATAATCTTTTAATATTTAAACATATCCTCTATCTATTGACCAGTATTAGGGTGTGAAGTTCGAAAGATTTGTCCAGTTGTTTACAAAATTATTCAGTAATAAAGACTTCCATTTGTACCCTCCCCTAAAAAGTTAATTTTAACTGGGAAGCCTAAATATCATAACATTTTGAGCATTTCTGTAAAAAATACTTTTTTAAAAACTTTACATAAAATTTATATTGTTCAAAAACACTAAAACTTGTTACAACAACCATCTCTGTAGTATAAAGACCACATGTCCATTTAGACCAGTGTTTTGAGATCCAATTGCCTCATATAATTGACATATTGCCAGCCATGCCTTTTATATTCTGACACTGGCCGCCATCAAGGTACCAAAGCAGCGTCACGGCAACTAATGACGTACTAGTGTCAGTGACATCATTAAACAGCACAATTCAGTCTGAGTTTTCATTCTTTTTGTGTATAATTCTAGCATGTCGGGTTTTGTTGAAACATTATGGGCATGTACGACGATCTGTTAATTGAGTAAGCTAAAAATTTTGCAGTAGTTTATACTCATGTTCTAGGGCTTTTTGGCATATCATGGCTGAATACAAGCCCATTTAGCCTGATTTTCAAATTCCCATTTAAAAAGTTCCAATTGTACAAAAAATATTTAAAAAACTGATGCTGTAGTAAGATCCATATAAACTAGGGCTGTCATTAAGAGATCAAAATATCGATATATCATTAATAAAAGCCATTGATATGATATATCAATAAATTTTTTGTTACTAGTATCAACAAAAATGGCCACCAGTTCATGGCTAAGGTTGGAGTTATCAATAGTAAATAAATTTAACTGGTTGCAGATGTATCATAATTACAACCCATCATTTTAATGTATCTCAAAACCAACTGACGTACAAAACAGAGTGCATATAATATATACCTTCCTAACTTTGAAAGTTGCCAAAAAGTTTGAATTCTCCTAGATTCGCCTGATTGGCTGCTATTTATACCCCAGACCCGGCCTTTAAGACAACACCAAAAATGCCAAATATAGGTGGAAAATAATCTGTCTAGAAAAGATTCAACAGAAATATGAACTATTTTAAATTTTAATCACTTTTCCAATATTTCAATATATCAATTTATCGATATTTTTCAGTTGATATATCGATATTCAAGTTTTCATCAATGACAACCCTAATAGAAACTTGTTACATTAGATTTACTTTTACCTCAATAGAGTTAATTTCCTAGACATTTCTATATTTTAAGGTTACAGAACAGGATGGAGTATTTGAGATTCATAGGAGCTGGAGCAGTGTCTGCAGTAGCTGTTACTACGGCAACAGCTTTGTACTTGTCACGACGGCCGCAGCCAATTCCAATGATAGTGGATTTAAACAGACAAACAAATGATGTGCCTGTGAGTAATAAATAATTTAGTGTCCATATGTTCATAACAGTTTTCTCAGAAACTACTAAACATGGCTGGCCACTTGAAATTTTGTATGAGTTCAGTATGAGGTCTCATGCCGCAAGTGCTGATTTCAAGTCTGCCACACATTTACATCTTGATTACCAACTTTGTTGATTTTTCGACATTTACAGTCAATGGTTGAAATTAAAAGCAGGGTTATACTAAGCTCACAGATTTCTGTGAGATTTCACATATTTTGACAGAAAAGATTAACAGTTATCCCTAGCCTTTCAAAGAAAGGCGGGTCATATAAAATTATAACTTCTGTTCTTTCTGTCCCTCCAGAAACTTCTTGTTTGGAGAAGTTCTCCAAACATATGAAGCACTTTTTTACTTACATGTAGTTCAAAGCATAACTATTGATAGAAAATGCACATGTAATTAACTTATCTTGGTTTGCTTATTATCCTTGGAGTTATGGCCCTTTGAACATAAGTGCAAATTGCAAAAAGTACCTACTGGCAGGTTATCTTAATTCAATGACTTTGCTTGTTGGAATACTTAAGTGAATTGTTAACTTTTAAATATGACCTCTTTTTATATCTGTTCACATAATACTCGAATCTTACAGAGAAAAATTTGCTTCAGGGGGGCCAGAGACTACTATTGTAAACTTGAAGTGTCAATCAAGATGCAATCTTTAACACTAGATATTGGGATTATTTGCTTAAAAGTTCATCAAAGACCTGAAAATAAGGACAGAATTTAACTGATCTTTATGAATAAGTTGCATGTATAAAGAGACAGTTTTGGATTTTTAAAGTACATGTATTTTGAAACAATAGAATTTTGGCTATCATGGTTTATCAATGGCAGTAAAACCTTGATTCACTGCCTTCATGTGTTCAGTTAGATTTTGCTGTAAAAAGAGCTTTGGAATAAATTGACAGAGGCTTACAAAGACAAAAAAATATTTAAAAAAAATATTTTGCTAATTTTGAAAAAATTGGTTATAATATGTCAGGTTGTAAAGTAAAAGCTGGGCATTATAATGAGGATTTATTGTTTCTTTGTATGGGATGTCAATAGAAGCTGGTAGCCAGCAAAAAATGCCTGCTATTCTCCCCAAAAAAAAAAATGCTGGCTATTTTATATTCCAAGTGGTTAAATCCAATGCCTAATTAGAATTTTGGTGTCAATGAACTTTTGAAAATCAGCCTGCTGCTTCAATAGATAATGACATCCCTGTCTGTTTTTGGAAACATTAATTTTTTTCATTTGAACCCAGTGAGTCATTCTACATTTCCGTAAGGTAAAATTGTGTATTCTTTGAATTAAACAATTTCTTGAAATCAGTGGGCTTCGTCTTAAAATATACTACGTAGTACATGTGTATGCTATTTATATATATACTTGTGCCATATTCTGTTTCTTCCTTATAATAAGTATTAGTTCTGCTTCCTGGAAAAAAGAAGTTTCAGTTTTGCTAGTTTGACCTGAAAAATTAAAAACTTTGTTTTAGGCATTAGTTGACTAATCCATTGTCATCAAGGGTACTTTTATGAACCCTTCTAGAAGAAAACACTGAATTTATGATTTGCCCCATTTGATAATTCAGTGTTAAGGTCATAAACCCAGGTTGAACTTGTTGAATAGAAATAATTTACTCCATTTGATATTCAACCTTGAGGTCATTTACCCAGGTTGAACTTGTTGAAATTTGATCAAGTGATTTTAAATAAAAATCATTACCCTTTATTTAAGTAGTGTAATGTGACATCATGGATGAGAGTCTGTCAATATTTGATATGTTACTAGCATATGTACAGGATTAAAACTGTCTGTAATGTGTTAATTTGTTTATATCTAGAGTATATATCTATATATATTTTATATATCACATCTTCATTTACATGAGAAAGCTCATTCATGTAAAATATTGATGATCTTGATCGGCCTGTAGTACGTATGGTAGTACGGGTTAATTCCGTTAAAGCTATAACGTAGTAAAAATTGTAGATATGGGCAGTGCATCTTCTTTACAACGACTTGTGGATTACAACAAACAGTCTGAAATTGCAGTAAGCGATTTGTTTATATATTTATTTTTATATTTTTAAAACATGTATTGGTATATTATTTTGTAAAAAAAAAAAAATGATAAATATTTTTTTTAAAATCTTAATGTGTGTTATGATTAATATCATTGATAAATTTCATTTCCTGTTTTTCTAAATTTCCTGGTTTTTTTTTTAAATTAAAATTAGAATTTTTTTGTACTAAAACTAAACTTAACTGTAATTTGATTTATTTATAGAAAAAATCCCCAAGTTTGAATATTTTATCTTACTACATGTAGTGCATGTAATATATAGTTCTCTTATAAAGCATTTGTCCAGTACCTAAAAGTAATCACTTATGGAGACATGTGACCAAGTAGTTAAAGTCACGGACACATGATTCAAGGCTTGTGAGTTTGATCCTCAATCAGGCAGTGAGCAAAACATTTAATTTTCACATTGCTCCTGTCTACTTAGCTACCAAATGAATGAACTCTAACAAATATGCTGGATGTTCAGGGTTAATTGACATGTTGTCAAAGGGGGGATGGGGGTGGATATCGTGTTCTCAGTTGCTTTATATCATTGAAACCAGGATAAACAATGGTCTGATGAGCTTATAGACTTGGGACAGATTTTAACAATAAGTGTATAGCACCATATATATCTTGGTATTCAATACACACATGTGTGTGTTTTATATCAATATTGAATATATGTATCAATGGAGATTCTTGCTGTTAGGATTATTAATACTGTACAATCCTCTTATTACAGATATGTTGAGAGTTTTTTTTATCTGTCAGGAATAATTATCTTTTTTCTGAAAGATACACATGTGCTGTAAAACCTTAATTCATTGCCACCATTTGTTCATTCAGATTTTAGCATTATAAGGGGTTGTTGATTTATATAGGAAGGCTTTTCAAGGGAAAAAAAAATCTCATATATTTTGGGACCTCGAAAACAATGTAAAAAACTCAGGTACAAAAGTGATCGCTGTGCATTATAACAAGGTTGTACTTTAGTTTAATTTTTATAGAGCATAGAAAAATAGATGCTGTGCTATGACTATGAGAGGTCTATCAAGATAAACATATATAGAAATATCTTTTAGGACTTCAAAATACTATGGCAAAGAGTTGAGTGAGTTGAGTAATGGTGTTTAATGTCCCAGTCAAGAATATTTCACTTATATTGAGATGTCACCAGCTATAGGCAAAAGTGCAGAAATTTTGCCTTTGCATTGCACTGACGGCATTATACAGCAGGGATCTTTATCGTGCCACACCTACCATGACACGGGACCTCATTTATTCCCATCTGAAAGAACCATGACTTTCATTTTTTTGTAGTGCTTGGCGAAAGAACAGTCACTTCCCACTTTCAAGTTTTTGGTCAGATCCGGTTGGACTATGACCAAGAGTATGATTCAAAGTGATCATTGGGCATGATAACAAGGTTTAATGTTGTTTAAATTCCATTAAGCATAGAACAATACTTGCCCTGTCATGAGAGGCTTTATATCAAGAAAAAACATAAAAGTAATATATTTTAGGACTTCAAAATGTACATGTACTACTGTGAAAATTCAGGTGTAAAAGTGACTATTGGGCACAATAACAAGGTTTTACTGTAAGTAAAATTTTACAGAGTATAGAAAAATAGTTGCTATGCTGCGGGGGAAAAAAACCCAACATTTTGGACTTCGAAATTCTATGCCAATAATTGAGGTTACCTCAGGTGGCTAAGTGACTATGAGGCATTGCAGCAAGGTTGTACTGTACCAAAGTTTCATTTTCATAGAGCATTATAAGAAAAAATAAGTTCTTTGTTCTAAAACAATGAGAGCAGAAAAAATTGATTTTATTTTGTTATATGGTAATTCTATGTTTACGACATGGTGGTGGTTATTAAGAGCTTATGTTCATCCTTCTCTTTCATTGATCAATTTGTATTGATTAATCTCATTTGTCAGTAGTTACAGAAATTACAGAAATTACCAGTATATTTTCTAAATAATTTATCATAAACACGTTAAATGTGGTCCATTCTAAGGCTATTAAGTAAAGGTAGAAAAGGTTTTTTTCACCTAATTACTGGTAGGTGGAGGTCTATAGTATCTGTCTGTAACTTATTGATTTCAGTCACATTATAAATATTTTTTGAAAAATTAAAAAATTTAAATTGATTTTTTTTAATTCATCATTTCATGGAAAGCATTTCTATTGAAAATGTCATTCATTGTTAAGTGACTGTCTTTGAAATGCATTTACAGATAAAAGGTCTTGTCACGGTCTAGGTTTGAATCCCAGTATAATAAAGATTGTCAGTTTGTTTCCTAAAGGATGATGGGTTTCTCTTTTCACTCTGGTTTCCCCCACCATACATGAAACTGACTGTCTCAATATATAAGAATGGTTGTAAAACTCTTGTTACTCAACTTACTCTACTCTGTGGTTGGTAAATAAAGACTATGCAAATTCCTGCAACTTGGGAATATTCCCACTAAGAAGAGGGGGGCCCCAATGGCTGAATGGTAATATTCCCACTACGAAGAGGGGGTCCCAGTGGCTGAGTGGTAATATTCCCACTAAGAAGAGGGGACCCCAGTGACTGAGTGGTAATATTCCCACTAAGAAGAGGGGACCCCAGTGACTGAGTGGTAATATTCCCACTAAGAAGAGGGGGCCCCAGTGGCTGAGTGGTAATATTCCCACTAAGAAGAGGGGGCCCTGGTGGCTGAGTGGTAATATTCCCACTAAGAAGAGGGGACCCCAGTGGCTGAGTGGTAATATTCCCACT
This sequence comes from Anadara kagoshimensis, assembly GCA_021292105.1. NCBI lineage: Eukaryota > Metazoa > Mollusca > Bivalvia > Arcoida > Arcidae > Anadara > Anadara kagoshimensis. The sequence goes on from CM037861.1 coordinate 30,100,696, forward strand.
AAGAAGAGGGGGCCCCAGTTGCTGAGTGGTAATATTCCCACTAAGAAGAGGGGGCCCTGGTGGCTGAGTGGTAATATTTCCACTAAGAAGAGGGGGGGCTCCAGTGGCTGAGTGGTAATATTCCCACTAAGAAGAGGGGGCCCTGGTGGCTGAGTGGTCTAAACATGCACTTACATATTACAGCACCTGTCATGGGCTAGGTTTCCATCCCACCCAGGAAAGATCCTAGTGTGAGAAGGTTTGTCAGTTTCTACAGGTGATCCAGTTTCTTCCACCATCCCTGAACTGACTGTCTCAATATAAGTGAAATAATCTTGACTGGTGTATAAAACTGAATTAAAGGTTACCCCACTCTTCACTTGCATTTAGAAGAAATAACTAAATTTTTAGTAAAATGCTAAGTTGACTTACTCCACTGGAAAAAAATTCTGCCACTAGATGGAAACTTTAACATTTTTTCTCTGTTTAATCAACTGTTTGATTTCTGTACTTTAAGGGGAAAGACAGAGCCAGAATATCAAAACTGTGTAAAAATGGTGAATTGTTGGAATATGTTAGTGAAGATGTTAGAACGTTACATGAAGCTTTTTTGAATGGTGCAAGATTGTCAAGTAAGTTCGGAGTATTAAATAAAATTTCTATGTACAGTCAAACCCGCCTTTAACATGTTAAAGGCCATCTATATATATTAGGGCCACTCACATTTAAAAAACCAAGGCCCCTATGATGCTATTTTGGTGTACAACAATATGTTACCATTTAGTCTTGGAAGAAATTAAAAAACAAGATCCCATATCTCAATGCACACTTAAGACACCTCTGTAGAGTTTGGGAAAATGTACCTGCTTCAACAGATGCTAATCATTAGAAGCCATTGAAACAGATTCAGCAAAGAATGCTTAAAAAGTGGGCCACTTTTGACTGACTGCTACAACAGATGCTCACCACTAAAGCCATTCAAAGGATGCTAAACTAAAACTAAATTATCACTGAAAGCATCATATCAGAATTTGTAGACTGCATTTGATGGTAAGCAAGTTCCAGGAACGAAATTTACCTTGGTATGTCTGTGACTGAAATCCCTGAAGGCTATGCTATTTCATTGATTTTGAAATGTTAAATGGTTATTTGAGATTTTAGTTACTGATAATGCTACGATGTTGCTTTATCAATTAACTTTATCCACTAATGATGCATTTTCAAAAATAGTTACAGGATTTTTTTACTGAGATTAATTGTTATTATAAGGCTGAGTATATTTATAAATAATTTGAGATGGAGTAGAAACTTTAAAAGTAACACATATCATGTTCTGTATATCTTCTGAAACTTTATATACCTATGTTGCTCAGTTTGTTTCAATTGCTTCTAATTCTAAGCATCCTCTGTAGCCGCAACAGGTGGCCTACTCTTTTTCAAACTCTACAGAGGTATAAGGTATCAGTGTGTGAAGTTGTACCAAGTATGTCAAGCTGATTGACCTTGACCTTCATTCAGCATTCTTAGGATAGTTAGTGTTCAGTTTGCACAAATCTTGGTATTTGTCTAAAAATATAACAAGAGATATTCATGTTTTCAGGTGAACCCTAAGGCCCATGGGTCTTTTGCAGAGTGAGTTGAATTGAGTAATGAAGTATTATGCCCCAGTCAAGATTCTTTCACTTATATCAAGGCAGTCAGTTCAGCAATGGTGGAGGAAACCTGAGTGTTGAGAGAAAATCACCAACCTTCATTGAGACTCTAATCTTGTCCTTGAAATCAAATTCAGCAAAAAGGGGACACTAGGTTTTCTATATGATTAACTTATGCTTTGTGTATATATTTATGATTATCTTTGTTACAGATAATGGTCCGTGCTATGGATGGAAACCCAGTCCAAATGAGCCTTATCAATGGATATCCTATAATGATGTAAGTATACAGATCTCATATTTATCTTTTTATAACACCCGGCATGCTTTTCATGGTCTATTCGAAATTCAGTGTAAATGCAGAGTGCTTTGCTTTCTTGCCTACCATGGCACAGGGCATTGCTTTTCAAGGTCTCTTCCAAATTCAGTGTAAATGGAGAGTGCTTTGCTTTCAAGTCTTGGTCAGACCCAGACAGGATTTGAACCCTGACCTCCATCTGATATAAACAAGACTTACAGACTGTACTAGTTTACAGTACACGTTGAAAAACATTGGAAAAAGCCTTGAACTTAGAGTTTACATCTATGTTTAAAATATTTCCTTGTCACTTAATGAGGTAATATTTCAGAAACTTACCTTGTAAAGATCAAGGCCAGATTCTTTAAGTAAATAGAATACCCCGATTTCTCCATTAAAAGTACATGTATCGTTGTGATAACACTTAGATTACACAAATATCAGAGGGTAAACAAGCACCATTCAAGGTCTCTAAAAATGTCAATATCATAATAAAAATGAATTTTTAAGACAAAATCAATAATGTCTGAAGTTGCATTTATGAACAATTCTGGGTGTTTTGGGGCTTCATCATATAGTAGGATCCTACAGAGCCACTTGAACCACACCTCTGGACACTGTTTTTGATCATATTCAGTGTCTGTTCTAAGCTTGAAGTTGTACACCAGTTATGTTGTCTTTTGGTTGCTTTGGTTATTGCCTTGGTAACCAATTAAACTAAAACAGTGACTTACCATCAGGGATCACAGACGTCTCACTTCCAAGTTTACCACTACGGTAGCTCAGTTGGTAGATCGCTTGTTGTGTTTGTGAAAGGTCTTGAGTTTGAACCCTAACCGGGTCCGACTTGAAAGTGGGTTGTGACTGATCTGTTGCCTTTACAAAATTACAAAAATGAAAGTCACGGTTCTTTAAAATAAATGAGGTCCCGTTTCACGGTAGGCATGGCGCAATAAAAAACCCTGCTGTATAATGCCATCAGTGCAGTGCACAAGCAAAATTTCTGCACCTACCCCTATTTCTGGTGATGTCTCGATACATGTTAAATACTCTTGACTGAGACGTTTAAACCATTACTCAACTCAACTCACTACCTAGGTTCCAATCCAAAACGGACAGATCATTGCATGAGAAAGTTTGTCACTTAGCTTGCTGATTCTTTATGATTTCCTCTGGTGCTCCAGATTTCTTCATTATTCTAGAGCTGACTGCTTTGATATAACTGAAAGTATCTTGATTAGGGTATGGGGTTTATTAGACAACTTTACCTACAGTTCTAGATTTCATTGAACACTTTAGTTACATCATAATGATGCAACAACAGGAAGTAAGTTGTTTATAGAGGAAATCCATACTTACTTTATGTAAAGATTTATTTTAGGTAAATGTTTATATTTTGATAAACAGTTTATTAGTGTTTGTTGGTACATACTGATCTTTACAGCAGGTCCTGCCAAATTCCTTTTATAATTATCAAACAGATTTTTGTATTTTGATTGGATTTATGTAACGTCTAAAATACAGTAGAACATCATTATAATGCCCCTCAATTACTTTGTCACCTCATTTATCTCCACACTATTTTAAAGTTTTTAAAATCCATTTCTTTTATACCTTTCTGCTTAAGTCTCCCTTAGTTTATTTGCTTCTTTGGTGGCTGAGTGGTCTAAAGCATGTGCTTACGATCTCAACAATTCCTTTTCTCAAAGGAACGCTTTCCTGCAGAATTTGTTTCTTCTGGCCTTTTAACACCGTGGATAAATCTGGAATATCCGGTGTGTCTATCTTCTTAAACCAGGCTGTTTCCCATTGTTCAAACACACAACAGTCAGTTGTAAACTGAAAAATAAAGATGTACTTAAAGGAAATATAACAATTTGAAACTGATATGTTCGTATATATATTGAAGGACAAAAAAAGAAATCAGACGCAAAAAATGGTTTCAACACCTAGGTTCCAATCCCACTTCTGACAGATTCTAGTATGAGAAAGTTTGCCTCTTCACTTGGTTTTCTCTGGGAACTCTGATTTCCTCCACCTTCCATGAACTGCTCACTTCGATATAAGTGAAAGAATGTTGAATGGAACATAAAATCCCATTTCAGCTCCTAGGCCAAAATTGGACTGAACAAATAGTGGCAATGTAAGGATGTTTTACTGTCACTAATGACAAAATTTATAAAGCAAAAGTTTAAATTTTCAAATCAAAATTGGCTTGCTTTGATACATATGGTCTTAAGTCTAACATGATGAAAATTCTATAAAATCATCCGTATGTGTGCAGACTGTTTTTTCAGTAAGATATTGATGGGACGTAAACCACCATTCAGTTAGTCTATCAACCAGTCTTAGACTAGGAACAAATTCAGAAAATGTGACTTGAAGCGGCATTTTTTAGTAAAAGTTGGTAACATGCTTTCCTAACATAATTCGAGGGTGCTGAATTCAAAAATGGCGGATACCAAGCTAAATTTTGAGTTTTTAAACCCATAATTCCAAAAACAAAATGTCGACTAGAATTAATGATGTGCCAATGCAAAAAATGTTACTTGGGTTGACAAATATTAGTAAAAGTTAGTAACATGGTTTATTTAACATAATTCGAGGGTGCTGAATTCAAAAATGGCGGAACCAAGCTCAATTTGAGTTTTTGAACCCATAATTCCAAAAACAAAATGGCGCTAAAATGATGTGTACCAATGCAAAAATGTTACTTGGTTGACAAATTTTAGTAAAAGTTGGTAACATGATTTATTTAACATATTAGAGGATGGCAAATTAAAAAATGCGGATACCAAGCTCAATTTTGAGTTTTTGAACCCATAATCCAAAAACAAAATGGCGGCTAAAATTAATGGTGTACCAATGCAAAAATGTTAGTTGGGTTTCAATTTTTAGTAAAAGTTGGTAACATGATTTATTTAACATAATTCGAGGGTGCTGAATTCAAAAATGGCGGATACCAAGCTCAATTTTGAGTTTTTGAACCCATAATTCCAAAAACAAAATGGCGGCTAAAATAATGGTGTACCAATGCAAAAATGTTACTTGGGTTGACAAATTTTAGTAAAAGTTAGTAACATGATTTATTTAACATTATTAGAGGATGGTAAATTAAAATGCAGATACCAAGCTCAATATTGAGTTTTTGAACCCATAATTCCAAAAACAAAATGGCGGCTTAAATGAATGGCGTACCAATGCAAAAATTGTTACTTGGGTTGACAAATTTTGGTAAAAGTTAGTAACATGATTTAGTAAACATTATTAGAGGATGGTAAATTAAAATGCAGATACCAAGCTCAATATTGAGTTTTTGAACCCATAATTCCAAAAACAAAATGGTGGCTAAAATTAATGTTGTACCAATGCAAAAATGTTAGTTGGGGTTTCAAATTTTAGTAAAAGTTGGTAACATGATTTATTTAACATAATTTAAGGATCCTGAATTCACATATGGCGGATACCAAGCTCAATATTGAGTTTTTGAACCTATAATTACAAAAAACAAAATGGCGACTTATAGTGTACTAATTCAAAAATGTTACTTGGGGTTTCAAATTTTAGTAAAAGTTTGCTTATTTGGCATAATTCGAGTTTGCTGTATTTCAAAACTGACGGATACCAAGTAAAATTTTGAGCTTTTGAACACATAATTCCGAAAACAAAATGACTACTGTTTAAATTTATTGGCATATAATTTCTCAGTGTTATTTAAGTTCCATGTGTTAGCAAAAGATGGTACTTTGTGACATTTCAGCATGACTTGCAGTCTTGGGGTTGTTACATTAAAATGAAAAAGGCTAATAAACTGAAGTATAAATGTTTAAACCAAATTTAAAACAATTTCTAAAAATAAAGTGGTGGCTATAGTTAAGTGTTTGTTCATTATGTGTGCCTTTTGCATTGTACACTGATAAATCTACATGACTAATAAATTGATTTCATAACCAAAACCATACTGAAATACTGCTCATGGTGTGGAATTACCAGTCAAAATGAAACTTGTGTTTGAAATGCAAAAGAGCATATTCCAGAACACTTTTTATACAGAGTTTGCCACATGTTCTTGCAAAATAGTATGTAGAACCCGTGGTTGTCAATGTCAAAATACCAAATTACTATGCGTGTCGTCGTGCGTTAAACTTTTAAGAATGATATTGCTTTAATAGGTAGAATCACAACCATTATTTAAAAAAACATATATAGATTGATACCTTGTGAACCTCATAATATGTAGTGGTTTGAATTTTGACGGTAATATTGCATTATTTTACAACTTCTATACAGTTTTGCCAGCGATGTTTAAGGAGCTCAATGCAACTTTTAAATAATTCATTTTCTTGAAAATTCAGGAAGTCCTCCAATGAATATATAACATCATCATATCAATATAAAAGTGGGTATAAATGTAAACAGCAAGACTGGTGTGCAAGCTTAAGCAAAAAGCTGGCCACTCAATTTAAAATTCACAATCATTAATTGCAGTCAAGGCAATGGCAGAATTGTGTCAGTGGAGTAAGACACCTTTACTGAGTTTTCCACAACACTTGAGTTGGATATTTTTCCGTAACGAAAAGTAATGCAAACTATGTGCCATTTATTTTTTGTCCCTTTTAGAAATAATCTAAATGTACCATCAGTATCTAAGTTAACTGTGGTGATGGAACAGTCTTTCTCTGCCTTCTTTGGCGGAGATGAACCAGGTGATTCCATTGTTTAGACTGTTATTTGGGCTCAAGGATGTAATATGTACCATAGAAACAAAGCTCTTATGGGAGCTAGCAGGATACCACTAAAATGTTTAGATTAACACGCGACAAAGTGCATCTTTTGTGCTTCTGATTAATTGTCAGAAGCGCAACAGACCCAAAGCTTTTTTATTGCAAGATGTCAGAATAGAAAGTACTGTTCTCTGTGAAATGTCAACTCACTGCCCTTATATTTTCTGTAACTCAACTGTCAGTCATAACAATACCATGGTTTTTATCTACGTTTCCACAATTTTAAAATTATTAGTGGCCAAACTTTCATAATTTGTGGATATGTCTAGAGTATTTTTGTTTTTACAGATTTGCAAAAACAATTTTTTTTGCTTTTTGAAAGAAAATAGTTTCTCAAAAATGAGCAACCAATGGTGATTTCGGCTACCATGAATGGAATGAAAACAAAGCTCTATTGACCATTTCTGGGGTTGCAGCTGTGGCATACCTTCTATGACTGGGGTCATCATTAATGTTCTGCTTGTCCTGTTCATAATCCGCCACCCACCTTTTTACTCTTGCCTATGTAGGAACATGTTGATATCATATCAGTATGGATAGCCTTAGGTGCCTAACCGTTTTTGTGCAAATATTGGATCCTGCTCTTTCACCATTTTTTTTACATTTGCCAAGTCACTAGTCCTATTTATTTTAGAGTAATACCTTGTTGATATTAACTCACAAAATTACACTGGTCTTCGGATACACGGATTTAAATAGTTAGGGGATAGAAGGGTTGAAAAGGGACATCGACGCCAATCTCCTTAAACAGAAGGCTCACGGTATATCATTCAGCCCTCTTACTTCTTACCAGTTTAATAAAATTATAATAAAATAAAATGTAGTACTTTTGCTATAGTTGAAAATCAAACTTTACATCAATATTTTGTAGTGCAAGTTCACCTTTTAGCAAATATCAGCTTAGAGCTGCTCGTTGATGACTTATCACCTAAATAGGTTTGGAAGGCTAGTGTAGTTACATTAACTTTGCTCTTCCAATGCAAAAAAGAAAAATTCTTAAGCATTTGGTGCAAACACAGGCTTCAATTTTGTAAGCCATTATATTCACACTCTAGAATACATATATCAGTGTTTCAGCATGTTATGTGTCATACATTCATTGAATTAAACAGAAACATACAGTCCTATGTTTAAATTACAATCCAAAACCAAAAGCGAAAACCTTTAAAACTGGCTTAAATTAAACATTTGAACTTCGTTCATGAGTCAAATATATACATTTTTTCATAATGACCTTTGTCGCCAGGCCACCTGAGACGAAGGCTGACCGGCATGCCAGATCGTTTGATTTCATAAATATCAAACCCCTTTTTACAGAGTTATTGCCTGAAAAATACTGATTTTTTCGCAAATTGTGCTGGTTTTGTGGCTATTTACTAGAAAACTATTAGTGTTATATAAAGAAGACATTAAAAATAATGAACATGACAAACTAAGTAGCAATGTTTGTAAGAATACGATGATCCATAGAGGAGTTGTTACCCCTGGAGTATAATTTTTAGCGAATTTGTGTTTTTGGCCATATTTTTTAAAGAGTATTATAAATAGATAACAACACCAAGTTGCAAATATAATGAATATGCCAATATCTAACTTCGTAGCAAATTTTGTGTGTGATGATCAACGAAGGTGTTGTTGCCCTTAAAATTTCAGTATCTTTTAAATGTTTTCAGGTGAACAATACGGCCCATAAGTATTTTGTTTAAATTTTCTGTTCACTAACACCCAAGTAAGCCTCGAAATATTACAGTCTTTGATTAATAGCTATTTGTTGCTACCAAATCAACTTCTATATCAACTTTCATGCAAAAATGCATTTTGATTTTGGCGGCCATTTTGTATTTAAATTTTGACCTACTTAGAGCAATTTTTCAGCTTGGTATCCGCCATTTTCGGACTCAGCACACCCAAATTAGGTATGAATGATATATGGTTTGCTTTTACTAAAAAATGCCTCTTCCTCTTTAAAACGACGTCTTTTCTGAAAATGTGCCTAGTCTATCTTACTTTAGGGTAATTTAAAAGGCTAATAAAAATCTTAGTAAGAAACTAACAATGAATTGTGAAAGGACTTTGAAAGGGAAGTAAAATCCTATCCAGTTAGTTTATCAATCAGTCCTACTTTGGGATACAGTCAAACCTGTCTGTAAAGGTCACCGAAGGGGAGGCAGCACTTAAAATAAAGTTCAAATATCATGAATAAAGACCACTTGAGATCACATTTTAGTGGCTTTTAAAGGCAGGTGACCCCTATATAGAGGTGGCCTTTAAGGCAGGTGAGACTGTATTATGAAACTAGGACCTGGGGCCTATGGATGAAAAGTAAAACCCTATTCAGTCAGTTTGTCAATCAGACCTGCATGTACTTTAGAATACAGTTAAACCTGTCTATAAAGGACACCTCAGGGAATCAGTAAAAGTGGCCCTTATGGGCAGGTAGCACAGAATAAGTTTCAAATAATATGAATTATGAGTAATTGTTATTATAACATTTTACTGTCTTTGAAAGCAGGTAACCCCCATAAAGAGGCGGCCTTTAGGACAAGTTTGACTAATTTAAAAGGCTATTGTTGAATTATAAATTTTGACATAAAGATTTAATTATACACCTGGTTGTCGAGGTGACCTATAAGACAGGTCTGACTGTGATTTAAAAGGCTTACTGGTAAGGCTAGGGTTGAATTATAAATTTTGACATATACATCTGGTTGTAGAGGTGACCTTTAAGACAGGTTTGACTGTAATTTAAAAGGCTTATTCAGTAAGCCTTGAGTTTATAAATTTAATTATTCACCTGGTTGTAGAGGTGACCTTTAAGACAGGCTGGACTGTAATTTAAAAGGCTTACTGGTAAGCCTATAGTTTAATTTTGACATTTATAGATTTAATTATTCACCTGTTTGATACACTTTGTATCTAATACAGGTGGTATGAGAGTTTATAAGTTCATGTAGGGATAAACTTTTAACTTTTTTTTATAGATATCTATAAGTTTACCTCAGGTGAAGGTCTAGGGTTTGTTTGATTTGGATTAATGGGGCATCTAGGCAATCATATAAAAATTGTAAATTTGTACTTTTATAAGCATAGGCATTTCCAAATGTACTGTATAGTAGCTTTTTTTCACTGGGGATTTAATTTCGCTATATTCATGGTTTGACCTAATATTGCGAAATTAAATACCAAGTGAATATTTTCATGTAGCATTCATTAAACATAGACTTAGATAATTCATAGAACATTGCTAACACTGGCCACTGCACCACAAAATTTTATACCCGTGAATAAGTTCCAGTGTCTGAACCTGGAAATTTTATTCCCGCAGATTTAAACAACTATACAGTATTCAATTTGATTTCATTTCAGTTTGGTTACCAATATTTCACTAAATATTGTACTGGTACACTTATAGCACAGACCTTTTTCTTCACTTTTTGAAAAAAAGTGACCTGGGGTTATGACTTTTGTAAATTTTGCACATGAAAGTCCATTCAAATTGGGAATTTCAAAATTAAAAATTGCTCTATTTCTCTCAAAGAAATACATATATTTGTTTTATTCTAAGTGTACATTAAAAAAAAAATGAAGCAGATACCATGTACATATGTATATAAATAACAACAAATAATTTTTGCCAGATATGTTTTAAAAATAAAGTCTGAAAAATAACTTAAAAAGTTTTGTCATTAGGAAAGGAGCCCAATTTCTGTCCTAAATCAGAGGAACAAAAAGCCCTTTAACTTTCTAGTTGACTGTATCAAGTTGTAAGGCAGTTCAAACTTACAGCAGAATTTGTATAGATAGATTGAATAAGCTGATCAAATCAATTCAAATTAATCTTAAAATATTTTTATATATAGAGACATGCAAAAAAAAAAATTTGGACAGTTTGTAAAATCCTTCTATAATTTTACCCCATTAACTTAGTTTGAGGGGGCTTTTGTATAGATAGATTGAATAAGTTGATCAAATCAATTGAAATAAATCTTGAAAATACTCTGTGCTTCAGAGACATGAAAAAATAAATTTGGACAGTTTATCCTACTTTATTATACCCCCAAACTAAATCACCATGTTTGTTTGTCTGTCTGTCCATGTAAAATATACCCATTTCATAACTTTTACATCTTTCAATAGATTTTGATAATACTTGGTACAAATGTATCTATCAACATGTGGCTGTGTGTCTCATACCACATTTAGGTATGTAGGTCAAAGGTCAAGGTCACAAGGTAAAATCTTAGTTTCAAGGTCCAAATGTTGTGCTACATGAGACCCTGTGTCTCATACCACATTTAGGTATGTAGGTCAAAGGTCAAGGTCACAAGGTAAAATCTTAGTTTCAAGGTCCAAATGTTGTGCTACATGAGACCCTGTGTCTCATACCACATTCAATTATGTTGGTCAAAGGTCAAGGTCACAAGGTAAAAGTCTTAGTTTCAAGGTCCAAATGTTGTGCTACATGAGACCCTGTGTCTCATACCACATTTAGGTATGTAGGTCAAAGGTCAAGGTCACAAGGTAAAATCTTAGTTTCAAGGTCCAAATGTTGTGCTACATGAGACCCTGTGTCTCATACCAATTCAGGTATGTAGGCCAAAGGTCAAGGTAACAAGGTAAAAATTTTAGTTTCAAGGTCCAAATGTTGTGCTGCATTAGGCCCTGTGTCTTCTACCACATTCAGATATGTAGGTCAAAGGTCAAAGTCACAAGGTAATATCTCAGTTTCAAGGTACAAATGTTGTGCACACTCTAAACTAAGAAATAGGCTCTGGAACTTCAAAATAATGTGTAAAGTGGTTGTAAATAGATTGATCAAAATAAGTAAATAAGTTACATTGAAATGAGCTATTTTAAAGGTACCTGGCCCTCCCAAACACCCAAAATCAACCCCCACTTCAAGTGTCGTTACTATGGACATGTAAGTAATTGTTTTATTGATTTAATTGTCTTTGCACAAGTGTTTCTCTTAAAAAATTGTCCCTCTGATTAGGCCCTAAATTTGCAAATGAGACCCTGAAAAGACCCTAAAAAGTCCTTAAATTTGGAGTCCAAATGTCTGTACGAACCCTGTGTCAATAATGGATAGGGATTATATATAACAAGCTTACACTGTATGTTTTTATGTATTTTTAGGTTTTGGTTAAAGCAGCTAACTTTGGAGCAGGATTAATCAGTAAAGGACAGAAACCAGAAAACACAACAAATATTGGTTTATACTCACAAAACAGAGTTGAAGTAAGTGATCAGGCCAAAGAAAACAAA